>CM065478.1:26922731-27404567 GCA_032873175.1 Leptopilina drosophilae
GCAAGCGAGTTGCTGCAAATAGACAAGTCTGAAAACTGTAATTCATTTTATATTATATTAATTACCGATTTTACATTTTATATTATATTCTTTGTATAGAACTACCTACATTTAAATAAGAGAAGAATTGATTTGACTTTTCTACAAAAAAACGAAAATTTGTGTCTTATTCTTTAATTAATTAGCCGTGTCTGATTTATCCCCATGGGGTGTCCGGTTTAGCCCCACCAATTTTCGGATTTTTGTTTTTGAGGTAGTCATCTTCGAAGCAACATATCTCCAAAGCTACTGTAGTTTTTCTACATCGAACAAGTGCGATTTGTAGGTGAAGGTATAATCTTCAAAACGGTATATTACTCTTTAGCAAAAAAAATTTTTTTGTATGAGGTTTTTGGCCAAAGAACAAATCCGTCCAGTTTAGCCCCGGTCTCCCCTATTTTTAAAGAAAAAGCCCAATGAAGACGTTCTATAATTATTCTATAACAAGAAAAGAATATAGGTCTTGAAAATTTGTTCCAATAAATAATACACAATCTTATTTTAACAATTATTATAAAGCATATTTTGTTATCAATATAAATAATATTTTATGCGAAAAGTAAATTTATATTTATTTAATAATTCTTTAAATAATTTTATGTGGTTTGGTAAAGTAATAATTAGTTGTAACTGTTTTTATGCAACAACAAAAATCTCTATTCTAGATCTGTGTTTCGAGACGCCTATGAATCTTTCATTTCTGACTGGATTTAGAAGCAAGAGAGAAAGACGAACAGTTAAGAAAGTAACGCCTACTTTTTTTGGCTTGAGCATCATGGTTTTCTGTATTCTCAGTGACAGATATTAGAATAAATAAATGAAATGAATTCAATATAATTTTTTTTTAATTGAGATATGAAATATTATCAATCTATCCAAGTCAGGTTCGAATAAAAAACAATCTGTTTACGTTTCAACGACACAGTCGTCCTCTTCAGAAACAAAAAAAATGTCACAAAATTTGTTCAATCAAATGAACATTGATGGACGAAGACAAGATTGATAATATTTCATCTCTCAATTAAACAATTTTAACCAAGTGATAAATTCAACATCATTATAAATTTTTTTTATTTCATAATCATATTTTTAAAGGAATATAATTTGATAATAACTGCAAAAATAGTAAATTATATATTTCTTGATTACAATTTTAAACAAGTTTTTTTAAATGTAAAAATATGTGTGCAAATTTCGAATACTCTATCCTTTCAATGGGAATTAATATGAAGGAATGATTTGATTCCAATTTCGAGTTTACGCAAAATTGAAGTATCTGCAAAACTCTAATTTATTCATTTTTTTCCTTTTTCTTACCTTATTTTTGATAAATAATTTACATTTTATTCCCAAAAAAGTACATTTTTGAGGTTCATTTCCAAATTAAAAAATATATCATTTACAATATTTTTTATTTATTTTTTAAAATTACATTTTAAACTTGAACATAAATTGATTCCATGTAACTTCATTGTGTATGGGTGATTTTCACGTAACTGTGCAATTTCAAGATCATTTTTAAAAGAAAAAAAATTTTGTTTTTTTAATGTTAAATATCACTTTTCCTCATCATTAGGGCATAATATAGTTGTCATTTGAATGGTTTTTTCTACTACCGGTTAAGAAAATATTATTAGAAAATCAACTTCACATAAGTCTTAAGGGCGTAAAAACACATTTTTCACTTTTGTAAAGAATTTTTAATTCATAAAATACTCTGGAAAATTCGCTTTTAAGTCGAACTTACGTAAAGACTCAAGCCGGGTCCGAGGGACACGGGTTATAATTGCGTATAAAAAGTTAGTAATTTTTCTGCAATATTGCATTATTTTGTAATGTTTCAACATCACCTACTGTAATAAGTGTAAACATATCCCAAATAATTCCGGAAGTGACGTGGTGCGAAAAATATAGTGCGTGTTGTACGTTTTTTGGAAAATTCCATTCCTAAAAGTTAAAGAACAGAAAATCGATCAGATTTTCTTTAAAATCGGTACTCGGGGGTTTTTAGGGTCGCTGATTACAAATTTGATGTCAGAATTAAAAAATTAAATATGGCGGTCGTTAAAATTTTTTTTTTGGTTTTACGTCTAAATAAAGATAATTATTATTAGGTAATTTAGCTAAATATTTTTTTTAGATGTTTTATATTTCTACCATTATTTTATATTACTATTTTTTAAACTATTATATATATATATATATATATATATATATATATATATATATATATATATATGTAACATACATATAATATATAAACTGTTTATATAATTATTTATACATTATACGGTGATTTGTCTGAAAATATTTTTTTTTTCTTTATATTTTTTATTTTATTTTTTTATTAAAAATAATGTTGTTTTTAAAACTATTTTTTTAAATAATTTCTCTAAAATGATACAATTATATGTTAGATAAAAAATATTAACAATTTTGCTGTCAAATTTTTTATTTCTATTGATTTTAATACCGGGTCCCTCGGGCCCGGCTTGTGCGCGCAGGCGGAAAAACGAACTCGAGCCCGTGAGGGTTAATAATTTATTCAAATTTTTGTTAAACGTTAGAAATGAGGTTTCTATCAAAATATCTGAATAAAATGTTATCCAAATCTCTTCTATAAGAACTTATTCTTTTCACAATTTTATAATAATTAAATAAAAAAAAATTCAGTTTTTATTAATTTTTTTTTGTTTTCCATTCACCAAAAAATGGATAGTTTCTCACTTCTGACCGTGTTAAATATATGTTTTATCCAAAATTATTAGAACTTTTCTTAACCACTTCACTGGCAGGGCGTTCCACCCGCCGAGGCTCAGACTGGCAAAAACACCGAAATGGCGTTCCTAAAAAAACTCTGTTTTTAAAGAGTGTACACCACATTCAACTTTTGTAAAGGAATATTTCTATAGTTTAGACATCAGAGAACAAGATTATCACAATAAAAATTTAAGTTTTTGTTATTTTCAACGTTTTTCCGAACGTTAAAATCGGCTATTTTTAATATTTTTCGACAAATGGCGTTCCACTTTCTTTCAATTTTTACACAATAAAACTTGTATTTTTATTAAAAAGATATTTACATACAATATTATAATATAATAATACAGCTATTGATTATATATAAAATATATAAATAACTGTTATTGATTATTATGAATGGTAATATTATACGTATGTGTTTTTGCCAGTCTGGGCTTCGGCGGGTGGAACGCCATTTGGAACGCCTTGCCAGTGAAGTGGTTAAGGAAAAATCAAACAGACAGTCTGAACCAAATTTAGTCTGATTACGTATTATTGTAGGGGAGACCGGGGATAAACCGGACAAGTCAAATATTTCCGAAACCGTAAAGAATTTCAAACTGTGTAAATAACCTATGTACAGTAGAGTGGGGCGAAACCACCAATTCGCTTTTATTTTCGTGTTTTACGTGTTATCAACTTATCGTTCGATGTGAATAACAGTTCTGATATTCTCCGCTGGTGTCTGAAGTTTCAAGCTGTTTACCAAAATATCTGACGAATGACAGTGACATATGTAAAATGTTAACAATTTTCAAAAAAAAATTTTTTACCGGATTATTGAATTATTGTTAATATAATGTAAAAATTAATAGACGAATAGAATTTCTTTATTCATTTGAGTGTTCTGAACGCATTGGTGTAGTTTTTTTTAAATTTGTTTAAGTGTTTTGGAAGTTATTAATTTTTTTCGAAAAAAGTGATGGTGGGGCGTAACCACCAGCAATGGCTTTTAAATGGGTCAAAATTAAAAAAATAAAAAAATTTCTATTTTTTATTAAAAATTAATTCAGTGAAGATTAAAAAACAAAAAACTTTCTATTTTATTAAAGATTAAGTCGGTGAAAATAAAAAATAAAAAAAAATTATTTTATTACCGCCTTATAAGAACAACTGACTACGGTATATTCCACATTTTGTAAATATATAATTAAAATAAATTTAATTTTGCAAAAAATTTATTTATTTGTATTTATTTATTAGTTTTTTGTTGTTTTTCGATTGTTATTAATTAATTTTTACGTTTTTCATTAACCCTCCGTCACACACCTAGGGAGGGATTCCCTCCACGGTTTCAGTATTTTTAAAATAACTTTTGTTTTCCTCATTGCAAAATAAAATCAGTTTCTATACCTTTCGACAATTTACTCCTCAACACATTTCTAAAAAAACATTTAGTTTAACCATAATTAATATTTAATTATGAAGCTTCAAAGCTAGAAAAAACTCGAAAAAGTGAGGTTATGTTGAATAAAAAAATCAAATTTTCAAAACATTTTTTGTTCCACTGTTGGTTAATGGCAAAAATATATTATAAATATAATTAAAATAAACTATTTTATGTTTTTTTTTATTATTTGTTAATGTTACATTATTTTTACATGTAAAGTGTAATTCCTTCGAAGATGTGCATTCGTGTAATTAATTATTATTTTTGGGACCGAAAATTAATTTTATTAATTTTATAATTTAGAATAATTTACTACATATTTGTAAGTTTGTGTTAAAATTAAATTTTTGTTGATTCCTTTGTTTATGTTGTAATGTCGCTTATTTTACAATGTGGTGAGGGATTCCCTCTAAACCTGTGTAAAGTCGTAATTTTTTCCAAGGTGTGTGATGCATGAGGTTTTAGGGACGTGTCATTTTTCTTGTAATAATAGTTGCCGTTAATATGTGAAAATGTCATTTTTTGAGGTAAAAGTAAAAAATTTTTTCTCATTTTTTAGGGTTTTTATCGTTAAAATTAAAGTCCAAATATCACACAGCAATTTTTCTTTTAGCTCATGGTGTACTGAGTTTAGTAGAAAAAGAGTTTAATGAAAAACGTTAAGAAGAAAAAATATATTGCAGTTTAATTATTAGATGACGGTGTGGGGCTGAATCAGACATCGAGATAAAAAACAACCAAATCTTTGAATACTTTAATTTATTTTATATTAATTAACTATTTTATATTATATTCTTTGCATAGAACCACTTTAAAACTAAATAAATAAAGAATTTATTTTAAAACTCGAATTTGCAAGCGAGTTGCCGCAAATAGACAAGTCTGAAAACTGTAATTCATTTTATATTATATTAATTACCGATTTTACATTTTATATTATATTCTTTGTATAGAACTACCTACATTTAAATAAGAGAAGAATTGATTTGACTTTTCTACAAAAAAACGAAAATTTGTGTCTTATTCTTTAATTAATTAGCCGTGTCTGATTTATCCCCATGGGGTGTCCGGTTTAGCCCCACCAATTTTCGGATTTTTGTTTTTGAGGTAGTCATCTTCGAAGCAACATATCTCCAAAGCTACTGTAGTTTTTCTACATCAAACAAGTGCGATTTGTTGGTGAAGGTACAAGTTTCAAAACGGTATATTACTCTTTAGCAAAAAAATTTTTTTGTATGAGTTTTTTGGCCAAAGAACAAATCCGTCCGGTTTAGCCTCGGTCTCCCCTATTTTTAAAGAAAAAGCCCAATGAACAAGTTCTATAATTATTCTATAACAAGAAAAGAATATAGGTCTTGAAAATTTGTACCAATAAATAATACACAATCTTATTTTAACAATTATTATAAAGCATATTTTGTTATCAATATAAATAATATTTTATGCGAAAAGTCAATTTATATTTATTTAATAATTCTTTAAATAATTTTATGTGGTTTGGTAAAGTAATAATTAGTTGTAACTGTTTTTATGCAACAACAAAAATCTCTATTCTAGATCTGTGTTTCGAGACGCCTATGAATCTTTCATTTCTGACTGGATTTAGAAGCAAGAGATTTTTACTTGTCCAAATGTAAAGAAACTTCACGCGCGCCAAGGCGCGCGTAGACAGTTATTATATATATATATTAATCTCCGTATTCTTTCATTCATTCTGTCCGCAAGAATTCCGTCCGCCCTCCTGCTGTGCTTTTGATGACAGAGAAGAGTTGGAGAGAGAAGTTTGTCAGAGTATATAAGAGAGAAAACATGATACAGAGAAGGAGTGGGCAGTATCGTCTTTTCATTCAGTTTAGAGTAGAAGCAAGAGAGAAAGACGAACAGTTAAGAAAGTAACGCCTACTTTTTTTGGCTTGAGCATCATGGTTTTCTGTATTCTCAGTGACAGATATTAGAATAAATAAATGAAATGAATTCAATATAATTTTTTTTTAATTGAGATATGAAATATTATCAATCTATCCAAGTCAGGTTCGAATAAAAAACAATCTGTTTACGTTTCAACGACACAGTCGTCCTCTTCAGAAACAAAAAAAAAGTCACAAAATTTGTTCAATCAAATGAACGTGTACATTGCTGGACGAAGACAAGATTGATAATATTTCATCTCTCAATTAAACAATTTTAACCAAGTGATAAATTCAACATCATTATAAATTTTTTTTATTTCATAACCATATTTTTAAAGGAATATAATTTGATAATAACTGCAAAAATAGTTAATTATATATTTCTTGATTACAATTATAAACAAGTTTTTTTAAATGTAAAAATATGTGTGCAAATTTCGAATATTCTGTCCTTTCAATGAGAACTAATATGAAGGAATGATTTGATTCCAATTTCGAGTTTACGCAAAATTGAAGTATCTGCAAAACTCTAATTTATACATTTTTTCCTTTTTCTTACCTTATTTTTGATAAATAATTTACATTTTATTCCCAAAAAAGTGCATTTTTGAGTTTCATTTCCAAATTAAAAAATATATAATTTCCAATATTTTTTATTTATTAATTTAATACTTTAAGTCGATTGTATTTTTTATTTATTTTTTAAAATTACTATATTTTGAAATTACATTTTAAACTTTAACATAAATTGATTCCATGTCACTTCATTGTGTATAAATGTTTAGGTCTTAAAACAATAAACAATATTATTATATTTTCATGCTTATTTACTTATAATTGATTTTTATTTCTCGTGAAAAAGCTATGTAGTCCTTTAAATAATAATATTTTCTAAAATGTATTAAACAATTTGTGTATCTGTTTATAGATCTTGCTTTCGTGTGAACATGATACCTTCCATAGATTTTCTTGAATTCGGATAAAATTTTGAGGGCTTATTTATCACATTAATCTTTCAAAATGGACAAAAGGAATATAGAATATATCCCACACAAAAAATTTTACAGTTGTTTTTTTCAAAAACTTGTTCAAGTAAAAAAATTTTTTTTAGCAAAATCTAAATTCATATATAATAAAATTGAAATTTTTATGTCAAGACGAATCGATAAGTATATACAAAGTATAAATATTTAAATATTTTTAAATAAGCTTAGGACCATTAAAAAGCGTTTATATTTGTTAACCCTCACGGGCTCGAGCCGGGTCCCTCGGACCCGGAGAAAAGTTTTTTTTTCTACTTCCGGTTAAGAAAATATTATTAGAAAGTCAACTTCACATTAAACTTAAGGGCGTAAAAACACACACTTTTCACTTTTGTATAGAATTTTTAATTCATAAAATACTCTGGAAAATTCCCTTTTAAGTCGAACTTACGTAAAGATTCAAGCCGGGTCCGAGGGACCCGGGTTATAATTGCGTAAAAAAAGTTAGTAATTTTTCTGCAATATTGCATTATTTTGTAATGTTTCAACATCACCTACTGTAATAAGTGTAAACATATCCCAAATAATTTCGGAAGTGACGTGGTGCGAAAAATATAGTGCGTGTTGTACGTTTTTTGGAAAATTCGATTCCTAAAAGTTAAAGAACAGAAAATCGATCAGATTTTCTTTAAAATCGGTACTCGGGGGTTTTTAGGGTCGCTGATTACAAATTTGATGTCAGAATTAAAAAATTCAATATGGTGGTCGATAAAATTTTTTTTTTGGTTTTACGTTTAAATAAAGATAATTATTATTAAGTAATTTAGCTAAAGATTTTTTTCAGATGTTTTATATTTCTACTATTATTTTATATTACTATTTTTTAAACTATTATATATATGCATATATATATATATATATATATATATATATATATATATATATATATATATATATATATATATATATATATATATATATATATGCATATATATATATATATATATATATATATATATATATATATATATATATATATAATTATTTATACATTATACGGTGATTTGTCTGAAAATATTTTTTTGTTCTTTATATTTTTTATTTTATTTTTTTATAATAAATAATGTTGTTTTTAAAACTATTTTTTAAAATAATTTCTCTAAAATGATACAATTATATGTTAGATAAAAAATATTAACAATTTTGCTGTCAAATTTTTTATTTCTATTGATTTTAAACACCGGGTCCCTCGGGCCCGCCTTGTGCGCGCAGGCGGAAAAACGAACTCGAGCCCGTTAGGGTTTATAATTTATTCAAATTTTTGTTAAACGTTAGAAATGAGGTTTCTATTAAAATATCTGAATAAAATGTTATCCAAATCACTTCTATAAGAACTTATTCTTTCCACAATTTTTTAATTTTTTAATAATTAAATAAAAAAAATTCAGTTTTTATTAATTTTTTTTTGTTTTCCATTCACCAAAAAATGGATAGTTTCTCACTTCTGACCGTGTTAAGTATATGTTTTATCCAAAATTATTAGAACTTTTCTTAAGGAAAAATCAAACAGACAGTCGGAACCAAATTTAGTCCGATTACGTATTATTGTAGGGGAGACCTTGGATAAACCGGACAAGTCAAACATTTCCGAAACCGTAAAAAATTTCAAACCGTGTAAATAACCTATATACGCACAATTTCTTGATGCAAATGCTGCATGAGGTTTCAGGGACGTATCATTTTTCTTGTAATAATAGTTGCCGTTAATATGTGAAAATGTCATTTTTTGAGGTAAAAGTAAAAAAAAATTTTCTCATTTTTTAGGGTTTTTATCGTTAAAATTAAAGTCCAAATATCACACAGCAATTTTTCTTTTAGCTCATGGTGTACTAAGTTTAGTAGAAAAAGAGTTTAATTGAAAAACGTTAAGAAGAAAAAATATACTGCAGTTTAATTATTAGATGACGGTGTGGGGCTGAATCGGACATCGTGATAAAAAACAACCAAATCTTTGAATACTTTAATTTATTTTATATTAATTATTTTATATAATATTCTTTGCATAGAACCACTTTAAAACTAAATAAATAAAGAATTTATTTTAAAACTCGAATTTGCAAGCGAGTTGCTGCAAATAGACAAGTCTGAAAACTGTAATTCATTTTATATTATATTAATTACCGATTTTACATTCTATATTATATTTTTTGTATAGAACTACCTACATTTAAATAAGAGAAGAATTGATTTGACTTTTCTACAAAAAAACGAAAATTTGTGTCTTATTCTTTAATTAATTAGCCGTGTCTGATTTATCCCCATGGGGTGTCCGGTTTAGCCCCACCAATTTTCGGATTTTTGTTTTTGAGGTAGTCATCTTCGAAGCAACATATCTCCAAAGCTACTGTAGTTTTTCTTCATCGAACAAGTGCGATTTGTAGGTGAAGGTACAAGCTTCAAAACGGTATATTACTCTTTAGCAAAAAAAATTTTTTTGTATGAGGTTTTTGGCCAAAGAACAAATCCGTCCAGTTTAGCGCCGGTCTCCCCTATTTTTAAAGAAAAAGCCCAATGAACACGTTCTATAATTATTCTATAACAAGAAAAGAATATAGGTCTTGAAAATTTGTTCCAATAAATAATACACAATCTTATTTTAACAATTATTATAAAGCATATTTTGTTATCAATATAAATAATATTTTATGCGAAAAGTAATTTTATATTTATTTAATAATTCTTTAAATAATTTTATGTGGTTTGGTATAGTAATAATTAGTTGTAACTGTTTTTATGCAACAACAAAAATCTCTATTCTAGATCTGTGTTTCGAGACGCCTATGAATCTTTCATTTCTGACTGGATTTAGAAGCAAGAGATTTTTACTTGTCCAAATGTAAAGAAACTTCACGCGCGCCAAGGCGCGCGTAGACAGCTAGTTATAACAAATTTTCGAAAATTGGCTGCCACGGAGCTGACCACCCTATGCATTGAATAATACTGCCGTCAACTGGGGCTACTTTATGTAAGCCAAGTATTTAATAAATAAAATTATTAAAAAGAACTTCTTTGTCAAACAAGTTGTTCATTTCATGACCATTTTGCTTCCTCAAAATATTATAAACCAATTGCTTAATTTAATTTTAATAGGTTAAGGTAATATTTCAAAAAACACAAAATTTGAATTTTTTGTGAAAAAGAAAAATATTGATTAATTTTATAAATTTTGATGAAATGTGCACTTTGTATATATCAATCGATTCGTTTTTTCGTCAGGAATGTAATTTTGAGAATAATTTATAAAAATATTAAGAAATAAAAAAGTTATTTCAAAAAATACAAAAAAATTTTTTTTTTAATTTTGAAAAAATTGTATAAAAAAATGTTTGTGGATAAATTTGAAAATCCTTGTGTCAGATTTTAGGTATTAATGATTGCAATAAACCTGCAAAATCTCAGGGCAATTCATTAAAATTTGTTTGAGATAATTTGTACACAATTTTTTGTGACATACACACACACATACATACACACATACATCTGGACATTTGCTCAGAATTTAATATACATATATCCTAGATGAAAATGAGTCCATATAACCATGTTTTGAAAAATTGAAAATCGTCACGAATGCAAAGCTTCCTTATGAGGAAGCAAAACCAAAAATCTCCTATATTTTATTTTATATAATAATAATAATATTAACATATTCGTCGTCATTTTGTCGTCCGTCGTTCGTGTAACTCCGTACTTCATCGTTCGGCAATCATCGTTCGGCAACATATATAGATATACTTCGGTTCGTCGTACGGCCCAATGTATACACACAGGTATACTCACACATATACACTAAACAAATATACATGTATACTCACACATATACACTTAATACATACACATGTATACTCACAATACATACACATGTATACTCAAACATATACACACAATACATACACATGTATACTCACACATATACACTCAATACATACACATGTATACTTACACATATACACACAACACATACACATGTATACTCACACATATACACTAAACATATCCACATGTATACTCACACACATACACTAGACACATACACATGTATACTCACACATATACACTCAATACATACACATGTATACTCACACATGTACACTAAATACATACACATGTATACGCACACATATACACACAATACATAAACATGTATACTCACACATGTACACACAAAACATACACATGTATACTCACACATGTACACTTAATACATACACATGATGCTTGCTTGATTCATTTAAATGGGTTCATTCATTTAAGAGATATAAAATATTGTTTAAAAACTTGCAAAAATTCATTTTGTCGTAACTTTCATAAAAAAATATTCGACAAGTTTCGATGTAATTTAAGTTTTTGTTTTACTAATCAACTTATTAATATATAAAATTCTTTATAGGGGAGAGTGGGGCAAAATGGGGTAGGCGGGTCAAATGGGGTACCTCTGTTTTTCCAGGATGGGTGATTCTAATTTTTTATCCTCGATATATATAATTCATATTGATAAGAAAATGTTATTAATTATGAAGAAACTACAAAAAAAACTTTTCTTAATGTTATACGACTTTAAAGTCTTAGGCAAAAAAAATATGAATGTTTTTCAAAATTCAAGTGCTTATAAAACTTTATTGGCTAATCTATTTAATTTGGCAATTTTTGAATCTTTTTGGTAATTATTTAGAATCACGGCTTTTGCGAATTTTAGAGATAAATGATTAATTCTTTTTGGAAAGGCTTTCATTCAGCTAGAAAATGAAAAATTAGGTGGGGGAGGTGGAAAAGTTAATTATGGAACGCCAGGGATGGGAAACAAAATAAAAATTTTCGTTTTCAGGCGATAACTAGGTAAATATTAAATATTTCGAAAAATGTTCTACATAAAAGTTGTAGATTTTGTTAAGATACACATTTTATGTTATATGCAATTGTTTCATAAATTGAGTACTTTTCGAGAAAAACACAAAAACGGAAAATAACTCTCTAAATCTGAATTAGTAGAAAGTTACTAATAAAATGGTGAAAAGTCGTACACTAAATGGTTTAGTAATAATTCTACTAACAATTAGTAAAATTTTACTAATTGTTAGTAGAGCGTTACTAATTGATTAGTAGAATTCTACTAACAATTAGTAGAACTGTTTTATTAATAGTCGATAAAACAGTTTCACTAATTCGTTTAGTGAAAAAGTGACTTTCAATTAGTAAAATTCTACTAAAACATTAGTAGAATTTTACTAAAAATTAGTAATATTCTACTAAAACATTAGTAGAATTTTACTAAAAATTAGTAATATTCTACTAAAACATTAGTAGAATTTTACTAAAAATTAGTAATATTCTACTAATTAAAAAGGTGAAAAGTCGTTCATGAAAACTACTAAAAATTAGTAAAATTTTACTAATTCTTAGTAGAATTCTACTAATTCAGATTTAGAGAGAACCATAAAAACGTTTTAATGCAGAAAGGGAGTAAAATTAAGTTCCTAGTTTGTACTAGAAGGTATCCAACTTAGACCAGAGCCCCCTCCAACGTTTAAAAAAAGGCGTTTTGAAGGTGCATCCACAACACATCACTCTAAGGCGGGCGAAGCCCGCCGCACCTACTTTCCTTTCACATTTTAATGCATAAGGGAGTAAAATTAACTTTCTAGTTTGTATTACAAGATGTCTAACATAGTCCAGACCCCTCTCCAACGGATTTCACTCTCTTTCTGCATTAAAACGTTGAAGGAAATCAGGTGCGGCGGCTTCGCCCGCCTTTGAGTGATGTGTTGTGTATGCACCTTCAAAAAGCCTTTTTTAAACGTTGGAGGGGGGTCTGGTCTAAGTTGGATAGCTTCTAGTGCCATCTAGAAAGTTAATTTGACTCCCTTCTGCATTAAAACGTTTCTATGGTTATTTTCCGTTTTTTGTGTTTTTCTCGAAAAATACTCAATTTATGAAACAATTGCATGTAACATAAAATGTGTATCTTAACAAGATCTACAATTTTTATGTAGAACATTTTTCGAAATATTTAATATTTACCGAGTTATCGCCTGAAATCGAAAATTTTTAATTTGTTTCCCATCCCTGGCATTCCATAATTAACTTTTTCATCGTCCCCCACCTAATTTTTCATTTTCTAGCTGAATGAAAGCCTTTCCAAAAAGAATTAATCATTTATCTCTCAAATTCGCAAAAGCCGTGATTCTAAATAATTACCATCTTTTTTAGTACTTACTCTAGAGTAATTTCCAATAGGATAAATTGTTAAATTGTATACAGTCACTTGGAAACATTACAATTTGTTCTTATATATAGTTTGGGGCAGAATGGGGTACCCGGTATGTTGGGACATACTGGGTGCTACGTGGTTTCATTGAACAACTTAAAAACATTAGATTAGTCAAATTTAAAAACTTTCCTTTAGAAGAATCGATATTTTTGTTTCAAGGTATTTATAATATCAAGGTTTCACTATCGATATTTTTTATTATGTGTGTTTTTTGTTAAATTTTATTAAATATTACTTGTTTTTTATAATAATAAATAATCCTACTTCTTGTTTGTATTTATAATCTTATACCACAAGAATTTAACAAATTTTAAAAAATATTTCATGTTTTGTATAGTTATTTGATATCACCTCAGTTTTAGCACTCTCTCAGAAAATACGATATAAGTTCTTTCAAAAAATTTTTTCTCCGCCATTATTGTATGAAATAATAAGTCAAACAATTTAGGAAATACCATTTCCGACGTAAAATTTATTGCTCTTTCGAAATAAGAAGTTAAAATTTGTTTATAATTATATAAAAAAATTTATAACAATTTTATTGAAAAAAACACACTTTTTACCGAAAACAAATTTTCAAATATTATTTTGACATGAAAAACTAAAGAATATAGTCTCAAAAGGACAAAATATCGCGTCCTCGTACCCTCATCTAAGAGATATCATAATTACTGTTTTAAATTTAAAATGGCTGATATAAAAATGTCCATTTTTCCAAAATGCAAAAGGCCTGGAGAAAATGTTCGAAAATTTTTTTAAAAAGTAATTGTATTTGCTTGAAAATGGTTACTCGAGGGTTTTTGAGGTCGCTGATTACGAATCTGATGTTACTTTTTAAAATTCAAAATGGCGGATCAAATATGTCGGACATATTTTTTAAAAAGTAACTGTATTTGCTTGAAAATGGTTACTCGAGGGTTTTTGAGGTCGCTGATTACGAATCTGATGTTACTTTTTAAAATTCAATATGGCGGATCAAATATGTCGGACATATTTTTTAAAAAGTGAATGGATTTTCTTGAAAATAGGTACTGGGAGGTTTTTTGGGATGCTGATTACTAATGTGATGTCACTTTTTCAAAATTTATAATGGTGAATCCAATGTGGAGGACATTTTTTTAAAAAGTAAATGTATTTTCTTGAAAATGGTCATTCGTGTGTTTTTAAGGATCCTGATTACGAATCTGACTTCAGATCAATATTATGTTTATCCTCTACGTCTGTTAGCCGTAAATAAAATTTTATTGACGTTGTGCAGTTTTTACCAGAAGGAGGTTGACGTACAAAAAGACACTATTTTTTAATTTTATATCTATGGTCTATTCATCTTCTTCTACAAGAATCTCTTTACTACTACGTAACCGTTTCTGTCTTTTTGCTCTCGAAATTATGCAAATAATTAATTACTAGTCTTTCTGAGAATAATGATCTTCTCGATCAGTAAAAAACAATTGCCTATTAATATCTAGATGTATTATGCAAATACACTAAAAAAATTTATTTGATTCAAATAACCGATTATTTGTCTATTTATTTATTGGTTTATACACCTGTCTTCAGCCTTACCTACTTGGCTATACAAGTTTTTCTTACAATTTCATGCTTTACAAATTTTTCTTATATACAATTCTTAATACTAAGTTTGCGCCTACAGAACGTCTTTTCGAAATTAGGAGTACTCGCATTAGCCTGGACTACCCGTCTAATGGGTTTTTTCGCCAGAGGAGAGGAAAACTGTAGAAAACCTTCTCCTGAGTACAACCGGTTTATCGACAGTCGAGTTCTAATGGTGTGTACCGGACAATAATCGACAGTGCACATCATTATACCTCGACGTCAAACCTCCCGCTCAGATTATCTCACATGCCGGAAAAATCCAAGCCAAATGGGCGCGAACCAAGTACCCTTGGTCCTAGAACGTCTGCCAAGCGAGGCATTTATCCGACCGAGCTAATCTGTCGGTGATTATTTGTCTATAATCAAATAAATATTTACTTGAATCAAATAAGTTTTATTTGAATAAATTAATTAGTATTTGCTTCAAATACATAAATATTTGATTCAAATACAATTTATTTGATTCAAATACAATTTATTTGATTCAAATAAAAATTATTTGATTCAAGTAAATATTTATTTGATTATAGACAAATAATCGGTTATTTGAATCAAATAAATTTTTTTTCAGTGTAGGCAAACGAAGAATGGTTGTTGTGGATTTAGTAAAGTTTCACTAAATTTTCAGTGAAATAATTCTATTTTACTTACGATTTCTTACCAAATACTTAATCTAAAACAAAAGACTAACGTTTTTGATATTCATTTGTATTTAATTCTTTGCTTACCTATTCGCATAATATATCTAGATTTATCAATATATTAAAAAAATAAAATAAAAAGAGTCGCTTTTTTGCACGTCGACCTCCTTGTGGTAAGAGTTAGGCAACGTAAATAAAATATTGTTGACGGCTAACGGGCGTGGAGGATAAATATAATATTGTTCAGAAGCCAAATTCGTAATCGCAGCATTCTCAAAAACCCTCGAATGACCATTTTCAAGCAAATACACTTATTTTTTAAGAAACTGTCCGCCATATTGGACCCACCATTATAAATTTTAAAAAACTGACATCAAAATCGTAATCAGCGACCCCAAAAACCCCCGAGTAACTATTTTCAAGCAAATCCAATCACTTTTGAATAAAATTACCCTAAATTTTTTTCCGGTTTTTTCATTTTTGAAAAATGTCCATTTTCATATCCGACATCTTGAATTTTAAAAAAGGGAATTATGCACTGAAAGAAATGCTTACGAGAGTTCATCCAGAAACTTCTGGGTCAGGATTTTGGTTGAAGTAGTCATACAATCTGTCAGATTAGCACATAAGTGAGGTTATGTTAGACATATGAAGGCTGTTTCACATTTACTGTCCTCTATTTCTGTCATTCGTACGGCTGGATTAACCACCCCAGCAGCACGTTATATTACAGCAATATTAAGAACATTGCTGCTGCCCAAAGTAGAAACCTAGTAAGTCGCATTTGCTGTAAAGGCGAATATCGCTCAGGCGACGAACACATCAATCCCCACTCTTCACTCCCATTGGTTGCACACACAAGTGCGAACCGCGCGCTTAGTCTCGTACGTGTGACTCTTTTTCGTTTTTCTCAAGATGCGGAGAATTTACGATTGTATTTACCGATAGTAGCACAGTAGGTTAATTTTCTGGCGCGAATTTCAAAATTCCGAATTCTTAAATACTTTCTCTTATAATTTTCTATAGATTTTAAGTATCAATTAATTCGTAAACATAAAAGACCACTATTTATCTATTTAATATGTATTTAATTAATTAATCAATTACTAATTTAATTCTTTTCAGCATTTTTTCTTATGTAAATGTCACTGAGGAATGATTAGAGATAAATTAAAAAGAGGTAGTAAACTATAAGTATTAATTAGGAGATTGGACAATAAATATTACCTACAATTATTAATTTTGTAAAATAATAAAAACTGTTTGAATTATCACAGACATAAAAAAAATATTGTTAAAAAATATTAAACACGATTATTTTTATGTTATTCATTTTGTTAGCAGTGTTTTTTTAAATAAAAAAACTCATCCTGAAGTAACGAGAATTACTTATATTATTCGTACGTATGTCTGAAACTTGTTGAAAGTTTTTATTAATCCCATTTCGTAGTATTTTTCAACATTAATTGAGTAGTTACATGCAACAACTCGTCGAACGCACGGACGAACTCTCTAGTACTAGTCATCGACAAGTGTAGCGCGGTGAATGCCTATGCGCCATTTTCTATCACCTGACTGATATAAACACGTGCGTTCATGTCATCGGCGAGTTGTTGAATGGATTTACTTCCGAAAACAAAAGTAAGTACTCACAATTATTTTAATAATATCATTTAATCTTGCATTTGATTTCATTATTTAAAATGACCTTTTCTTTCAAATTGTAATTATTAATCAAATAATAAATACTAAAATGTTATTGCTAATATATTGTTGAACATTTTTAATACAGCATTTTTCCTAATTTACATAGTCTCTTATTCTTATTTTTTACATACGTTCACTTTACGCACTGCTAACGGTGTTTAAAATGGTCAACAATATATCAATACAATTAATTTGTTGATAATAGTACATATTAGAACAATTCCACGCCAAATGATTATAAAAGTTTCCGACAATTTTAGCAATATTAAAAATACTTTCTAAATTTGTTCATTTACATACATAGAATTAAAATGTATAAAAGTTTTTTAAAATTTTTTGATTTACCTCTTACTTAAAATTTTGGATGGGTTTTCAAAAAAGCCACATAACTTTTTTCCTATTAATCGATTAAGATATTTTTTTGAAAATACTTATAAGTACTTAAATGGAAAAAATAAAAAGAAAGAAAAACTTTTTCTTGACCAGAAAAAAATTAAAAACAATTTTTTAATTCAAATTTTGAAAAAATATATTTTTGATTTGGAAATTTTTTGTTTGTAAATATTGCCAATAAAGTAAAGAATACTTCCTGTAAATTTAATTATTATGGAACAATAACTTTACGATAAAAAAATGTTCAGCGCGGCGTGCCGGGACTTATTAAAATAATGTTTAATTGGTAAAAGATTAAAAATTATGTAGGTAAACATTGTTAAACAATTAATAGTTGTTATTTGAATTGTATTTAGAAAAAATAGAAATATCTAACCCTAATGAAACTTATGAAAAAATAACAACACATTGAGAAAAATATAGAAATTTTTATCCCCAAGTACAGTTTATGAAAAAAATAGCAACAATTGATTCTTTAAACAATATTTTGATAAATAATTTTTTATCATCTGTAGATATATTCCTCATGAACAATTCATCAATTGAGAAGCAACTAGTAATTTCAAGGCCTAAGTACAGTTTTTAAAAACATAACAACAATTAATTGTTTAACAATATTTAATTAATTTATTGTTTATTTTTTATCAATCAGATATTATTTTAATAGGTTTTTTTAATTAATTTTCTTAATCAATAAACTTAAAAATATATATTTTATGATTTTTTTAATACTTATTGTTGTTTAAAAATGTTTAAAAATAAAAATTTAAAAATAAGGCTCGAGCGATCAATAGAGAATTTAATTACGAAGTTTTAGAAAAAAGAAAAACCGTTTTGGTAAAAAATTGAGATCTGTAAAGTGATTTGAAAAAAAATTGCGCCGGTATAAGCGAATACTGTACGAGTCCCGGCACGCCGCGCTAAACATTTTATTTTCTTTTTCGTAAAATTGTTGTTGTTCCACAATTAAATTTATAGGAAGTACAAATATAAAGTATGCTTACTTTATTGAAAATATTTACAAAAAAAAATTCCAAATTCAAGATGTTTTTTTAATTTGAATTCAAGTCTTTTTCTGGAAGAAAACGGTTTTTTCTTTAAAGTACTTTTTATTATGAGGATTTTCCAAAAAAATTATCTTAATCGGTTAACAAGAAAAAAAGTTATGCACCTTTTTTGAAAACACTACCAAAATTTTAAACAGTGTTTTTAATATTGCTAAAATCATCAAAAATTCTTATAATATAACTTACCGCGAAATTGCTCTATATTATTATTAATAATTAAAATTTTTATAATAATATTAATCGTATACTTAAGAGGGTAAAGTTTATTTGTAAATAATAATATAATAATTATTTTCTTTTACAGTGAATGACTTGTCAAATACCATCGAGGAAACCAAAAAAAGTAATAAATATAAGTTATTGCTCCCATGTACTGAAAAATGTAGGCAAAAGTGTATAGAAAAAATTTCTGAAAATCAGAGAAGACTTATATTTGATTATTTTCATTCTTTGAAATTTGGAGAAAGAAGGAATTTTTTTCAAGCACATATCACTTGTCAAGAAGTAAAAAGAAGGAAAATGCAAGATAAGGAAAATATTGGATATAAGCGCAACAAACATTCACTATATAAATTAACACTAAATGATATCACAATACAAGTTTGCAAGACAATGTTTTTATCTACACTGGGCTTCAAGACTGATGGGAGAATTCATGAATATTTTGAAAGTTTGAAAAATAACGGCGGTTTACCCGATACCTTCGATAAACGGGGAAAAATGTCATTTCCATCTAAAGATGGAGGAAAAGTAAAAAAAAACATAAAACATAAAAATAAATAAAAATAAAAAATAAATAAAATAAAACATAAAACATTAACTCGTTTAATCCGCAAGTTTCGCACTATAGATTATTAAATTCGCCAAACAGGAGATATTTAGAAAGTAAACTAAATTTAAAAATAATGTTTGACGACTACTTGGAAAAGTACCTTAATTATAAAGTGTCAATCGAAACTTATCGTCTAATTTTTAAGAAAGAAAACATCGGTTTTGACAGGCCTAAACAAGACGAATGTGATATATGTGAACAGCACAAGGAACATCAATGCTCTGCAGAAAATAATTCGTGTAAGATATGTCATGATCATGATATACACAAAATAAATTATGTAGAAGCTCGCAAAGCATATCAGGATGACAAAAATACGGAATGGGCGATTGACACAAAAATTTTTGCTGTAGACATGCAAAAAGTTATCATTCTGCCAAAAATGAAAACCAAAAGTAGTTTTTTGTCAGTCGTTTGGTAGTATTCAATGAAACATTTGCATCTCTTCGTTCCAAAGACAAAAATATTTGTGTCCTTTGGCACGAGGCAATAACAGGACGGACAGCAAAAGATGTTGCTTGCTCTTATTTGAAAATTATAATGTCTTCTGAAAATATTAGAAATTTTATTTTCTGGACAGACAATTGTTCTGCCCAAAATAAGAACTGGACTTTTTTTAGTATGCTTCTGCAAGTTGTAAATTCTGATTGTGGACCAGAGTCTGTAATCATTAAGTATCTGGAAGTGGGGCACACTTATATGAAAGCCGATAGTGTTCATCGTCAAATTGGAGGAGTTTGGAAGAAAACTGAAAAAAATTCTAAATTTTGATGATTTTAAATTGTTTTTAAAAGGAGTTAGTCCTCTAATTGAAATTATAGAAATGGAACGGCAAGACTTCAGACAATTAGACGATAATGCATATCGGAAGCGACAAAAGAATTCCGACTTGCCATTATTATCTAACATAAAAGAAGTCTGTTTTACAAGAGGCAGTAAGTTATTAAAGTTCAAGACATCATTCAATTCAAATGATACAGAAATTGATATTTTAAAAAGTAATTTTGATGTATGCACTCCACTGGGCCCTATTTTATCAGCACCACGAGGTATAAATGAGAGGAAAAAATTAAAAATCGTAAGTAAATTATTGCCTGAAATGCCTGTAGAGAAGCGGGCATTTTGAGAAAATTTACCAACATCTTCAGATTCCGCAGATTTGTGCAGTAATTTTCAATGAGTAGATTTTTGAGCTAACAATGGTTAAGTATTCTTTTCTATTTTACATTGATTGTACCATTAAGGCAGATTCTTTTATTGTTTCAAACGTTAATTTTTTAAATACGGTGTTTTAAATAAGTTTCCTTTTTAATTCGTATAACTTTTAATGAATAACGTCAACTTTTAATAACATTTATAAATTGTTATATGTATGTAAAAATCCTTTGTTTTTATGAGTTTTCAAATAGATACATATATAGGTAAGTTTAGTTTTGATTGTTAATTTCTCAATACAATTTTTCAAAAGTGTAAGTCAGCATTTGACTTTAAAAATATATGGTAAGAAAATTGTTAACAATAATATATTAATCTAAAAGTTATCAATATTAATAATATAAACATGTTACTTTCGTTACAAAAGCATAATAATATATGTCTACTTATTTGAAAAGACTTGACTTTTTATTAACATTTCTTTTATTATAAAGAAACTTTGTTTAACCCCTTCGCTGTTTGGAAAAATATTCATATGATTGGCCTAAAATGTCCAGCAAAAATTTCTTAACATAGAATAAAATAATAATTATTATG
Source organism: Leptopilina drosophilae (assembly GCA_032873175.1). NCBI lineage: Eukaryota > Metazoa > Arthropoda > Insecta > Hymenoptera > Figitidae > Leptopilina > Leptopilina drosophilae. Next base: position 26,944,193 of record CM065478.1, read on the forward strand.
TAAATAATTACTATAATTTTAATTATTCAGGGTTGCTCCTTTTGCTCCTTTCAAATTCCCTGAGTTTTCCATGTTAAAAAAAGCAATTTTCCAGGTTGTTAGAACTACATTTATTTACAATTTAATTTTACGAAATTTCATTAATTATTTGGAAATTCTTCAATAAAATATTTATTAGAAAATAAAAACTCCAAGTATTTTAAAAAAATTCAATTAAACTTTAAAAAAAATTTAAATCTACACAATTTTCAGTTGAAAGTATTAAAAATTCAAAGATTATAATTTAAAACATTTTCAAAATTTAAATTAGTAGAAACGACTACTATTTATAAGTTTTAGTATTTCAAAAGCAAAAATCCAGTTCCGAATTCAAATTAGAAAACATTTTTACTAATTAAAATTTAGAGAGTTTAGTATTAAATTCTTATCTAAAATTTAAACTGGAATTCATATTTAAATAAATTATTATTAAAAAATTCTACTAAATTCATTAATTCAAATACAAAATTTAATAATTTATTGAACAAATGAATGTTTCCTAAAATTCAATTCCAAAAAAGAATTTTATAAACAAATTTTTAAATAATTGAATTTTTTTACGAATTTTAATACAACTTGTAAGAATAATAATATTTTTCGAGAAATTCGATTAAATTATTGTATTAAAAAATAATTAAAATTCTGCAATGAGTTTTATTTTTATTATTTATGAAAATAATTATAGGTTTTGGTAGAATGTTTTTAAATTTTTTATTTATAATTGAATTCTTGCGGCCAATTTTTTTAAAATAGTAAATTAATATAGAAAATCATTGATTGAGGAAATTTTTTTAAAATAATTGAAAGTTTGACAAGAATATTATTAAAATGTTTAAAAATAATTGAATTTCAGAGAAGAGTTGAATTATTTCTAAAGTTAATTAAATTTTGACGTGAATATTAGAATTCAGTAATTCAAAAACAAAAATAAATAATTTATTAAACAATTAAATGTTTTTTAAAATTGTACTTTCATTTAAAGAATTTTATCAATAAATTTTTAAATAAGTAATTAAAATTCTTTTGATGAATTTTAATAAAATTTTTACGAATAATAACAATTTTCGAGAAATTTCATCAAAATTGGCATTAAAAATAATTGAAATTTCTGCGAAGAATTTTATTATTTATGAAAATAATTGAAAACCTTTAAAGTTTTTTATTATTTCTGAAAATAATTGAATCTCTGTACAAATTTTTAATATTTATGAAAATACTTGAATTATTGCGTTGAAATTTGTAAATAACAGAATTCCTGGGAAATTCTTTTTATTTAGAAAAATTATTAAATGTTAGCGTAGAATTTTATTCAATTTTTTTTAATAAAACTAGAATTCTTTTGAAAATTGAATTATTGCGAAGAAAAATTGTAAACACAACTCTTCTATAATTTAGAAATTTAGAAGAAAAATTAGATTTCAAGAATGAAGGACAATAATTGTAGAAAACAATAATTTTCCAGGATTCTGATCGAAATTCCCTGACTTTTCCAGGTTTCCATATTGCATGGCAATCCTGTTTATGCATTTAAAAAAATTATTTTATTTCACTATGATTTCTTGGAACCAAGAGGACGTAATTTGATTTGTTTATTTCATACTCATATTTTTTGTCTATTGCTAAATAACTCAATAATTTCATTTCATCTGTTCAAATACATCTTACAATATTAAATTAATTTATAATTTCTTTTATTATTCATACAGAAAATATATAAAGTTTAAAAATAGTTTAATGTCATAAACATTAGAGCGAATACTAGAAAAACAAATTTTTACAAATAAAAAATAAACATGATTCAATATTTTTTTATGTCTGTGATAATTCAAAGCAGTTTTTATTATTTTACAAAATTAATAATTAATTGATTAATTAAATACATATTTAATAGATAAAGAGTGGTCTTTTATGTTTACGAATTAATTAATACTTAAAATCTATAGAAAATTATAAGAGAAAGTATTTAAGAATTGGGAATTTTGAAATTCGCGCCAGAAAATTAACCTACTGTGCTACTGTCGGTAAATACAATCGTGAATTCTCCGCATCTTGAGAAAAACGAAAAAGAGTCACACGTACGAGACTAAGCGCGCGGTTCGCACTTGTGTGTGTAACCAATGGGAGTGAAGAGTGAGGATTGATGTGTTCGTCGCCTGAGCGATATTCGCCTTTACAGCAAATGCGACTTACTAGGTTTTTACTTTGGGCAGCAGATTGTCTCAACATTACCAATGTTTGTCACAATGTTGTCAATGTTGCTGGAACATTTTGTGCTACTGGGGCAAACTGTTTTGGAAGTTGTAGTTCATTATAATACAGTGATTTATTATGTCAGAATTAGCCATAGTTATGGCAGTAATGACAGAAAATTTCTTTGAGTGTGGCTTCTTATAGCTAAGGGTTTGAGAACGCGATATTTTGTGCTTTTGAGACTATATTATTTAGTTTTCCATGTCAAAATTATCATTGAAAATTTTTTTTTCGTAAAAAGTGTGTTTTTTAGCAATAAAATTGTTATAAATTTTTTTGAAGATAATTAAAAAAAAATTTTAGCTTCATATTCCGAAAGAGCGATAAATTTTAGGTCGGAAATAGTATTTCCTCAATTTTTAACTAATTATTTAATGACTTTTAATTAGTATAATTTACTAATAAATAGTCATTTTTATTAATTTAGTAGTAAACTTTGCTAATTCAAAAGCAAAAAGTCAGTGACTAATTCTAATTAGTAACAATTTTTACTAATTCAAATTTAAAGAGTAATAGTTTACTAAATTTTTAAACAAAATCTATATATTGTTCAAAAATTTTAACAATATCCACTTTAAATTATTAGACGGATGATTATTGTTTGGTGATCGACTACGATATAGTTTATCCTATACCACAAAAATTTCAATTCCGGTCAAATCTGGAAATATTCCATGGCCCCGGTCGGGTCCCCAGCAGGGAACCAGGTCGGCCCGAGTCATGACCCCAGCCGGTTTCACTGTTTTACCTAGGCCGGGGGCAGGCCAGATTTCCCGAAATGGATTTCTGCACGGGATGTTTACTCACACATTTTCATTAAACATATATATATATATATATATATATATATATATATATATATATATATATATGAGGCATTTTACGTGTAATGTCCTAAGTTGAAATTTCAACTTCTTAAAAAAAATTAAAACTCGGGGAATTTGTTGTTCTATCAAGTAGAAATGTGCCCCAACAAATATTTTTGACTTTTTCGAAAATTTCCCAAAAAAGAGTTCGTTTTATTTGAAAATAAATTATTGCAAACGAAAGCTGAGGTTTTGTTCTATGCGCATGTTTCAGAATGCCCTTTTTTTGTTTTTGAGTTATTAAATTTCAAAGAATAAATTGCTGCGACAGTGTTTTGTTCATTTCATAGATGTAAATAATGTTTAATTAAAAAAAAACATCAAAATCGCATTTCCGCGGCAATATAATTTTTATTGTAACGTTTTAAATAATTGTCACTCATAAATGTTCTCAACGAATTTTGATTTCTTATAGTTTTAATTCTACTTTGAAATTTTTTCAAATTTTCAAAAGACGCAGAATATTAAAAAAACTTGACAAATGCAATTGGTAGGATTTTTTCACTTTTGTATTATTTTGGTAAATTGAATTTTCGACGCTAGGTTAAAAATAAATAACAAAGAAAAATTGAAGTGTTACATATTGCTTTTGTATTTGTGTACAGAACCCGCCAATCCAGTGCGAGTGCAACTCGTACTTGTCCAGTTTTTTTATTTTATTTTTAAATTTTCAAACAAACATTTTAAAAATTAAAAAAAAATATGTAAAAAAAAATTTGTTAAAAATTTTTTTTATTTTTTCCTTGACAACGCTGTGGCCATTATTAAATTGCAAGTTCTCTATATTTTCCTTGTAATATTCACGTTAAAATACACCAGTATGCCAAATTTTAGCCCTCCATGTTGAATAATTTAGAAGTTAAGGGGGGGAATGGTCACTTTTTATGCATTTTTGGTCAACAATCTTGTTATTTCCTTGACAACGCTATGGCCATCACCTCCAATCACATTTTCTATATTTTTCCTGAAATCTACGTGTGAAAATACATATCTGTACCAAACTTGAGCTCTCTAGGTCAAATAGTTTAGCCGCTAATGGGGGACACTATTTGGCAAAATTTTTTATCAAAAGTTGCAAAAAAAATCATTTTCCCGTAACTTTGATAAAAAATATTTTAATGTCTTTTTTTGGTAAAAATATTCCTAAGTCCAAATAGAAATGTCTTTTTAAAATTTCGATTTAAAAAATATACGAAATCTGACCCAATATTTATTAGATCCAATTATTCCATTCATTTGACTCAATTATTTCGAATTTCCTAAAAATAGCTAAATATTTGATACTACAAATTAAAATACTTATGCATTTAATATTGTTTAATGAAAATTTGAAAATTCAAAATGTCAAATCCAAAATGACGGATTATATTGGTGGTGAGCGGGGTTGAAAGTGCCGATTTCGACAAAATGAAAGAAAATAATAGTAAAATAATAACTATTTCTTTTTATTTATTAACTATTTGGAGTAGAATTTTGTATAGTTATTGAATTTATATATACTTTTGAACTATTTTTTATTGTTATTAATAACAATGGGATTTTTTGGAGTGCGGGGTCGGTTGTGCTGACGCTGGGGCAAATTCTGACGCATAGAACATTAACTTGTTTAAATTACAGCAAATAATTTTATGCATAAGAAAGAGTGAAATAATTGACACATGGGGTAAAGTGCGGATAGATGCCCCCTTTTTCAGATCTCCAATATAGAATAAATTAAATTTATGTATTATTGGTCTTTTTTATACCTATTGGTTATATCAATTTTTCTGCAAAGTGCCAGCCCGCTGGCACCTCGGGGTTATTGGTTATAATAATGTAAAAATTTCAGATTGCTAAAAGTGTCCAAAAATTTTCAAACTACTGGACAAAATTTATCAATACAAAAATCAAGGCTATTTAACACGTAAAAAACTAATAAATAACCTGTATTGCTATAATCAATTTCAAAAACAAATTTAAATAATAGAAGAATATATCTTATAATTTGCATACTTTTTATTGATAATAATAATACATAATAATAAAAATAATAATAACAAAATACAAATACAGAAAAAATAATAACATGTTAATATAAATAAAATAATAAAATACGAAAACTGATGTTAAAATGCAAATAAATAATTAAAAACAAATAAGTTAAATTTTAACCGAGCGAGCGTTAGCAAGCGAGGTATAAGTCGCTAGTAAGTTAATTAAAATCCTTAAAACGATTAAAACTTCAACCGGTGAGCAACATAACGACAAAAAATTAACTTTAATATTTATAAGTTTTTCAAATTAGTCTTAAAACTATTTCTCTCGTTTCTTTTAAAATAACTGAAAAAGTGTATTAGATATTAAATTGTTATTCATTTAACCTTAAAATATTAATTTCAAGTTTTTAAAAAATATATTCAAAACGTTTAAAAAATCTTCTATTAAAATGATGATTTAAAGTTATTTACATGTGTTTAAATGATAGTTTTATAATTATCATAATGTATTATTGTAAAATGTATATTTAAAAAGAAAAAGTGTTATTTATTTTCAGAGTAATATAAGATTTGAAGAAAGGTTGTTAATTTTTAATAAATCATTATTTTAGCAAAATCTTAGTATTTTATTTTACATTTTGTTGTATAATATTTACAAAATTTTTTGTTTAATATCTCATTCTTTTTTAATTTACTCTGAAATATCTACACAAAAGATTTAATGAATAAGAAAGTATCAAAAAAATGTTTATGTAACATTATAAAAACACAAATTTCAATACACAAAGTAGCTCCATGCCGGGGTCTATTTTTGGAACAACTTTTAATAACTACAACTCCGACAAAAAAATTTATTTCATTGACTAACTCAGGAAACCTTCAGAAGGAAGTATAACATATATATGCAAAAGTTGATTTTCTTTTAATTCTGAATTTAAATAAATCACTGAGTTAAAAAATGCATTTTAATGCACAAAATAGCCCCAGCAAAAATATTCACTATTTACTATCAGCTTGACATAACATTATGAAATTAGCCCATAAAACTAATTGTAGAAAAGCATTCTCAAATAAGAGCGTTACAATCAACAGTAATTAAACTGTGCTTCTGCTTGGTTATTATAAAGGCGTGTTTTTTCGAATATTAAGGTGTTTTTTAATAAGTCAACGGTTGCCAAAGCACTGAAATATAAAAGGACACAACTATGTCTGTCCTCTTCTGTAATATGTGTTGTTGTAGCAACTGTTGATCCATGAATTTGCACCTTTACACTGTATGCCACAGGCGCCACGGAACTGACATTTTATGTGACACCACGGAGCTGACATTTGACATTTGAACTAACCTAATTCCCACAATTTTGCAATATAAATATTTTCTTTTGGCAGATAATTTGTTTCTAATAAAATCTTAAAAAAAATCGTAATAATTACCATAGAGAGTGTTTATATTAAAAGAATAGTAATACCACGGTACTGACCACTTTTTTTGTGAACTTCACATTTTTACAAAAAAAATTGTTTTTAAGTGTAGAACTTGAAAATTTTAAACCTTTTTTTTACTGATATTTGTTGCTAATGGATCTTATTTTAGATTTTAATTCTCAGTTAACATTAAAATGTGCCATAAAAAGTTAATTTATAGGGAAAAATATCTTATTACAAAATTGAAAAAATTTGTGGACAAAACTATTTTACATTTTATAATTTTATAAGAAGTATTAGAAGATGCATTATATGTAGAAATTGTTCATCTATATGGGACATTCCATTTCAAAACGAACCACCTTATAAACAATTGACATTGTAAGGCAATTTTCAAAAAATTATTTCTCCCATTTATTAAAGCCAAACTTTATTTACTATGAGTGATTTTAAAATAAAAATTTTTCAATTTTATGATGGTAAAAAATTTTTTTTGTTAAATAATAGAATTTATAGCAAAAATTAAGTTTGAAAGATAACCTTTTGAATATCTCAAAACATGTCGTGTCCGATTTTCTTAAAATTTATGTCAAAATGAAGCTTAAAAATTCTAGTTTCATTTTATGTAAACATTACAATGGGCAATTCGGTTGAAATTAAGAACCAATTAAATTTTATGAAGCAGTCAAAGGTTAAACAGTGTAAAAATTTGAAAAAAACAAATTCCTCTCGATACATACATTACCTTAGAAATTCTTGTAAAATTTAATTAATTTCTCAAATTTCCGCGAATTGCCCATTATAATGTTTACATAGAATAAAACTAGAATTTTTAAGCTATATTTTGACATAAATTTTAAGAAAATCGAACACGACATGTTTTGAGATATTCAAAAGGTTATCTTTCAAACTTAATTTTTTCTATAAATTTTATTATTTATTTAAAAAAATTTTTTACCATCATGAAATTGAGAAATTTTTATTTTAAAATCACTAATAATGAATAAAGTTTGGCTTTAATAAATGGGAGAAATAATTTTTTAAAAATTGCTTTACAATGGCAATTGTTTATAAGGTGGTTCGTTTTGAAATGGAATGTCCCATATACATAATTCATATTACAAAAATTCTCGTTTTCAGTTTCAGCGTCTTCAATAAAATTTCTGAATTTTAACTGAAAGTTTTAAAAAACGGACACGCCACGGAGCTGAAATTTTGGAGGGAATTCTGCAATTTATCAAAAAATATAATATCTATTTGCACATATTTGTGGTTGCGAATAGTTTTTATATATACCTGTGAAATGTATCCATACCCAAGCAAAAATTTTTTATTTTGAATGTATTTTCTGTGACGCCGCCAAGTATTACAGTTACGTGAAAATTACCCAAATAACAGCCAACAATTTCAAAATCCAAATTTTTAACCTAGAGATAATTTTCAAGAGTATCAAAACAGAAACAATTTCCAAAATAGACCAAATTTTCAACAGAATTACTTTACAACGCATCATTATCGAAGTAGTTTCCAAAATCCTCAAAATCAGGATAGAAAAAATTATTCTCCTTATGAAGGTAATGAAAATTTTAAAGACAGAATAAATCTTACATGTAAGTATTGTAAGAAACCTGGATATGTTATTAATGACTGTAGTCGTAAAGCATATAATAATCAAGTTAAAGAAAAGCAATTTTCTCGACCAGTGACTCCCACAGAACAGGGAAACGAGCAAAGCCCTCTCAGAATATGCATAGTAGGACAGGTGCAAAGTGGGTAATCGTGTCAAATAAAGAAAACCTTCCACATTTAGAAATAATTCAATTCGATTGTAGTAAAGGAAACACGATACCCTCCATTTTTATTAGAATAAAAAATCTTCAATTCCATTACATATGATGCTAGATACGGGAGCTGGATTAAATCTTTTAAAAGAGAAAATGCTCGATTCAAAAATGACGTTAAACAGAAATAAGAAATTGCAACTAACCGGTATAAATAAACATCCAGTTTGTAACTTAGGTCAAATAAAACTGGAAAGTTTTGGATATTTAACTGCATTCAATATTATACAAAATGAAATACCAGTCGAAGAGGATGGTGTATTAGGGTCAGAATTCTTTACGGATAACAATGTAAAAATTAATTACGCTGAAAAATGTCTTGAAGTTGAAAAAAGAATTTTTCCTTTTGAATCTAGGAACACCATAATTTTACCACCAAGAACAATATCTGACATATTTTCACTTGTCGAAAATTAAGAAGTAAAAGAAGAATATGTCCCTCTATTATTCTTAAATCCAGGTGAATTCATAGGAAACGCTATAGTAACACACAACGATTGTAAAGCTTACGTAAAAGTGGCCAATACTCTTTCAGATTTTGTAACATTGGATAGTCGGAAAGTAAGGTTAGGAGAATATGAAGAAATTTTTAAATAATCTGCCTAAACATCCCAAATGAAAAATAAAGATTGAAATTCGATCATTTAACGGAAGAAATTTTACTAGATGGTTTTGCCAATTTAGAACAATCACATAATAAATTTGAATCCTGAAGAACTCTAACATGTAGAAGCATTAATAGAGAGATATGCAGAAAGATTTCATTTACCTGGAGAGTATTTTACAGCCACTAATGTCCTTGAACATAATATCCCTGCTAAGGAAGAAGAACCTGTATTTACGCGTCAATACCGATTTCCTCCAATACATAAAGAAGAACTTTTAAGACAAACAGACAAACTTTTAAAAATAGAGGAATAGGTTCGGTTGTGGGCATAGTTTCATTTTTTACTTATAATTTGTGCCCTTGTAGATATTAAGCAAATATATGTATATGTATTTAAGGCTAGGGACCTTAGCTAACTACTCGTGAAAAATATAAATTGATTCCGTTGACTAGAAAAATTTTATTAAAAATTCAATAAATTGGTCATTTTTCTCACAGAGAAAATTTTGGTTCGGTTGTGGGCACTGTTGAAAAATTTATTAAAAATGCAAAAAAATTAATTAAATAACCACTCATTAACTACATAAGGATGATTTCTTCTAATTCTGACATTACATGCTCTCTATGTAAGGGCATATAAGATTTCTCACACTGAATCTGAACTGCCCAGTTACTACAATTACTGTAACTGCGAAGACGTACGGACATCAAAGTCTCATTATATTAATTTCCGTGCTGAACCACGAAACTCTTAAAATTCATAAAACACTATTAAATGTTGTAAGGAATAACTTATGATTATATAAGAAGTAATATTCCCTTCCAAATTTTTTTGGTAGATATGAAGTAGTAAATTCGATCAATAGGAAGGTAAAGTATAAATAATACTTATGTCATTTTTATTTTAAAGTTGCGACGTTTCGACAGTTTGGTTCACTGTCTTCATCAGGCTGAATATACTAAAACTTTATCATATTTTATATGTTGACATAGTTGCAATATGATAAAGTTTTAGTATATTCAGCCTGATGAAGACAGTGAACCAAACTGTCGAAACGTCGCAACTTTAAAATAAAAATGACATAAGTGTTATTTATACTTTACCTTCGTATTGATCGAATTTACTACTTCATATCTACCAAACTTATGATTATATCGATTATATTTCACGATTTATCCAAAATAAGAGTGGTGTCCACAACCGAATCAATTTGGATGCCCACAACCAAACTTGACGATCATTTTAAAACATCATGAAAAAAATTTTTCTTGTGAATATTTTTGTGATACTTGGTATTGGATCATAAAATATAACATATTTACTGTGTAAATACGCTTTGAACTTATCATTTTAATTTATTCACTTGGATTTGTTGAACATTTAACAATGTTTAAAAATACATTTTTGTTATATTCAACTTGTCGAAAATACGTGATATTTGCCAGATTAGACAAATCTCATTTCTGTTAAAAGTTCTGCGTGAGTGCCCACAACCGAATCTTTTCCCCTAACATTATTAAACCATCTCAATCCCCTTATAATACTCCAGTTTGGATTGTACCAAAGAAAAACGATTCTCAAGGAAATAAAAAATGGCAAATGGTGCTTGATTTCGCAAATTAAATGAAAAAACCATTTCAGATTTTTTTCCCTTTGACAAATATAAATAAAGTATTGGAAACCCTGGGAAATGCACAATATTTTTCTGTCTTTGATTTGGCATCCGGAATCCATCAAATAAAAATAAATTCAAAAGATCCTCATAAAACTGCATTGATTCAAACGAATCAATAAATCAGTTTCTCAACAATAATGTGGTAGAATGTAAAGATCAATTGAGAATGCGGGAAGACAAATATGCATATTTCTTAACAACGACTTACATCCTTATAGACAATGGTTCTCGAAGCCTAAACAGCAAAAATGATCTTCCCCAATTTAAAAATATTGTAATTAATGAAGCTAAAAATGTAAAAAATAAAATTTTTTGCATATCGCGTTACCCATTGCCTCAATACTAAATAAGAACATTTGCCAAATAACATACAACATTAAGAAAACAATTAAATCATTTATAAATTCAAAAAAAAATTTACAATTGAAAACAGTTAGTATCGCGAAAAACACACGAATCCGAAGTCCGTTTTGCTCCATCACGTCAGGATTTTTTTCTAACCTCCAAGAACCTATCGGATCCAAAGCCTATAGCCCACCTATCGAATAGGTGGGATATTTTTTTAAATAATAAATTTACTACAAACTTGGTAGCTAGTGGTTTTTTGGGTCGCTGATGACGAATTTAAAGTTAGATTTTCAAAATTCGAAATGGCAGCTCCAATATGGCGGACGAATATTTTAAAAATTGATAGATTTGCTTCAAACTTGGTATCTAGGGGTTTTTTGGGTCGCTGATTACGAATTTGAAATTAGATTTTCAAAATTTAAAATGTTGGCTATAATATGGGGGACGAATTTTTTAACTATTGATGAATTTACTTCACAGTTGGTATCTAGGGGTTTTTTGGGTCACTGATTGCGAATCTATAGTCAGACTTTCACATTTTGAACCCCCTGCACGGAAAAATTTCCGTGCACCGCTTGTCACACCTCCAGTGCAGTTGATGTACTATAAGTTAGGGACGAATGTAGCACGAGAATAAGTACAGTATTCAATCCGAAATATGGGATGTATATTGTCCCTAAGGCGCAGTATAGCATTTGCACGAGAAATGTGTGGGACAATATTTATTCTCAGCGCCTAGTGTAGAGGTTGTCCGCTGGAAATGCGTTTGCTGTCTCTAAAAAGGGCCGTATATGATCCCTTCTCAAAGTGTAAGATTTGTACTGTAATTAAGGACCATTGGTCCACATATAGAGATAAACGGTGCACAGAAATTTTTTCCGTGTGGCTGTTTCGAAAGATTTTTTGGTAGAGTGTTGTGTAGCGGGAACTGTAGTTTTTTGTTTTGTAATGAACTACTCTCAAGAACTGACAGTTGGGTCTCATTGCTTCATAGAGATCAATTCGGCAAGTGCACAAAACTTTTTTCATTGAGGTAATAATGTAACAATAAGATGTAAAAATTAAATAATAAATTTTTAAGAAACGAGATAAAAAAGAACTTTAATATCCTCTGTCCTTCACTATCTTATTCCTTAAAAATACATGGTTTACCATGTACGATTTGCACTTTTATTGTGTTTCAGCACAACACTAATCCTGTTGCTTCGATAAATGTAGTAGGCGATGACAACTGCCCCGAAAGGGGATGTGTAGAATGATTCGCTTACTGTTTATCAAAGTAACGAAGCCAGCGTAGGCGCGCTGCCCTGCAGGGGGACTTTAGGGTGTGAGGATGATGCCGTAGTGTGTCCGACGACGAGTTGACTTTGTCCTCGTCAAAGTCGGAAAGCTCTCATACTTAGGCATGGGGAGGTATGAGGGTTATCACCCCTAGGACCCCTTTTTAATATACATATATAATAAATGATTTCAAATTTGAATCATGATATCCTTTAATGATTAAATATAGCTATGATAATGTTATTTTTTTAAAGAAAACAGATTTCTCTACATCTATTTCTTTAAATATGAATTTTCAATCTGAATGTAAAAAAATGTATTTAAATGTGTAATATAGAAAGAATACTTAAAATTCTTTTTCGTATTCTTTCTCTCAGGGAAGGGAAGAGTGACAACACATATATGTGTAAAATAGACACAAAAAAGTAAATAAATGGATAAACAAACTTTTTTTTCCTTTTTAAATAATTGTTTAAAAATAACTGAATGTAAATTCTCTCTAAATGTTAGACTTATGATTATATCTTTTACTTCTTAAAAAGTAAAATCAAATTCTATAACTTTTGTAATTTTCTGCTAAAACCTTTACTGAAAATAAATATTATTCGGAGACAAGTATTTGGGTAATTTTCACGTAACTGTAATACTTGGCGGCGTCACAGAAAATACATTCAAAATAAAAATTTTTTACTTGGGTATAGATACATTTCACAGGTATATATAAAACCTATTCGCAACCACAAATATGTGCAAATAGATATTATATTTTTTGATAAATTGCAGAATTCTCTCCAAAATTTTAGCTCCGTGGCGTGTCCGTTTTTTAAAACTTTAAGTTAAAATTCAGAAATTTTATTGAAAACGCTGAAACTGAAAACGAGAATTTTTGTAATATGAATTATGTATATAGGTGAACAATTTCTACATATAATGCATCTTCTAATACTTCTTATAAAATTATAAAATGTAAAATAGTTTTGTCCACAAATTTTTTGAATTTTGTAATAAGATATTTTTCCCTATAATTTAACTTTTTATGGCACATTTTAATGTTAACTGAGAATTAAAATCTAAAATAAGATCCATTAGCAACAAATATCAGTAAAAAAAGGTTTAAAATTTTCAAGTTCTACACTTAACCCTCCTGCGTATAAAGCCGAGTATACTCGTCCAAACTAAACCGTTACCGTATGCATGAGAACGTGTATACTCATCCAAATATTTTTGTTAATAACTTTTGTTTAAATAAATATTAAGACATCGGTCAAGTTGCAAATTGCTTTCAGTGAACAAACGAAGCTAATTGAATTATTTAGCACAATATATTTTTATTTATTTAACAATAAACATCGCATATAAAATGTTTAAACAAAGTGAAAAATTTCTGTTTTATAAATTAATGTTTGTTTATCGGATTTTTCAATAATTGTCTATCAAAGGGTTTCTGGGTGCACTGATTACGAATTTAACGTCAAAATTCAAAAATTCAAAATGGCGAATTCAATATGGCGGACAATTATATTTTTTTAAAGCGGACTTTTAAAAAAATTTTGTAGAATTTTACCAAAACTTATTATCATAGGGTTTAGAGGTCGCTGCTTACAAACATGGAGTCAAAATGACAAAATTCAAAATGGCGGATCCAATATGGCGGATGACAATTCTGAAAAAGTTTTCTAATCTCCCCGTCTATCGCTATCTAGGGGTTTTTGAGGTCACTGATTACGAATCCGAGGTTAAAATTTCATAATTCAAAATGGCGAACCCAATATGGCGGCTGACAATTATGAAAAAGTTTTCTAATCGTCCCGTCTATTGCTATCTTGGGGTTTTTGAGGTCGATGATTACGAATATAAAGTCAAAAATTGAAAAAATCCAAAATGGCGGACCCAATATGGCAAACAGCAATTTTTAAAAAGTTTTTTAATCGTCCCGTCTATATCTCTCTAGAGGTTCTTGAGGTCGCAGATTACGAATCCGAGGTCAGAATTCCAAAATTGAAAATGTCTAATCCAATATGGCGGATGATAATTAAAAAAAATTAATCCGACCCTCTATCGTAATCTAGGAGTTTTCGGGGTTGCTGATTACGAACATGGGTCTAAATTAAAAAATTCTAAATGGCCAATCCTATATGTCAAAAAACAATTTTAATAACATATTCTAATTGAATAATTTATTCCTATTGTAGTCTTTATTAAGAATATAAATTAATAATTAAAAATTGTGTATGAATTTTGATATAATTTTTCGATTTTCACAAGAAATAGGTATCTTGGTGCTTTCGGCGTCTTTGAAATCTGTTAATATGAATAAAAAGTTTGATTTTTTAACATATTACAGTCACGATCAATTGTAACTTTAAAAATTGATTTTAATTTCTAATTATAATTATTTTTACCATTATTATTATTATTATTATTATTATTTGTATTATTATTATAGATCTATAAAAAATTATTTGATTAAAATAACTATTTATTGACTATTAAATAAATGTTTAGTTCAATGGAATAATTTTAATTTAAGTCAATTAAGTTGTATTTTAATTATTAATTTCAGTAATTAAAGCAAATACAACCTAATTAAATTAATTAAAAATAATTTGCCTCAAGTAAATATTTTTTTGATAATAGATAAGTAATCGGTTATTTGAATGATATAATTTATTTTCAATGTAGTGTACTTACTATATTTTAAAATTTTTGAACCTACAGATGGCCAACGATATATTTTGATTAATTTTATTAACTTTAATTTAATTCACAAAATGTTTTTTCTTATTGTTGTTCCATTTTCCGCCATATTGAGTCCGCCATTTTGGAACTTTGGACTTTATATTCGTAATCAGCGACCTCAAAAACCCCTAGATAGCGATAGACGGAACGATTAGAATTTTTTTTAAATTGTCAAAATTGTCCGCCATATTGGGTCCGCAATTTGAATTTTGAAAATCTGACCCCGGATTTCTAACACAGGCCTGAAAATTTAGGCTTAGTTTTGTTACAAAAAAAGTGGAAACTGATTCTTATAGCTTTTTTGACGTAAAATATGGATCCAACCTCCAAAATATCCCATCACGTCAGGATTTCTTGTAATACTGCCGTAAATGTCCAAAAATGGCTATTTTTGGTCATTTTTCGGAATTTTTTTCGTTAGTCAAAAAATTTTTATTTCAATTTTCCGAGGGGGTATTTACTTGTATATTGGCGTGTACGTTTCTCACGTAATAGTCATGTAATAGTCACGTAATAGAGTGTAATAGATAATTATTACGTCAGTGTAATACCACATGATATAGAAGTAATATCATGTAATAATCGGTAATACCATGTAATAGTTGTGTAATAGCCTGTAATACGTGTAAAAGCTGGAAAATTTGGTGTATTAGAGTGTACACCTTTTTAACCAGTAATTACCCCCTCGCAATTTTCAAAATTACATCGTATAGTACTATGGCTTAGCTTTAAAACTCATTTTTTAAATGTCTTTAGAAATTTTTTTTGAAAAGTTATGTAGATTTGAAAATTGTTTTTTATTTAGGCAAGTGTAGGTTTTTAAAACTAGGAAGGCTGATATAAGTATAATGATAAAAAACGGAGTAGTAATAAAGGGGACGTCCATAATATATGTGGGATCGAAATAGGGAGAAAGGATCTAAAATTTTTTACAAAATTGGATATAAGAGTAGAGGGGATAATAAAAATTTTAGTCAACTTTTTAAATGTTAAAAAGTTACATATTTAATTCATTTTTTTTTGTTTTCAAAAATTAAGACTACTGCTATATCTTACCCTTACTAGTTGGTTTAAGAAATAACGGTCAATTTATAAAACTATTAGTGAATGCAATCAAAATGACATTTTGAATTTTTCTTATACCCACATTTGCCTAAATGAAAAAATTTCACATCTATATAACTATTTTTAAAAAAATCGTAAAGCAATTTTAAAATATAGGGTTTGAAGCTTATACATGGTACTATACGACACAATTTTGCAAATTGAAAAAAAATTTTGGTTAACCAAAAAAAATTCTAAAAAATGACCAAAAATAGCCATTTTTGGCCATTTAAAACAGTTTTACAAAAAATTCTGACGTGATGGGCTATTTTGGAGGTCGGATTCGTATTCTACGTCAAAAAAGCTATAAGAATCACCTTCCACATTTCCTCTAACAGAACTAAGCTAAAATTTGCAGGCCTGTGTAATCAGCGACCTTGAAAACCCATAGATAGAGAAAGACGGAACGATTAGAATTTTTTTTAAATTGTAAAAATTATCCGCCATATTAGGTCCACCATTTTGAATTTTAAAATTCTGACCCCGGATTCGTAATCAGCGACACTGAAAACCCCTAGATAGCGATAGACGGAACGATTAGAATTTTTTTTCAATTGTCAAAATTGTCCGCCATATTTGGTCCGCCATTTTGAATTTTGGAATTCTGACCCCGGATTTGTAATCAGCGACACCGAAAACCCCTAGATACAAATCGGCGTGCAAATCCTACATTCTGAAAAATGTGTGCATTTGCAAGCGACTTTGTGGGTGAAAACGTATGCGCAGGAGGGTTAAAAACAATTTTTTTTGTAAAAATGTGAAGTTCACAAAAAAAGTGGTCAGTACCGTGGTATTACTATTCTTTTAATGTAAACACTCTCTATGGTAATTATTACGATTTTTTTTAAGATTATATTAGAAACAAATTATCTGCCAAAAGAAAATATTTATATTGCAAAATTGTGGGAATTAGGTTAGTTCAAATGTCAAATATCAGCTCCGTGGTGTCACATAAAATGTCAGTTCCGTGGCGCCTGTGGCATACAGTGTAAAGGTGCAAATTCATGGATCAACAGTTGCTACAACAACACATATTACAGAAGAGGACAGACATAGTTATGTCCTTTTATATTTCAATGCTTTGGCAACCGTTGACTTATTAAAAAACACCTTAATATTCGAAAAATCACGCCTTTATAATAACCAAGCAGAAGCACAGTTTAATTACTGTTGATTGTAACCCTCTTATTTGAGAATGCTTTTCTACAATTAGTTTTATGCGCTAATTTCATAATGTTATGTCAAGCTGATAGTAAATAGTGAATATTTTTGCTGGGGCTATTTTGTGCATTAAAATGCATTTTTTAACTCAGTGATTTATTTAAATTCAGAATTAAAAGAAAATCAACTTTTACATATATATGTTATACTTCCTTCTGAAGGTTTCCTGAGTTAGTCAATGAAATAAATTTTTTTGTCGGAGTTGTAGTTATTAAAAGTTGTTCCAAAAATAGACCCCGGCATGGAGCTACTTTGTGTATTGAAATTTGTGTTTTTATAATGTTACATAAACATTTTTTTGATACTTTCTTATTCATTAAATCTTTTGTGTAGATATTTCAGAGTAAATTAAAAAGAATGAGATATTAAACAAAAAATTTTGTAAATATTATACAACAAAATGTAAAATAAAATACTAAGATTTTGCTAAAATAATGATTTATTAAAAATTAACAACCTTTCTTCAAATCTTATATTACTCTGAAAATAAATAACACTTTTTCTTTTTAAATATACATTTTACAATAATACATTATAATAATTATAAAACTATCATTTAAACACATGTAAATAAGTTTAAATCATCATTTTAATAGAAGCTTTTTTAAACGTTTTGAATATGATATTTTTTAAAAACTTGAAATTAATATTTTAAGGTTAAATGAATAACAATTTAATATCTAATACACTTTTTCAGTTATTTTAAAAGAAACGAGAGAAATAGCCCCAGTTGACGGCAGTATTATTCAATGCATAGGGTGGTCAGCTCCGTGGCAGCCAATTTTCGAAAATTTGTTATAATTTTTTTATAATTATAGCTGTAGTAAAACCATTCAAATGACAACTATATTATGCCCTAATGATGAGGAAAAGTGATATTTAACATTAAAAAACAAAATTTTGTTTCTTTTAAAAATGATCTTGAAATTGCACATTTACGTGAAAATCACCCATTTACAAAAATGTAATTGCTATAGTAATATTAAAATCCTTATGACAACTGACGGATAAATATAACTATCAAAATTGTAATTTTACACTTCAATGTATGTGTGAATTCAAGTCTTTATTAACATTCGTAATTTAAAATGTAAATCATTTTCAATATATTTCTTATTGCCGTATGAAAATTTGCTATAAAATTTGTAACAGTTAACTTTCAATGTGTGTGTTTTTTCAAGTTTATATAAACACTTCTAATCTCAACATGTATGTAATTTTAAAAATAAGTTTTAATGTGTTTGAAACTAAAAATTTATATAGTTTTCAAAAAACATTCAATGTTAACATCTTTAATCTCAAAATGTGTGTATGTGTGGTATTTTAAATTAATATTTCTAACTAGAAAAGACATTAACAAATATTAAATGATGACTATCATTGCATGTTTAATTTCAAAGCTGTATTAACATTCACAAACTCGAATTTATCTATGAAAATATTTTTACCTTGACTAAAAATGGAACTTCCAGCTTTTATGACTTATATAAAAATTTTGACGATAAACATATGTGTAATAATAATGTAATGACATCTCCCTAAAAGTTTATAACTCAAAGTGGTATAATACTATATTTGAATTCGAAAAATATCAATTTCATTTTCTATTTTTCGAATTTTAAAGGGGGAGGTGTCACGTTTTCGCAACTTGTTACAAATAATATAAATATGATAAAATTATAAATTAAGAAATTGTTTAAAATTAAAAGAAAAAAAAGAAATGTCACACATGTCATAGGTATCAATTAAGAAGAAGCTGCCTAAGAAACAACGAAAAGTATATCTTTATTATGTTATCGATCCACTAAGGACCTGCCTATATCGATTACCTTAGGCCTGCCTTCCCACCTAAATATTTGTAAAAACGCGACTATAAAAGACCCGCATTATTGAAGAAAGATCAGTAGTAGTAGTTAATCTGTTCCAAGTCTAGTGGTAGTCAGTAGTTAATTTTCCTGTGATTTGATTGTGTCTTCCAAGTACTAAAATCTTCAAAGTCATATTGTATTCAGTATTATCTCTACATTAAACTTCTTGTAAAATATTGTCTTATCGTTGAACATTAAAATCAGAATTCTTGCTTAAAAACAACAATAATTTATTCTGAAACTATAAGAGAACCCTGCGCCAACCTTGTACCAACATTGTCTAGACCTTACAACGAGAAAACCTTCAATCTTGACCTACCAACCACACAGAAGTAGGTGTCGTTTGCCTATCAACTGCCAATATGTTGCCAATCAAGTTCCAATCAACTACTAATCGATTCCCAATCAAGTGCCAAACAACTACTGAACTATTTCCAATCTATTGCTGATCAATTTCTGCCAAATCTTGTAAAGAGTTCAAATCTATTTTAGGAATTTAATCTTGGTAAGCAAACCAAATTTTCTCTTATTTTAAAGATTCTCGAATTTAGTATACTAAGTTATAATTCTGCATTCAGTGAAGTTATACCGAGTTTTAAGAAAACTGCTCACCTGACAATTTCTTTGAGAACCCTGTGTGTTGTGTGATTAAATAAAAGGACAAATTATCTTTAATCTAAGCGTTTGTTTGCTTAGCATGTTCCATTAGTTCAAAGCCTTCCGCTTTGTAAATAAATCAGGCATACCAGTACTGGTCTCCTTCTGAGACGTAACACTAGTAAAAAAAAATATTTCTGTCCAAAAGTCAGAAAAAGAATAATCGTAATATATTTAAATTGTTTGAAAATAACTAAAAATATTATTAAAAAATTGGTGTATCCAAAAATTGTTTTATAAAATAAAAATTGTTTTATAAAATAAAAATTGTTTTATTTATTTATTTTTTATTATAATTTTGACAATATAGTTTGTAACAAACGGAAATTCTGAAAATATTTTTTCCAAAATAAATATCAAGTTTCTTAATCAAAATTTGATTTATAACATTTTTCCTACTTACAACTTGTACTTTGTTTATAAATTGGCATTGAGGAGCAGAAAATGTGCAAAATCTTTTTTAATTTTCATTTTCCAATTGTTTTTTAATGTAAAAAAAATGAAAAGATTAATTACCTAGTCGTAAAATGTTTGTTACAAAGTGCTAATTTTTCTGAAAAGAGGAGAAATATTAAAAATAACATTAATAATTTTTGTAGATTTATAAAAATAGTTTTGTGTAGTTCCGAATAATTCCCCTGCCCAAATTAACTAAAATTATACCATACCTACGTATTTTGGTGAGCTGATTACGAAAATCATATTTAATATTGTCTCAAATTTGGTTTTTATGGTAAAAACCATAAAAAGCACCATAAAAATCTGGTTTTTTTGCATTTAACTCGTGAAAAACGCAAAATTTTAAAAAATGTTTTATATAAAAGATATAGATTTTTAAAAAATAAACATTTTTTGTATTCCCCAATTTTTCTAAAATTAATAGTTTTTTAGAAAAATGCAAAAAACCATAAAATTCCATAAAATGTGGTTAAAATATACTCTCACCTAAAAGGACATCAAATATTGATAAAATACATTTTTTAGGTATTTGGATTCCCTGATCACATAAGTGATTATAAAAATTGGTGTAGTTTTGAATTTATTGGTAAAAACCATAAAAAAACACCATAAAATTATGGATTTTTGCGTTTTACTCGTCGAAAACGCAAAATTTTAATACAGAAAAAAGGAGTCAAATTGACTTCTTAGTTAATACTAGAAGGTACCCAAACCAGAACCAATCCCCCTCCAACGTTTTAAAAAAACCTTTTTTTAAGGTGCCCTGAAAAGACACCACTCAGAGGCAGGCGAAGCCCGCCGCACCTCGTTTACTCACACGTTTTAATATAGAATGGGAGTCAAATTGACTTCCTAGTTGGTACTAGAAGGTTTCCAACCCAGAACCAAATGTAATAAATTAAATTTTTGAGATAACAATAAGAGAGGGTAGTATTATTGATGTCCAACAATTATCACGAGAAACAGTCACAGATCGCATATCTTATTGTTGTGAAATAAATCTTGTTTTGAGAAAAACGCGTTTAAAGTTTTGTAAACATTTTTTAGGTAATATTTGTATTCTTTGTTTAATTTGCGTATATGATAAATATATACGTTTTTAGGGTCGCTGATTACAAATTCGATATCAGATTTGCAAAATTCAAAATGGCGGATCCAATATGGCGGTTAACATTTTTAAAAATTAGTTCAATTTGACTGAGATTTGTTACTCGGGGGTTTTGGGGTCGCTGATTACGAATCTGGTATTAGTTTTCCAAAATTCAAAATGGCGGATCCAATATGGCGGTTGACTTTTTAAAAAATTGATTCAATTTGAGTGAAATTCGTTACTCGAGGGTTTTTGGGGTCGCTGATTACGAATATGATATCAGATTAGCAAAATTCAAAATGGCGGATTTAATTGGGCCGTCGACTTTTTTAGAAATTGATTTAAATTAATTTAAATTAAAAAATGATAAAAAATTATCAAATCATCTAAACAAATATAATAATAAATTTTTTTATAACATATAATTATTGCTAACAATAAGTATTTAGATTATATTCTACATTAGAATATAGCTTTAAATTATTGAGCTTTCGTTGATTGAAAAAAATCCCGATCGTGACATTTATATATGTACATAAATGATTAGAGACCGCGCGACGAACTTTACCTCAGCGGTACTCAGCGCTCGTGACACGGATGAATTCAAGACGCTACAGAAACGAAAGTAGGCTTCGGATCAAAAAATCGATTTACGCACATATTCATAGCTTTCAAAAAATTCAATAAAAAATCGATTTTTTACCCCCGCAATGGGAACCTCCACTTAATATTAGATATTTCTGTTCTGTGAATAAATCAGGTCGACTCACCGATGCCGGACAAATTAAATATATAGGGTGTCCCAGTGAGACGGTAGGCGGGGCATACTATTGCAGCGTTTGCTTGCCTGGGCGTGTACCAGCAGCGCGCGTAGAATAAATTTTTGACGATAATTTCTTGTTTCTAGTTTTAAACAGTGTTATTTTAACACAAACCTGGTGTTAATTAAACACCCAATAATAATAAGTATTAAATTGACACACTACGCGCGCTGCTGGTACACGCCCAGGCAAGCAAACGCTGCAATAGTACGCCCCGCCTACCGTCTCACTGAGCTTTTGCGTCTAATAGCAAAGCGTAGTTTTCGATTTTTTAATTGAGATTTACGGAAAAACTACTGAAAATTTTTAAAAAGTGCAAAGGACTTTTCGTCTCAGTTTTTTCAGTAGGTTATGCCCCTTTAATATGTACACCCTTGACTGGGACACCCTATATAAATAATGATTATGTTTAGTTTCACTTTGAGACGTAACAAAAACATTAATTTTTGGTGCATCGGCCGTTGTGAACGATTAATCTTTTCATATTAAATATTTATGTGTCATTGCCAAATAATAGTCAACAAGTGTTTCTTCGCGATGCACTTGAATTACTGCTGATTTTCGGCGGATCAAATGTTCCATTGTCAGTTTTCATAGACGTTTGTAACGAAGCAAAATAGGTATACCAGCATCAGTTTAAGTTGAAGAAAATTTAGTGAAATTAATCGGGTCAAAATTAATAGGCGAAGCAAGGAAATCAATATCAGGGACCTAACAAAAGTATTTATTAATTACAAGGAGAGTTAGAAAATATTTTTGTGTAGGAAAATAAATCAGTTATATCTTATGCTAATAGAATAAGAGATTTAGCAGATCAAATTTATGATGCGCATAGATTAAAAATAAAGGCCTTTTAGATAAAGCAGCAGCTGAAAGTTTAGAACAAGATGTAGTTTTATGTTTTCGTCGTAGTTTACCACCAGAATTAGAGATTTGCCTTAGGCATTGTTTAATTTTATATAAAGTAACAAGTAGAGCTTTTGAAGCTGAAAGAAAATTAAAAGTTAAAGCAGATCTAGAAAAGCAAATTCTTGTAGACAAAATCAAAGTAAAGTCACTTTTGCTGAAGAAGAAATAATAATGTGTGAAAATTGTGGAATTAAGGGTCATACTAAACATAGTTATCGTAGGTCAGAACAAAATTAATACCAAACGCAGTATAAAACTCAACGTTGTAAAGAACCAATCAATTTTACAAGAAGAGGAAACTCTCTTTCACTTAGACAACCATGGAAACACACACAGCACCCGCATTTTTCTAAATCACCATAAAATAACTTTTTTTATTGTCCCTGTCCTTGTCAAGTTTTAATTGTGTGTACCGGACAATAATCGATAGTGCACATCATTATATCTTGACGTCAAACCTCCCGCTTGATAAATCACGAAAGTAGTGAGAAAAACACCGGGTCTATAGCGGACACCAAGGCGGTAACCCATACAAAAACTAACAGCACTTGTAACTATTGTAAAATAACAAGGCACAATATTTTATATTTTAATAAATTTCCACATGATTATTTGCAATGCTCTGAGGAGGCTTTACGTCGTGGAGTGAAAGCATAGCAAAATTATATAAATAAAAAATATATGATTAGAAGAATAAAAAAGTCTTAACATCTTTTCATTATCACTTCATTTAATGATAGATACCGGTGCAGGAAAATATCTTTTTTAAAAATTCTTGATTCCTCAATGACAGTTAATACACTTAAACATTACAACTTTCAGGAATTAATCAACACCCACTTCATTCAATAGGTCATATACAATTAAAATTTTTGATTACCTAACTATATTAATATCATATTTAAACAAGTTTCTATAGAAGATGATGGAGTTTTAGGCTCAGAATTTGTCACTAATAACAATGGAGCAATTACACGCCAAGTGAACATAAGAATTTTGGATGATTTTAGCAATATTAAAAATAGGGGTGACTAGGGTAAACCAGCTCACTAGCGATTTGAGGCTATAAACTCAACTTAAGTTGGAGATATTTGTACTGTGAATAGTACTTAACATACAACTAATGTACACGAACTTTCGTTCAGTTTTATAAATTTGTCATGAAATCAGAGACAATCGATTGTTTTTTGAAGTGCAAAAAAATGATTTTCGGATTTTTAAGTTTTTTTTATTATTATTTTTGAGACTTAATTAATTCAACGAATTTTCTCTTATGCTATTGGATGTCCTTTTTCGAAATATATATGTAGTTTTGTTTTATTTTAAAAAAGATTTATTTAAATTTATTCTGAAATGTGAGAAATACAGTCGGGGTAAATCGCTTATATGAAGTCGGGCTAAAGCCGCCCATTTATTAAATTTGTGTAGGAAGCCGAATAAGTATTAACAGTATTTGCGTATTTTTGGCGATCTTAAAATTTTTAATATTAAAAATATTTATTAAAAGAGAAATAATATTCATTTTCTAAAAATATTATTGAATTATTAGGTAATTAGCGCCAAACTATCAATAGTCATCATATCTACATCAGTCATTATTAGTCATTTGAAATTTTTATTTTTGTTTGACCGTTATAATTAATTTGTTGAAAAATAAGAAGGCCTAGATAACCGTATCTAGGCCTTCTCATTTTTTAACAAATTATTAGTGATTATTAGGTTATAACGGTTATAACAAACAACGCAAGCAAATAATAAAAATTTGTCGCTGTCTTTTTCGGCTAAAAAGACATTAATCTAAGTTTGTTGTCATCGTTCAGTTCACGTTTTATATCATTGTTTATTTTTTAATTTTAAATTTCGAATTTCAATTGTTATATTTTATTAATAATAAAATCTACAACTTGTTACATCTAAAATTGTACCTACATTTTAATTTTTTCTTAATAAAATATTATTTAAATTTACAGTTGCAATTCATGAAACCTATACTTATTATTTAATAAACCAATATTTATTGTTTATAAAACTCATAATTTATCATTAATAAATCATACTGAAGACGGAAACAACGAGAAATTTAATATATACAAAATAAAACTGTCGGGATTACTTTAAATTCTTTAAAAAATTAAGTGATCGGGTTTACCTCGAGGGGTGAGCGGATTTACCCTGGAAAATTGTGATTGTGAAATTTGGTATATGTGTATTAAAAATTTTCCCTAAACAAAACTAAAATAAGTAAATAAAAATTCTTTTTTATTTTGTTAGTAGAAATCATAAGCTTTCAAATGATATAAATTAACTTGGATTTAGAGAATAATTTCCAAGGTTTTCATCGTTTTGAAAAAAGTAAGCGGGTTTACCCCCGTCTCCCCTACTTTTTGAATTTGTTCCTTTATGTGCATGAAGTTAAAATGTATAAAAGTATTTTCAAAACTTTTTGAGATACTTCTTACTCAAAATTTTGGTCGATTTTTCAAAAAAGGCACATAACCTTTTTCTTATTGACCGACTAAGATGATTTTTTTGCAAAATACTCATAATTAGAAGTACTTTTAAGAAAAAAATAAAAGAAAAAAAGTATTCTTGTGCTTGAAAAAAATTTCGAAAAATTTTTTGAATTTAAATTAAAAAAAATATACCTCTGATTTCAAATTTTTTTTATAGATATTGTCAAAAAACAATTAAAAAAACAAAAAAAACAAAACAAAAAACAAAACAAAACGAGAAAAACAATTAATTGCTAAAATAAATGGTTATTATTTTTGTCATAAACTGAACATAGAGTTAGAAACTTATACTTTAACTATATTGTGAATGTTTTGTAATTAAAATATTCAACTATAAAGAGGAACTAAAAATTAATTGTTTAATCATTGTTTAAACAAATTTTTTATTTTAGCTTTTTAATTGATTGCGTTTAGAAAAATCAGAAATTTCTTATCCAAATGAAATTTATCAACAAATGACAACAGTACATTGTTTAAACAGTTTTAAATTAAATAATAATAATCAACACTTCCTTGTTTAAATAGTTTTAATATAAATCTTTTTTCTTTTTATCAGTAGATGATTTTACAAAAATTGCATAATTTAAAAAAATATATAAATTTCTAACCCTTAGTACAGTTTATAAAAAATAGCATCAATTAATTGCTTCAACAATGTTTTAATAAATAATTTATTTATCATTAGTACAACTATTACACATATAAAATTTCACAATTTGAGATTTTTTCTTTAGATATATATAATTAATTGTTCACACAATGTTAAATTGACTATTTGTAATTTTTCAACAGGTTTTTAGATTAATTTTGTAATGATATCGCATTATTTTTGACGTGAGAATTTTAAAGTTTTTGAAAGAGTAAAATTCATTCATTTTTGTACGCGTAGTATATCTATATATATTACTGAGCTCACTGCTCGGTGGACAGGTAGAGAGTACCGATGGCGCACCCATTGCCGCGCATCACGTGGGTTTCTCTCACCTCACGCTACACCTTCTGTGGGCCCAGCGATCTATAATACTTGGTTGCTCGTACATTTTCCTCAGTTCGCCGTTGACCAGACTCGGCGCTTGCTCCGAGGCAGATCAACAGCATCTCTCTCTTCTCTTTCTCCTTTCCACCTTTACGATCTAACGCCGAGGTTGAGGTACGACTCTCCCGAGGAATGAGATGTTCCTTTCTTACCTGGTGCAAGCCGGCGGTATCTCAGGTACAGCTAGGGCTGCTTGCTTGTACATCCTAGAAGGAGTTGTACTCAAGACTCAGGTACGACTGGGCAGTAGTAACACCCTTCGCTTCTCCGTTTATCTCTCTTTCTCTATCTCTTTTCACCTGTTATTTTCTACATGAGAATGTGAACCAACCCTGTGAAGAAGAGGTACATCTCGCCCTTCTCAGAGTTGATGCACCAGGTGGATTCTTCGACTCAAGGTACAGCTTGGGGGAAGATGAAGCTTGTATTTCTACCCTTATCTCTCTCTTTTACGCAACTATTTATCGTGTCGGGCATGAATACCGTGAGAATCGCGGTATCTAGTCTTTTCGATTTTGCTAAATCGACCTAGCCTGCACGACCCCTAGTTATCGTCCGTACCGTTATTTAGGGGTAGTTTCTAGAGCCTATCCTTGCGTAAAATGAGCGTCGGTCGCGGTAGGGAATTTGTCATTTTGGGAAATAAACTTATTTTCTTTCTATTCTATTTTAGTTAGATTAGTTTCTTTTATTGCAATGTTACTAGCTAGTTAGGGTTTCGATTGATTGTGATTAGATAATTTTTGCATTATATATAGTCGTTTATTTTCTTATTTATTGTTATATTTCTTTTGGTTCATTTTAAATTTACCTTCGCTAATTATTAATTATGTATGATTTCTTTATTATTTTGAATATATTTTCTTACGAAGGTTTAAAACTCTGCTTTGTTACTGACTTCACCCTGCCTATCGATATCACTAAATTGACTAACTAGCTTGCTTAAATTCTGTAATGACGCTTTTTGCCATTTTATTAATTTATTTGATAAAAGAGAAATTGTATTTTAACCCGAACTCCATCCGGCGAGCAAATCCTTTGGCAATAAAAATTAAGATCATTACATGGCGCCCGAACAGGGACTAAAATTTTTTATCAACTAGAGTAAATGCAAAGTGCATAAAATTGAGTAAAACAATGAGAATTTTTTTTAGTCGCAATTTTTAAGAAAAAAATGGTCTGTTGTGATGTCGGTAGAGGGGGTAGTAATTCAATTTTTCACCGTCGTGAGGGCGTAATAGTCGCAGGGGTGGGGATTAATGGTTCCTTATATATAGTCGCGTTGATAGCTTATCGGTCTAGTCAATCAGTACCACTCATCGATATCATATCAATTATTAATTTTTGTAAAGCAAGAAAGAAGAAGAAGACATCATGTACTCTACGAGTAGTGACGAAAGAGTTTTTCGTTTGTTGGCTAAATTCGAGCATTGGTTTCCCGGTTTAACAATTTATGAAGTGTTACAGCGTGTTGAGTCGGAACGTCAAAAATTTAAAATTTCGTGTGCTCAAGTGCGTCGCGTGTTCCCGGAGATGATCATGGCTGACTCTCTAGTCAAATACAAGGACTTTCTAGTCGGCCTTGATTATGAAAAACAGCTTGAATATAAGGAGAGCTGTTTCTTCAATCTTCGTCCAATTATCCGTGGTAGCCCGGTGACTGTCGCTAAAGACAGGAACCACCCGTATAACGCGAAAACGGATTGCTGGCGTTGCGGTCAACACGGACATCGTCGTCAGAAGTGCCGTGAAAAACAAGTGATATTTTGTTCTAAGTGTGGCATTTTAGGCAGCTTCGCTAGAGATTGCTGCTTTAGGAAAAGAAAATAATTTTTTTTCTCTCCCCTCGAGACCAGCAGCCATCTTGGTTTTCTTCTTCCACCACCACCTTTGGAGAAGAGTGAGGGTGACCAACTAATATATAATCAACTGTGGATCACTATTCAGCACAGTTCTTTTCCATACTTTATTGAGTAAGGTTATCTTTGGTTATCCAAGAGTTATCATGGGAGTTCAATGAATTTACAAGCTGACCAAAAACGACCTGGTGGCTCAACTAGAAAACTACCAAATTGATGCCACTGGTACGCTTCCTAAACTTCGTCAGCGGTTAGTAGCTTTCATTCGAACTAAACCAGAGCTACTAAATCAAACTAAAGATCCGGAGGACTACGTAGAAGAGGATGACAACAACCTTGATAGAACAGCTTTGGAGGATCCAAATTTACGCGAGAATCTGGTGGATATCGGAGCTCAGCAAGCACCTGCGATCACACCGGAACAAATTAGGGCAACTGAAGCTCTAATTAACCGTAATTTATTACAATCCGCTCCAGTAAGAATAAAGTATTAGAAATAGTCAATCATTAACTGAAGTTTCAAGTTTCTACAATTTGAGTCAACAACGTTAAATTGCTTTATGGACCGTATTGCTCGCTACCGCCTACCAGTTGAAGGAGTGAAACACATCATGAGGATGAAGAGAACGACAGGAATTATTTGTAGTGTAAATGGTACTGAATCGCGGAATTTGTTTTTGTTTTATTCAACTCTAGTTAAAAATTATTCTTTTTGCATTCTTTCTAGACGCTCATTAAAATTCGCTTTTCTAGTAGGGGGGAAGTAATGATATCGCATTATTTTTGACGTGAGAATTTTAATGTTTCTGAAAGAGTAAAATTCATTCATTTTTGTACGCGTAGTAAATGTATATATATATTACTGAGCTCACTGCTCAGCGGACAGGTACAGAGTACCGATGGCGCACCCACTGCCGCGCATCACGTGGGTTTCTCTCACCTCACTCTACACCTTCTGTGGGCCCAGCGATCTATAATACTTGGTTGCTCGTACAATTTCCTCAGTTCGCCGTTGACCAGACTCGGGGCTTGCTCCGAGGCAGATCAACAGCATCTCTCTCTTCTCTTTCTCCTTTCCACCTTTACGATCTAACGCCGAGGTTGAGGTACGACTCTCCCGAGGAATGAGATGTTCCTTTCTTACCTGGTGCAAGCCGGCGGTATCTCAGGTACAGCTAGGGCTGCTTGCTTGTACATCCTAGAAGGAGTTGTACTCAAGACTCAGGTACGACTGGGCAGTAGTAACACCCTTCGCTTCTCCGTTTATCTCTCTTTCTCTATCTCTTTTCACCTGTTATTTTCTACATGAGAATGTGAACCAACCCTGTGAAGAAGAGGTACATCTCGCCCTTCTCAGAGTTGATGCACCAGGTGGATTCTTCGACTCAAGGTACAGCTTGGGGGAAGATGAAGCTTGTATTTCTACCCTTATCTCTCTCTTTTACGCAACTATTTATCGTGTCGGGCATGAATACCGTGAGAATCGCGGTATCTAGTCTTTTCGATTTTGCTAAATCGACCTAGCGTGCACGACCCCTAGTTATCGTCCGTACCGTTATTTAGGGGTAGTTTCTAGAGCCTATCTTTGCGTAAAATGAGCGTCGGTCGCGGTAGGGAATTTGTCATTTTGGGAAATAAACTTATTATCTTTCTATTCTATTTTAGTTAGATTAGTTTCTTTTATTGCAATGTTACTAGCTAGTTAGGGTTTCGATTGATTGTGATTAGATAATTTTTGCATTATATATAGTCGTTTATTTTCTTATTTATTGTTATATTTCTTTTGGTTCATTTTAAATTTACCTTCGCTAATTATTAATTATGTATGATTTCTTTATTATTTTGAATATATTTTCTTACGAAGGTTTAAAACTCTGCTTTGTTACTGACTTCACCCTGCCTATCGATATCACTAAATTGACTAACTAGCTTGCTTAAATTCTGTAATGACGCTTTTGAGCAATTCCAAGCCAAGTGATCATGAGGATTTTGGATGATTTTAGCAATTTTAAAAATATTTTGTGAATTTGTTCCTTTATATGCATAGAATAAGAATGTATAAAAATTTTTTCAAAATTTTCAAAATTTTTTGAGTTTTGTCTTTTTCAAAATTTTGATCGTTTTTTAAAAAAAGGCACGTAACTTTTTTTCTTGTTGACCGATTAAGACAAACTTTTTTGGAAAATATTCATAATAAGAAGTACTTTAATGAAAAAAATTAAAGAAAAAAAAAAAATTTTTTTTGCCCAAAAAAAATTTCAAAAAAATTTTTTAATTAAAATTTAAAAAAAAAATATACCTTCGATTTCAAATTTTTTTTTTGTAAATATTGTCAATAAAGTAAAGAATACTACCTATAAATTTAATTATGGGACAACAATAACTTTTGGAGAAAAAAAATAAAATGTCCAGCGCGACGTACCGGGACGTGTGCAGTATTTGCTTATAGCGGCGCAAGTTTTGTTTTAAATCTTTTAAGAGGTCATATTTTCTTGCTAAAATGATTTTTCTAAATTTTGTAATTAAATTAAAATAAAAAATTGATCTCTCGAGCGCTATTTTTGAATTTTTGTTTAAAAAATTTTTTAAATAATAAGTATTAAAATAATCATAAAACATATTTTTTGGCTTTATTGATTAAGAAAATTAATCAAAAATCTTATTAAAATAGTATTGGATTGATAAAGAAATAGAGAATTATTTAGTTAAATATGATTTAAACAATTAAAAGTAATTATTATCATCATGAAGTGTACTTAGAGCTAGAAATTTATAGTTTTTGCTATATTTTGCATTAAATTGTATTTTGAACATTGAAGTATAAAAGAAAAACTAAAAATTTATTAGTTCAACATTATTTACACAATTTATTTTAGTTTTTTAATTTACTGCAATTAAAACAAGAAATTCTTAGTTTTTCTGCAGTAGATTTACTTACTGCATTAATGCAGTAGATTTACTTGCTTCATTGCAATTGTGAAAAAATCAATTGCAATCCCTATTTTTTAATCAAATCTACTGCATTATAATGCAGTAGATTTACTTACTGCATTAATGCAGTAGATTTACTTGCTTCATTGCAATTGTGAAAAAATCAATTGCAATCCCTATTTTTTAATCAAATCTACTGCATTATAATGCAGTAGATTTACTTACTGCATTAATGCAGTAGATTTACTTGCTTCATTAATGCAGTAGATTTGATTAAAAAATAGGGATTGCAATTGATTTTTTCACAATTAAGAAAAACTAAGAATTTCTTGTTTTAATTGCAGTAAATTAAAAAACTAAAATAAATTGTGTAAATAATGTTTAACTAATAAATTTTTAGTTTTTCTTTTATACTTCAATGTTCAAAATACAATTTAATGCAAAATATAGCAAAAACTATAAATTTCTAGCTCTAAGTACACTTCATGATGATAATAATTACTTTTAATTGTTTAAATCATATTTAACTAAATAATTCTCTATTTCTTTATCAATCCAATACTATTTTAATAAGATTTTTGATTAATTTTCTTAATCAATAAAGCCAAAAAAATATGTTTTATGATTATTTTAATACTTATTATTTAAAAAATTTTTTAAACAAAAATTCAAAAATAGCGCTCGAGAGATCAATTTTTTATTTTAATTTAATTACAAAATTTAGAAAAATCATTTTAGCAAGAAAATATGACCTCTTAAAAGATTTAAAACAAAACTTGCGCCGCTATAAGCAAATACTGCACACGTCCCGGTACGTCGCGCTGGACATTTTATTTTTTTTCTCCAAAAGTTATTGTTGTCCCATAATTAAATTTATAGGTAGTATTCTTTACTTTATTGACAATATTTACAAAAAAAAAATTTGAAATCGAAGGTATATTTTTTTTTAAATTTTAATTAAAAAATTTTTTTAAAATTTTTTTTGGGCAAAAAAAATTTTTTTTTTTCTTTAATTTTTTTCATTAAAGTACTTCTTATTATGAATATTTTCCAAAAAAGTTTGTCTTAATCGGTCAACAAGAAAAAAAGTAACGTGCCTTTTTTTAAAAAACGATCAAAATTTTGAAAAAGACAAAACTCAAAAAATTTTGAAAATTTTGAAAAAATTTTTATACATTCTTATTCTATGCATATAAAGGGACAAATTCACAAAATATTTTTAAAATTGCTAAAATCATCCAAAATCCTCATGATCACTTGGCTTGGAATTGCTCTTTTCGCCATTTTATTAATTTATTTGATAAAAGAGAAATTGTATTTTAACCCGGACTCCATCCGGCGAGCAAATCCTTTGGCAATAAAAATTAAGATCATTACAATTTTTATAATTAATAAATATGACAAAATAATATTTTACGATTTTATGATTTTTTAAAACTTAATGTTATTTAAAAGATGTATAATATAAGAAAATTTAAAAAAGGGTTAGAAATATCTTTAGAGAATTTGATAACAAAGATTTCATAAAAAGAAAAAGCGTTTTGGTAAAGAATTGTTACCTGTAGAGTAATTTGAAACAAATCTTGCGCCGTTATAAGCGAATACTGCACAAGTCCCGGCGGTTGGGGTACAGTTTTTCAAAATAATAATTTCTAAATTTTTTATTTCTAAACTTGTTTTTCTGATAAAGTTTGATTTCTAAAAAAAAAGTTTTTCCAATAGAGGACGATTTCTTAAAATTTTCTTTCTTATGAAGATCGATCAATTGAGTCAGACTTGTCAAATTAGTTGTTGTTATACTATTTTTATATTTGTAATAATTATTTACTTAATTGTTTTATTTACATATTTTTATGATATTTATATGGTTTTAATAAATTTATTTTTACAAGAATGTACTTTAGAAAATATTATTTTTTTAGAAATATTTTTAGATAATTTTATTTTAGAACTTACATGTTATTAGAAAATTTTATTTTAGAAATCACGTGTTATTAGAAAATTTTATTTTTGAAATACAACTTTATTAGAAAACGATTTTTTATAGAAAATATGGATAAGAAATAATTTTTGAGAAAAAGTGACCCCCAACCGTCCCGGCACGCCGCGCTGGACATTTTATTGCTTTCTCGTAAAGTTATTGTTGTCCCATAATTAACTTTACAGGAAGTATTCACTACACTCTTGACAATATCTACAAAAAAAAATTTTTAAATCGAAGGTATATTTTTTCAAAATGTGAATTCAAAAAATTTTATGAAATTTTTTTCGGTCAAAAATTTTTTTTTCACTTAATTTTTTCTTAAAAGTACTTCTTATTGTGAGAATTGTTAAATTTATATTTGTTTAAACAAATTATTATTATTGTTAATTACTAACTTTTTGCATATAGTACCTGGAGAGATGTATTTTTTCTCATTTTTCAATTTACCGGACCTAACATAAATACCGGTGAAAATTTAAAACATAATTGTTATTGTTTAAGCAAGATTTAAACAAATTATTATTGTTAATTACTAACAATTTACAAAGTAGTATACTTAAAAGATGCAGTTTTTTCTAAACATGCAAATTTACCAAATTTTTTTGATATACAGATTTACATTAAAAATAAATTTATATTTTTAACAAAAATAAGAATAATAATTTATTTAAAAATTGTTTAAATTATAATTATACTTTTAATTTCAATCGGGGTAGCTCCATGCCAAAAAATTAAAGTTGTTTCCTAGTTCTTAGATTGAGAAATTGTCACAGAACACGTGCAAATGAAAGTTGTGAAAACGACTTTATAATTATTTTTGAATCATGATTATTTTTTATTTATAAAAATAAACGGGCATTTAATACCCATTAGTACAGATGTACCATTAGTAATAATAAAGAAAGAACAAATGCTTACTACGATGCGAAGTCAATTTAAATTATTGTTATTGCTGTCGCAGATGAGAGCTCGCAAATTTTACATATATTGCAAGTGACGTGCTAAAGAACTGAATACCGCGATTATATTGATTTGCCACTCTGCTCAATCTACTAATTACAGAGTTCATGAGGTAATTAGTTTTAGCTTTAGAAATTTTGAATAGCTTAAGATGTCTAGTAGTACGTTGCGGTACATTGAAATTAAATAGAAATAAAAGTTCTGGACAATTTAAATAGCTATTAATAATCTTAAACAGAAAGAGCCAATCGGCAAACAGGTATCTCTGCGACGTTATGAATAGTTTTAGCGTTTCTAATGATGAAGCCCAAGACTCTGGTCGCCTTATTAATCGTATAATTAATATGATCCTCATACGAAAAGGAGGTGTTTAACATATTGCCAAGGTCTCGCACTATGGATACCCTCACAAGTTCTGTTATACCAATTACGTAATTGAAAAACAGAATCATCCTTGATCTTGAAAACGAAATCACACTAAATTTTTTACAATGAGGAATAGGTTATTTTTTCTGTCTAAAGAAGAAGCTGGTCAGTGTCAAACTGAAAGTCAAGATGATCCTGGTGACAACGAATGGACTTATATAATTTCAAGTCGTCTGCGAAAAAAAGAAATCTGCTAAATTTTAAGTTTGGTAAATCGTTAATAAATATTAAAAAGAGAACTGGTACCAAGTGCGATCCCTACGGGACGGCAGAGGTTGCTAAAAAATGTCTGAAAATTCATACTCCATGCGCACAGACAAGAAAAAAAGAAAAAAAATGGAAAAGATAGCTTTTAACCAAAACAATTAAATCACTAGAAAATCCAAGAGCCTCAAGCTTCGCCAGTAGGCAGGATTTAAAAAATTTTATTTAAATTTTTGTTTGTAGATTTGTCAAATTGGAAAAATTTACATATTGCAATTATTTCTATTATTGAGTGAAGGAAGAATACTTTCAAAGGTGAATGAACTTTATTATTTATTTTGTTTTATATTGTTAATACTAAGTCAATTTATATAGACAATAGCAACTGAACTTACAAAATTATTTATTTATAAAATCTATATCACAAGAAAAGATTTCTTTATAGTTAAAAAAAGTTGTGGTAATTCAATTTAAATTTATTTATTAATATTTTATATTTTATCCAACAAAAGAAAGATAACAAAATTATCTTATTTAGTAGTGGATAATTTAGAAAGAATTAAAAGCTGAATTACCGAATAATTATTGAAACAGATTCCTCTAGTTTTGTTACAAAGCAACACATTTTCTCAATAATAAAATATAATATTAATGAGCGATTTGAATTACATAATTTCAATCATAAAATGTATTACTATATATTGTCGAAACAAGATCTTATCAGTTGATATAGTTTGACGCGTACCTTATTGTTAGATGATCTTTAAATTTTGAAAAAATTTCAAACCACTAAAAATGTATACAATTTTTTAATATTAAGTTCCTTTTTCATAAAGTACACAGTAATTAACATTTCCAGCAATTTATCATAATTATCATAATAATTATCATTATCAACAATATTATAATTAGCATCATTATAAAGATTATCTTGTAATCATTATCATCATAATTATTTTCATGTTTGTCATTATAATAATTTATAATCAACGTTTTTTATATAATTACGTATTTGTAGCATTGCATCAAAGTATTTCGTGATAAATAACATTTTTTATACATAATTTTTGTGGATATTCTGAATTCTTATATACTGCAGAACCAATAACATAAATTTTTGAATTTTTCTTCGATTTTACTCGAGAACCAGCAACATAAACTTGACCATGACCAAATGCTGAAATTGGCAAATATATCCCTACTTTATCAAAAGATTGACCCTGGGATTTATTGATAGTCATTGCATAAGCAAGTCTAACTGGAAATTGTCTTCGTACCATTTTAAAAGGTAATACGTCTTGTGATGGCGATAAATCAATACGAGAAATTAATATTATTTTACTTTTATATTTTCCAGTATTTGTTTCTGCAGAAATTACGTTGGTTAGTAAAGATTTGATAACAAATCGAGTCCCATTACACAATCCTTGAACTAAATTCATATTTGAAGAATACATATGAAAAAAATATTGTATTTTCATAACGAAATCTAGTGCTTACTCAAGAAATTTATTTTCGAGAGATTTGATTCGGATAATTAATAAATTCTTTCATTTTCAATAAATTCATATTTCTTAAAAGCATAATTATGCAACCTTCCTTCAATGACAGTTTATGAGGAAGTAAACCATCTGGTGTTAAACTGTTCAAAAATTCCATTGGAACTATATTATTTATGTCTTTTGGGTCATCATCATCGATATGTGAATCAATACAAAAAAAACTACTTCTTTTACTTCCAATTTTGCCAAAATGCGTTCAATCATGTCTAATACTTCGGAATTGGTTAAAGACAGAATGCAACATGAATAAGCAGACGAATTATTTCGACTTATTGAGGATCCACATACTTCATCAATTAAATTTTCATTTAAAATCATATCTAGCGGAATTTCTAAAACATAATTTTCTCATTCAAATGAACTTTGTGGTTTACCATCACTAACATTTAATAACCAGTTTGAAAATTCAATTTTAATATTATCTAATCTAACATTAGCATGTAAAGACTTAGTTTGGAAATAATTCTACCCTCTACTATTTTTTACACATATCTCAACAATATGAGTATGATTGCCGTGTGGAATAATTGGCAAAGTTTGTCGACAATATCCTGAAAACAAAATAACTTTACCTCCAAAAGGTTTCTTACAATGATAAAAGTGGAATCTGAATGTGGAGTCGGAATATTGGAAGTGGAATCGGAATGTGAAATCTAAACATTGAATGTGGAATCGAAATGTGAAATCTGAATATTGAATGAAAAAACGGAATGTTGAAAGTGGAATCTGAATATTTAAAGTGAAATCTGAATGTAGAATCTAAATGTAGAATCGGAATATTGGAAGTGAAATAGAAATGTGAAATCGAAGTATTAAAAGCGAAATCTAAATGTGGAATCGGCATATAGAAAGTGGAATCGTAATTTGGAATCGGAATATTGGAAGTGGAATCGGAATGTGGAATCGAAATATCGAAAGTGGAATCGAAATATGGAATCTGAATATTCAAAGTGGAATCGGAATGTTTAATCTGAATATTGAATGTAGAATCGGAATGTTGAAAGTGGAATCTGAATATTGAAAGTAGAATAGGAATGTGAAATGTGAATATTGAATGTGGAATCGGAATATTGAAAGTGGAATCTGAATATTAAAAGTGGAATCGGATTGTGAAATCTGAATATTGAAAGTGGAATCGGAATCTGGAGAGTGGAATCTTAATATTGAAAGTGGAATGTAAATGTGGAATCGGAATATTGGAAGTGGAATCGGAATTTAAAATCTAAACATTAAATGTGGAATCGGAATATTGAAAGTCTGAATGTGGAATCTGAATATTGTGGAATCGGAATGTGGAATCTGAATGTTGAAAGTGGAATCGGAATGTGGAATCGAAATATTAAAAGTAGAATCGGGTTTGAGAAATCTAAATGTAGAACCGGAATATTGGAAGTGGAAAAGGTATGTGAAATCTGAATAGTGACTGTGGAATCGGAATGTTGAAAGTGGAATCTGAATGTGGAATCGGATTATTGGAAGTGACATCGGAATGTTAAATGTGAATATTAAAAGTGGAATAGAAATGTGAAATCTGGATATTGAATGTAGAATCGGAATATTGAAAGTGAAATCTAAATATTTAAAGTGAAATCGGAATGTGGAATCTGAATGTAGAATCTAAATGTAGAATCGGAATATTGGAAGTGAAATAGAAATGTGAAATCTGAATGTGAAATCGAAGTATTAAAAGCGAAATCTAAATGTGGAATCGACATATAGAAAGTGGAATCGTAATTTGGAATCGGAATATTGGAAGTGGAATCGGAATGTGGAATCGAAATATCGAAAGTGGAATCGAAATATGGAATCTGAATATTCAAAGTGGAAATGGAATGTTTAATCTGAATATTGAATGTAGAATCGGAATGTTGAAAGTGGAATCTGTATATTGAAAGTAGAATCGGAATGTGAAATCTGAATATTGAATGTGGAATCGGAATGTTGAAAGTGGAATCTGAATATTAAAAGTGGAATCGGATTGTGAAATCTGAATATTGAAAGTGGAATCGGAATTTAAAATCTAAACATTAAATGTGGAATCGGAGTGTTGAAAGTGGAATCGGAATATTGAAAGTGGAATCGAAAGGTGGAATCGAAATGTTGAAAGTGGAATCTGAATGTGGAATCTGAGTATTGTGGAATCTGAATGTTGAAAGTGGAATCGAAATGTGAAATCTAAATGTAGAATCGGAATATTAGAAGTGGAAAAGGAATGTGAAATCTGAATATTGAATGTGGAAGACAATACCGGTCAAAATTGAAAGACCACCTATTTTCAGGCAATCGAAAAACGTATCATAACATAAAATTATTCTTTGGAAAAATCTACACAATATTATGTTTTATATATTTTTTTAGAATAGTTTTTAGTACACGAAAATTGTTTCTAATTTCTTGAATTTTCTTGGCTTATTTTGACGGTTGGCATTTTCTAAGAAAAAAATTAAACGTTAAAGTTTATAAGTAATTTTTATAGTATAGTAATATTAAAAGTGAAATCTAAATGTAAAATCGGCATATTAGAAGTGAAATAGAAATGTGAAATCGGAATGTGGAATCGGAATGTGATTCAAAATATTAAAAGTTAAATCTAAATGTGGAATCGACATATAGGAAGTGGAATCGTAATGCGAAATCTGAATATTTAATGTGGAATTGGAATGTTGATAGTGGAATCTAAATATTGAAAGTGGAAACGGATTGTGAAATCTGAATATTGATTGTGGAATCCAAATGTTGAAAGTGGAATCAGAATGTGGGATCTGAATGTGGAATCGGAAAAAGTTACGTAATCGAACTCCAGGTAAATGCACATCTAATCTGTATACTGCATGCGAGTGTTCGTGCATGTTCAATTCGAATAATCTATGCATTTCTTCTGGTGGAAATACATAGCGTGTATTCGTATAATGTTGAGGTTTATTATAGTGTATTAAATCATTATTATCTTTAATACCACCTATTGCACAATCATGGCCCTTATAACAATACTTAAATAAGTATTTCACACCACTTATACTACCACATGCTACAACATTAATATGACATTTAAATGTTTTACTCAAATACGGATTATATGGTACAATCATCGAATTGTCTGCAGTGCATTTAATTGTTCCATCTTTTTTATAAAATTATTTTTTTGCTATTCTTTCTTCGTCTATATTCCGGATAATTTTTTGAAGCATAATTTGTTTCTGAACAAAATGGTTGTTGAAAATGTTTTACGCAAGTTTTTGTTTCCTTATTCATGCAAGACGAATTCATATTTTGCTTTCCACAAGGTCTATGAACTTGAAATTGTTTTACAATTTTTAAAAGTTCTGATTTTCTTGTTTCATTTGGATATCCGGTCGATCAGACGCAATTTCACCATCTAACAGATTTTCTTTAATCTCTCGCCATTTTGGATCACATGTCATTGTAATGAATAAATCAGGTTTTCCAAATTCTTGAACTAATCGCAATAAATGTTGATGTTAAAATAATTATTCTTCCTGGTTTAAAATTTTCTCTATTTGCTTTATTATGTACATAATCCATTGATCCTCAGTACATTTCGACGCGAAGTTGTTTTTGTTTTTATATAAATGAAACTTATGCCTTCAGCTACGACTTTTGACCAAATATCAACTATGAATTGTTCACTTAATTTCCCCATTTATGTACATGGATTAAGTGTTTGTCTGTACGAAAGGAGATACATATAAAATTGTAAAGCAGTAACATAACGAACTCTATTAATTTGCTTAATGTTTACTGTCCATCCTGGACCACCTGAAGGAAACATTAATGGATATATCATAGGATCAGCATTTGCACTAAGAATTGGAATACTTTCAGAACCTTTTGGATGTATACATATATCACGATCCACTGGAGGTTCACCATTTTCACTGACAAATACAGCTTCTACTTCATTACAAGATGGTACATTAAATGTATTTCGACTTAATGATCTATCCCGTTTGATACACATTTGAATATCCTTTATAGGTTTATTTTCTAATTTCGCTCTAGTTTCTTCTTCTAATTCTACTTCTCTCATCAATTCCAATGCTTCTACAAATAGACTAACCTCTTTTCATAATTTATTTATTTGTTTCTTAATCGTGGTAAACATTTTTTATTCGATTCATTTTTTTAATCGTTCAAGCACAGCTTCATTAGTATCAAGAACATACAACTGACCATATTTTAAACTGTCACCACCATTGGGATGAAGAGCATATGTATTATGATAGACTTGTCCATATATACGTAAAAAATAAGGACCATACCCTTTAGGAATTTCCAATTTAGCTCCTATACTGGCAAAAGCAGCAGAATTGTTATAAAAATGAATATTTTCTCTTAAATTTTCACCTTCCAAATTAGATTCATTTAATAAATGTTGTAAATAAAACGTATAATCATTTAAATCATCTAATTTTACTTTTCCCTAATGACAACATCTACTAAAGTTTGTATTTAGTGGTCTTTTACACATAAAATGTAATGCAACACAAAACTCGCACTTAACATTCATCAAACCCAAAAATTTTTGTTCAAATTTAAATTCGTCAAAATTTTCAAAAGGCATAATTGCAACTACTAATGTAAGTTTTTGTATTTTACTTCTAAAACCTGTTTCTGCTTCTAAGCTATTACGTTTTTTTAACCTATCTTTCTCTTTTCTAATTATTTTTTGCTCTTCCGTTTCTTCTTGCCTTAGTTTCTTCATTCTTTTTTTAGATTTTATTGCACACAATCTTTGTTTATTATTTTCTTCATTTGAAGGGCACTTACTTTTAGAGTGCTCAATTATACATTATTGCTAGTTAAATTAAAATTCGTATCATATTTTTAATTCAAAAAACGCTTAGCCTCTGAATCAATTTTTGGAACTTTTTCTTTTCAATTTCAGTTTCTCTTAATTGCCATAATATGGACAAATCCAATGACCACATTTATTGTGACCACTAAACAGTATTTGAATATGTTTTTCATCTTCTCCAAATGGTCTCCAAATGGTCCAATATATTCAAACAGATCTTAAATATTTTCTAATAAACATATTATTTTCTCTTCGATAAATATTTTTTTTTGCATTAAAATGTTCTCTATCCGAATATGATATTAGAAAATTAATAAAAAATTGTTTAACAATATTTTTTTGCATATAAT
The DNA here is from genome assembly GCA_032873175.1 of Leptopilina drosophilae. Taxonomy (NCBI): domain Eukaryota; kingdom Metazoa; phylum Arthropoda; class Insecta; order Hymenoptera; family Figitidae; genus Leptopilina; species Leptopilina drosophilae. The sequence goes on from CM065478.1 coordinate 26,986,011, forward strand.
TAAAAATTGCATGATTTTTTAAAGGTTTTTCATTACAAATTCTTAAATTTTTAAGTCAAAAAATTTTTTTGACATCTAATATTACCATAAATCGTGCACTCGATTGTTATACTTTCAAAAAATATATTGACTTTTTAAATTTAAACATTTGATTTTTCATAATGGCGCCTAAAAACTAATTTTTTTTGAAAATTTGAAATTTGATGCTCGATATACATTTTTTAAACTTTGGCTTGAAAATGTTTACTCGGGTCTTTCGGGGTCGCTGATTTCGAATTTGATATTAGTTTTTCAAAATTCAAAATGGCGGATCCAATATGTCTAACAAAAATTTCAAAATTTGGTTGGATTCTTTTACAAATCCGTATTCGGGGGTTTTTAGGGTCGCTCATTACGAATTTAATAATAGCTTTTTAAAAATCAAAATGGCGGATCTAATACTAGGAAAAAAAAGAAAAATCCACTTACCTTTAAAAAAACGAAAAATTCGTATGATTTGAAGAACAACAGATTCCTACTCATTTGTATTTCATAACGCATTTACATAGCGGGAGAAATACATCTCTACCACCTGGCGGATGAAAAGAGAATTATAACGAAAAATGTGCGAATTTTTCAAAATGATAAAAACTTTACATGTAAAAGAGTGCAGAAAAAATTTAATTAATATCAAACAATTAATTTGTCGTCATTAACATTAAAAAATCCTTGTTTCTAATATATAGTTATTAATTTTTATTGTTATATTCACTTTTATAATTTTTTCATTATTTTTTTATAATTCAAATATTTTATTAAATAAATATAATAAAATGTAATAATTATTAGCATAATAATTGCATAATATTAGATTCGCCATTTTGATTTTTAAAAAACTAAAATCTTTTTTATAATTAATCAATGACGCCGAAAAATCCCAGAGTAAGAATTAAAAAAAAATCCCACAGAATTTTCAAAATTTTGTCCACCATGTTACGTCCGTAACTTCTTATTAATATACCTAATTTAACTATGTTTTCACGTATATGTTTATTTTCATATATTATATTTAATCGATAATGCATATATCTTCTATTGAAATAATGTATTTCATCATGATACGATATGCAGTACTTTTAATTCCTATTTTTATGTATGTTTTAAATTTGCAATATATTTCCTAACAATATTATAATTGTTATTTTTATGTATGTTTTAAATTTGCATTATATTCAGTATATTCTTAACGAATATTGTAATTCCTATTTTATGTGTGTTTTAAATTTGCATTATATTCAATATATTTTTAACGAATATTGTAGCTATATTTTATGTTCATTATTACAAATCCAGGAAAGAATAGTATTTTAAAAGAATTTCGAAAGAATAACGATTACGAGAAATTCAAGATCAGAGATACAGATTATTAATATGTACACACGCCACACCTGAGGATCAAGGACAAGTTGGGAGCTCAACTCCATGATGCGAGGTCGAAGCGAGATCTTCCGCTTGCAAGTCTATGCGAGCTCGAAGCGATGCCATGCGCACTGAAATCTATTAAGGTCAAGACGAATTTCGTAGCTACGAGCCTTCGTCTAATGAGGAAATTTTTATATAAAAAGGGTGATCATTTCTGATTAGAACAGAGAGTAATAATTTGGAAACCAGCCTCATAACATCTTCGGAAACCAGTCTCATAACATCTTTAAAACAGAGAATAATTTTTTGGAAATCAATTAGTCTTCAATCTACCATCGTCCAGTGAACTCCAAGTATAATCTAAAAAGTGAAGAACAAGTTATCCCCAAATATTGTTTTGAAAGTGTTTCCTTTAAAAGTGAACTTTAAAATTATTTAAAAGTATTGATTTGAAACGTACTACGATTAAAAGAGAATCATTTCCCCTAAGGTGATTTTTACTATTTTCAAAAATATCAATTTGAAAATAAATTCAAGTATCTATCTTATATTGAAACAACACATTCCAAATTTCGAACCATCGAAATTTGCTAAGGAGGCGACGTCCGTCTGGAAGAAAGCAAATATTACCAAAATATAATACACTATCTCATTAGTGTAAACAAGAGGACTAATACACGAACATTAAGGACAACTGTTTGAGGCTCCTTTTGCGACCAGCCCTCAACACCATTCAAGATCGGATTACCAGATAATATCACCACATCATTCAACACCAGTAATCGTTATTCTTAAAAGTATGGTTTATAATTTAGAACTATACTCATTGTATTTTTGTCAATACTTTTCTTTCTGGTTGGTTTTTAAATAAATTATTCTCTCACAACATTTAGTAGGCTCATTTACTTATCCTCATCCCAAATTAGATTCTTTATTGAAACTAATTTAAAACGAGGAACGTTAGGTATATTTTGAAAAGGTTTCTCGTTTTGACGTAACAACCATAATACATCGGCTATTTTGAATTTTGGAAAAATAATATCAGATTCACGACGAGCGACCCCAAAAACCTCCGAATACTGATTTATAAAAGAATCCAACCAAATTTTGAAATTTTTGTTTGCCATATTGAATCCGCCATTTTGAATTTTCGAAAACTAATATCATATTCGTATTCAGCGACCCCAAAAAACCCTGTGTGCGGATTTGTATGAGAATCCAACCAATTTTTTAAATTTTCGTCCGCCATATTGAATCCGCCATTTTGATTTTTAAAAAGCTATTATTAAATTCGTAATGAGCGACCCTAAAAACCCCCGAATACGGATTTGTAAAAGAATCCAACCAAATTTTGAAATTTTTATTAGACATATTGGATCCGCCATTTTGAATTTTGAAAAACTAATATCAAATTCATAATCAGCGACCCCGAAAGCCCCGAGTAAACATTTTCAAGCCAAAGTTTAAAAAATGTATATCGAGCATCAAATTTCAAATTTTCAAAAAAAATTAGTTTTTAGGCGCCATTATGAAAAATCAAATGTTTAAATTTAAAAAATCAATATATTTTTTGAAAGTATAACAATCGAGTGCACGATTTATGGTAATATTAGATGTCAAAAAAATTTTTTGACTTAAAAATTTAAGAATTTGTAATAAAAAACCTTTAAAAAATCATGCAATTTTTTAATTATATGCAAAAAAATATTGTTAAACAATTTTTTATTAATTTTCTAATATCATATTCGGATAGAGGACACTTTAATGCAAAAAAAATTATTTATCGAAGAGAAAATAATATGTTTATTAGAAAATATTTAAGATTGAAGTCAGACTAAAAATTCAGTGCATTCAGGCGTTAATGGGTTAATTAGATATTTAGAAAATGTGGAATATACCGTAGTCAGTTGTTCTTATAAGGCGGTAATAAAATAATTTTTTTTATTTTTTATTTTCACCGACTTAATCTTTAATAAAATAGAAAGTTTTTTGTTTTTTAATCTTCACTGAATTAATTTTTAATAAAAAATAGAAATTTTTTATTTTTTTAATTTTGACCCATTTAAAAGCCATTGTTGGTGGTTTCGCCCCACTACCACTTTTTTCGAAAAAATTTAATAACTTCCAAAACACATAAACAAATTTTAAAAAAACTACACCAATGCGTTCAGAACACTCAAATGAATAAAGAAATTCTATTCGTCTATTAATTTTTACATTATATTAACAATAATTTAATAATCAGGTAGAATTTTTTTTTTGAAAATTGTTAACATTTTACATATGTCACTGTCATTCGGCAGATATTTTGGTAAACGGCTTAAAACTTCAGACACCAGCGGAGAATGTCACAACTGTTATTCACATCGAACGATAAGTTGATAACACGTAAAACACGAAAATAAAAGCGAATTGGTGGTTTCGCCCCATGGTGGTTTCGCCCCTCTACTCTATTCCAATATAATATCCAATAAAGCTAAATTCAATTTTATCCAATATATTCTTTTTAATCTATATCAAATTTGTCAAATTCAAATTATTCAACCAATATTCTATTTTATTTAATTCATTTCCAATATGTCAAATTCCAAATTTATCCAATATATTCTATTTAATCCATTTTCATTTCTAATATGTACAATTCCAATTTCAACCAATATATTTCTCTTTAATTAATTTTAAATACGTCAAATTTTAATTTCATCCAATATCCAATCAATGGAAATTTCAATATTACCCAATACTTCTTTTCTTATCTTCTAATTAAAAAAATCAAATATTATTGAAAATGGAAAGGATACCAAATCTTATTTAAAAAAATTAAATGTCAATTTCATTATATTTTAACTCAAAAATAAAGGAACAATATCAAATGATAATATAATAATTAACAAAATATAAATTTAATACTTACGAAACACTTAAATTAACTCTTTATAAGTATTAAAGAAATTATATAAAAAAAATAAAATGTGTATTGTTATCCAAAATGTAATATATTCAAAAAATGAATATACCACGCATGAAGCACGATAGATAACTTTTCACACACTGCATACAAGAGGAGATGTACAAGTTAATCCCGTGACAGAAAGTAGCCTTTTCCCACCATGCGGTAGATCAAGTCGAAACTAAATCCTTGCTCAATTCCTTGCTTTCTCACGATTTTATTTTAATTTTTTTTACCAAAAATTATTTTTACCAAAAAAAAGTTAAAATTAAAAAAATTTATTATTTTTTCCAGATACATAGAATTGAATAACGTTAAATCTACAAAAAAACTTTACATTTTTTTGGTAAACAACATATGTATGAAATCGTGAGAATGTAAGGAATTTAAATATGTTAATGAAAAATTGAAAAAGTTACTATTGAAAAAATGTATATTTTTATAGAAAAAAGTCATTAGCAGCTTTCCTTAATGAGGGTTTGAGAATCTGAGAGACCCCGCTGTGAGGGTTGCTTAGGACTCAATCCCAAATAGCGTTCTAATCCAACCGGCGTGGTCGAATTGCGTAAGGCGGTCAAAAGAGGACCGAAAATTTTCCGAATTGCGGAAGGCGGTAAGTTAAAGGGCCCCATTACTCCTCCGTTCCTTCTTTCCCCTTCTACTCTGCAGTCGGTTTCAGGAGTTGCTAGAAAGGCGGGACGATACAGCGGTTTTCCCTCAAGTATAGACGATTGAGAAAGGGGTTTCCCTGTCTCACACTTTTTCCTTCGCACTTTGTACAGGCTTAGGACTGTCAGCATTTGACCGAAATTAGCAATTCATATTAATTAGCTGGCGTGTTTAAAAAAATGGGTGTATACAGTAAATCTATGTATATTTATGTATAATATATATATATATATATATATACACATTTTTTGTATTCACCATTTTTTTCTAAAATTGATAGTTTTCGAGAAAAATGCAAAAAACCATGAAATTCCATAAAATGTGGTTAAAATATACTCTCACCTAAAAGGACATCTAATTATAAAAAAATAAAGTCTTATAATGTTTTTTGGTGCGTAATTACGAAAATCATAGTAAAAATAGTCGAATAGTTCAGCTTCATAGTAAAAACCATAAAAAACACCATAAAAGTCTGATTTTTTGCATTTAACTCGTAAAAAACGCAAAAATTTCAAAAAATGTTATATACAAATATTGACTTTCTAGTTGGTACTAGAAGGTACTAAGACCCCAGAACCAATCCCCCTTACAACAAAAAAAAAAAATTTTTGACAGGTGTCCCTTGAAGAGACCACTCAGAGGCGGGCGAAGCCCGCCGCACCTAGTTCCGCTTCACGTTTAGAGAGAAGTCCTCTTGCTTTTCTATGTAGAAAGGGAGTCAAATTGACTTTCTAGTTGGTACTAGAAGGTACTTAGAACCCAGAACCAATCCCCCTTACAACAAAAAAAAAAATTTTGACAGGTGTCCCTTGAAGAGACCACTCAGAGGCGGGCGAAGCCCGCCGCACCTAGTTCCGCTTCACGTTTAGAGAGAAGTCCTCTTGCTTTTCTATGTAGAAAGGGAGTCAAATTGACTTTCTAGTTGGTACTAGAAGGTACTTAGAACCCAGAACCAATCCCCCTTACAAAAAAAAAAAAAATTTGACAGGTGTCCCTTGAAGAGAGCACTCAGAGGCGGGCGAAGCCCGCCGCACCTAGTTCTGCTTCACGTTTAGAGAGAAGTCCTCTTGCTTTTCTATGTAGAAAGGGAGTCAAATTGACTTTCTAGTTGGTACTAGAAGGTACTTAGAACCCAGAACCAATCCCCCTTACAACAAAAAAAAATTTTGACAGGTGTCCCTTGAAGAGAGCACTCAGAGGCGGGCGAAGCCCGCCGCACCTAGTTCCGCTTCACGTTTAGAGAGAAGTCCTCTTGCTTTTCTATGTAGAAAGGGAGTCAAATTGACTTTCTAGTTGGTACTAGAAGGTACTTAGAACCCAGAACCAATCCCCCTTACAAAAAAAAAAATTTTTGACAACACCAGTGTTTACTACGAGCCCGATCCGTGAGAAATGTCTGGCCGTCTAGATGCAACTATGTACCGCTGTGTTATTAGCAAAAATTAGATGTACTGGGGGTAGAGGTGTGACCTAATGAACTCATTAGTCGATCACTCCTCCTTCTCGGAAGCCCCTCCTTCTACAGTCATGGCAAAAGAGTGGGAGAAGGGCTTGAGATTTGACATTTTACGCAACTCGGAAAAATAAAAGAAGACCCTTTCCGCAATTCGGAAAATATTTGACCATTTTACGCAATTCGACCCCAGCCAATCCAACTGCGAACACACAAACTGAATGCGAACAGAAATACGGACTTTAATTTTGTTAATTGTAAAAATTTATATCCATTTACTTTTAAAAGACGACAATTTTCTATAAAGGACCCCGCACCAAATACATGGAAATAAAGGTCTCGGTGAAATTTTTTTATATTTTGTAGTTTTGTAGTTTATGACCTATTAAACAAAAAATGTTAGTACCAAAACTCAAAAAAATAGACAGTTTTTGAGTTAGTCGACTTAAAAGTCACGAAATTCACAAAAAATCGAAATATACAATGTTCTTTATAAGAGCAATCTATAAAATTCTTTAACAACTCTTGGCATAAAAAGCAAAAAACTTGAATAATTATATGTTAAAAGATAGCATATTGTAATTATGGTTGTAACAAACAACCATCGATCAACCATATTCGGATGAAAATAATATTATCCAGTTCCTAAAGATTTCAACTAATCCATGATTTTTAAATAATTATGTTTAACAAGCATTTAACATATAACTGTAGACGCTTACAGTTCTTCAATGTATTCGTTTCATTCAATTTTTATTTGTACTTTCGACTACAAGTACTCTTGATAAACCATTTTGTTTTCTTTATACTCAAAGTATTTGTATCATTCAATTTTTATCTGTACTTTCGACTACAAGTACTCGTGATAAACCATTTTGTATTCTCTATACTGAAAGTATTCGTTTCATTCAATTTTTATTTGTACGTTCGACTAAATCTACTCATGATAAACCATTTTGTATTCTCTATACTGAAAGTATTCGTTTCATTCAATTTTTATTTTTACGTTCGACTAAATCTACTCATGATAAACCATTTTGTTTTCTTTATACTCAATGTATTCGTTTCATTCAATTTTTATTTGTACTTTCGACTACAAGTACTCGTGATAAACCATTTTGTTTTCTTTATACTGAAAGTATTCGTTTTATTTAATTTTTATTTGTACTTTTGACTAAATCTACTCATGATAAAGTATTTTGTTATCTTTAAACTCACAGTATTAGTGGTTTTTATTTATTCTTTTGGCTAAAAGTACTCATGTTATTACATTCTACAATGGTTGTTTAATGGTTGATGGTATAGTAACCATAATCACTAACGAAGAACTCTTAATACGTTCGATTTTGAAGTAGTATACATTGCTAGATGTGCATAAATGATTTTAAGATTGCTGAAGTTGTAAGAATCATTTTTATTCTAAAATGGTTTTACAATAATTAATGGTAGTTACCATAATCACCATCGAAGATCTCTAAACACTTTCGATTTTAAGTGGTTTTCTTGCTAGATATACGTAAAAGATTTATATATTCGTGGAGTTTAGTCGGTAGTTGTAAGTATATTAATATTCTACAATGGTTGTTTAATGGTTGATGGTATAGTAACCATAATCACTAACGAAGAACTCTTAATACGTTCGATTTTAAGTGGTATACATAAAATATTTTTAGATTGCTGAATCTCCATCTGTAAGAATCGTTATTTTTGTTCTACAATGGTTGTTTAATGGTTGTTGGTAGTAACCATAATCACCATTGAAGAACTGTAAGCGTCTACAGTTATATGTTAAATGCTTGTTAAACATAAATATTTAAAAATCATGGATTAGTTGAAATCTTTAGGAACTGGATAATATTATTTTCATCCGAATATGGTTGATCGATGGTTGTTTGTTACAACCATAATTACAATATGCTATCTTTTAACATATCATTATTCAAGTTTTTTGCTTTTTATGCCAAGAGTTGTTAAAGAATTTTATAGATTGCTCTTATAAAGAACATTGTTTCCTTTACATTGTATATTTCGATTTTTTGTGTATTTCGTGACTTTTAAGTCGTGTAACTCAAAAACTGTCCATTTTTTTGAGTTTTGGTACTAACATTTTTTGTTTAATAGGTCATAAACTACAAAACTACAAATTATAAAAAAATTTCACCGAGACCTTTATTTCCATGTATTTGGTGCGGGGTCCTTAGCTTTCGAAATGACCATTAATAAATCCCAAGGGCATACATTTAATAAAATATTAATTGATTTAAGAAGAAATAGTTGTTTTTAATCATAACTAGGTGTATGTTGTATTATCAAGAGTTCATAAATAAAATTTTATTATTTATGAAAGTAATTTAATGTTTCAGTAAAATTATTTGATAGATTTTATAAAAATAGTAAATATTTATTTTTTCCAATCAATTTGTAATGGAATTCTTGACGAGCTATTCGTTTATTTTTTTAGGAATGTTTGAATTTCTTAAAAAAATTTATTAGTTCTGGAAAAATAAAATTCTTGTGATGGATATTGACAGTTATGAAAATAATTGAATTTGTCAAAGAATTTTATGATTTATCTTTAATCGGAATAATTACTTAGGTTGTAACATAGGAAACGACTAAGAGGAAATATTTTTAATTAGGATTAGATGAATATTATTTTGTTAAGAGTATTTTTAATTGACTCTGTAAAAGTTTATACATGTTTTAATAGATACAACGATGTTTCTAGAAGCTACGTTTTTTGAATGAAAATTCCAAAAATGAAATTTTTGGCAAATATAAGCAATAACGCAAGCATTATTATTTTAGTGCGTTATAAATAAGGATAGAATTTACATAAGAAATGGTTTAGTAACAAATAATAATGGTAAAGCATGGGTCAAAGCTGTAAACATATTATTTTATTCAAACGAATTATGAGTTAGGGTCATGTTAGATTTCTCTTGATTAAAAGTTTATTTTTAATTATTTAAATTTGAAACCAATTGTCATTGAATATTTGAATTTATTTATTTATGCACTCGTGTTTTGCCTTAATTCTAGCGTTACAAGTGTTCCCGTGAAATTTTATCTTACATACTATACTTATACTAAATTTTTGCGTCTACAGAACAGCATGAAATTAGGAGTACTTGCATTTCCTGGACCATTCGTCTAATGGGTTTTCTCGCCAGTGGAGAGAGAAACTGTAGAAAACCTCTCTGAGTACAACCGGTTTATCGACAGTCGAATTCTAATGGTGTGTACCGGACAATAATCGACGGTGCACATCATTATACTTCGACGTCAAACCTCCCGCTCAGATTATCTCACGTGCCGGAATTTATCCAACCGAGCTAATCTGTCGGTCATATATTTTGAATATAATGAAGACTTGAAGATCAATAATTTTTAATTAATAATTGATTTTCTTTCTGTATTTTTACTTGAAAAATTAAAAACATAACCTCAAATGTTTTGTTTCTTAGGTACCTTTCTTCGGAGCGCGTCACATACGCGGAAATTTTTTATTTACCAGGTGAATATCTTACATCAACTAAAGCTCTCCAACACAATATTTCTACTAAAGACGAAGAACCGGTATTCACGCGTCAATATAGATTTTCACCTGTGCATAAAGTTTTTTTGCAAATTATATGAAAAAATCATTACTGACTTTTTTCTATTGTCAAATATAAATTAAGTACTTAAAACTTTTAGAAAGACCTAATATACTTCTGTCATTGACGTAGCTTGAGGTTTTCGAGTTCTCCACTTTTTGAGGCGGCTGATATACATCTTACGAAACATTGACGTACGAAAAGAGAAGGCAGAAACACCGATAGAGAAAGCAGAAATAGTCGGGAGCACTGCTTGCTTCCTCGGTGAGTCAGCTCGCCCGATAACGGAACGACATACCTCTCCATGCAAAGAAGTGCAGCGCCACCTCCACTAAGATGTCAGACACACATAATTTTTTCAGTGTAGGTAAGTCAAATAAAATGAATCAATAAATTCTAATTCGAACAGCATTTAAGAATATGTGAAAAATTCTAAATCGAAAACATTGAACCAAGTTAGTGAAAATATGCGAAAATTGTGAAATCAGAGAAGTTTACTAAATCAATTTGATAAAAGTACGGAAAAATTACGAAATTTAGTTCAAGATACAGTGCAAAATTCAATTTCAAAAACGTCAAAAATTTACGCATTGTTAAGCCAAATCTACAAAATCAAAAATTAATTAGAAATCAAGAAGATGTACGAAGTCAAGTTAAAGAAGGACTTGAAAACGAAGAAAAAAAATCAAATTCAAGAAGAAACAAGGAATTCTAAGAATAAAAAATCTAGATCTGTTCAAGAAAATGTTCGAAATCTACGAAATCGTGTAAAATTACGAAAAATAAATTATAATGAAGATATTAATACAGATTTATCTTAAAGAAAAAGAGATAGACCGCATAAAAACGTTATTGAAAATAGTCAAAAGAAAATTGATAATTCAAGTGATAATTCAAAAATTGAAAATTTATAAGAAATATTGAATATAACTACAGTAAATAAAGTAAATGTGGTTTAGAAATTGTAAATTACGATAATATTAATAAATCAAACAATTATTTTTACGAAAATAATACTATTTCCAGTTAAAAATTCAGTAATGATAGTTTTAAAGATTACGATAAGGTTAAAAATAAAGCAGAAAATAATACATTAGGGGAGATTACAAATATAAAGCATTGCTGATTTTTATACAAAAACACATCTGTCGGATGAAGTGTAACATCCACCGCCCGAACCCCCTAACAGTGGGGCTAAATGTACTTTTTCGTTGCAAATCACTCTGCAGGTCCCAATTTTTTACTAAAATGGCTTTATTTTTTTCTAAATCCTCGTTGATGAATTCTCTATCGATCTCTCGTGCCCGATTGTTTAATTTTTGTTTTTAAACAATTTTTTAATAACAAGTATTAAAGAAATCAGGAAATTTAAAAAAAATATTTTTCTTCAGCTTAATTAATTAAAAAAATTTATCAAAAAACTTATTAAAATAAAGTTCGAGTGTATCTGATGTAGAAAAAAAGTATAACAATTTATGAAATTTTTTTAACATTTAATTGTTCTTACTTTTTTCATAAACTGTACTTAGGGATAGAAGTTTCTAATTTTTTTACAATTGTGCAATTTTTTATAAGTGACACATCTACTAATAAAAAAGTTAATCAATTACACATTGTTTAAACAATTAATTGTTATTTTTTTCATTCACTGAACTTAGAGCTAGAAATTTCTAATTTTTTTGTATTATGCATTTTTTTGTAACAAAAACATTCAAGTATAAAAAAAGTAAAAATTAAATATTAAAATATATAATTTGTTTAATAATAATAATAATAATTTGTTACATTTTTCACTTTATTGTACATAAAAATAGAAATTCTTAATGTTTCTCAATTATGTAATTTCTTGTAACAAAAATACTTAAGTTGAATAGAAAATAGAAAAATTATTATTATTGTTAATTTCAATTTTTTTGTGTTTTGAATTAGACGTTTTTAATTTATTCGGTATTTTATACATTCTTATGTGTAAAAGAACTAAAATCACATTCAAAAAAGTGCGCCCTGTATGTTTAACTTTTGATAATATTAACAAAATTCATTGTTAAAACAATGTTAATTTAAATAATTTTTTATCATTAGCAGATATTTTAATTATGATTATGCTTTACCAAACAGCCCTTTTAAGAGCTTCAAAATCTAAAACAAAAATTAGTGTTTCTAGCCATAATTTTGTAGTCCTAAGTTCAGTTAATGAAAAAAATATCAATAATTAATTGTTTAAACATTGTTTAATTAATTTATATTTATTATTAGTTGATATTTTTCTTATGAAAAATTGCACTATTGAGAAAAACTAGAAATTTCTAGCCCTAAGTTCAGTGTATGAAAAAAATAACAACAATTAATTGTTTAAACAATGTAATAAATTGTTATATCTTTTCTACATCAGAAACACTCGAACTTTATATTAATAGGTTTTTTGTTAAATTTTATTAATGAATTAAGCTAAAAAAATACTGTGCCCCTCCTGAATCTAAACAACGGTAGAAATGTATTTTCGACAGTCGTTAGGTAGGGCAAAGCACGTCTGTCAAAGGGTTAAACAAGTAAAAAAATCGCTAAACACAATCTCAGTTTATACCGATTAAAACCTCCATAAATCAAAAATTTACATTGAAACGAAAATAAAAATGTCTGCCTAACAGTTCTCGGTTGGCGCAATGTACGCCTGTCAGCCCTTCAGAAATTCAAAAAATTATTCAACATGGAAAAAACTTTAACCACTTCAGCAACATGGCGTTCCAATTGGCGTTCCATGAGTAAGTGGCAGAAGCGGCAAAAAAATGCGAAAATGACGTTCCTATTTAAACTTTATTCCTGAACTCTGTAAACAAATTAAGTCAACCAAACCAAAAGTTATTTATTATTTGAGATTATGAATCTTAAATGGATTTAAAAAAATTCAAATAGGCGGATTCAAAATTATCAACTATTTTGGCTGAATATTGGAACGCTATTCGTAAAAAGTATTAAAAATTGGCTACATTAAAACCTTAAAAAAAACTATTAAACATCTCTAAAAAATAATTTTTTTTTGTCCTATTCATCTTCATTTATCTCAAATAATAAGAATATTTTATTATGGCAAGTTTAACTTGACTACAGACTTTTGAAATCGAGTTCAAGTAGGAACGCCATTTTCGCATTTTTTTGCCGCTTCTGCCACTTACTCATGGAACGCCAATTGGAACGCCATGCCGCCGAAGTGGTTAAATTTAATGGTGGACTCCACGTCAGTTCAACACACTTATTTTCATGACTTGTTGGGATTTGGCTGTACTTTTGTAAATTTATTACTTTTATAGTGATAAACAACTTCACCAAATATGTTTTCAAAATTTTGAAAATTAACAAAAATATGGCATTTTCAAAATTTTTGTCTTTTTTTTAAAGTGCTATAACTTTGGTACTAATTAACCGATTTTAGATTTAAAAAAAAGGATTTCTTTGGTTTTAAGTATATTTTAAGATACAATTAATATAATAAAAAAAAATTAAAAGAAAATTTTTTTTGAAATTATGAAAAATTAAAAATCCGTTTTTAGAAAATCATCGTCTTCAATTTTTTCCAAAATTTTACTAAATTTTAGGGCAAATGTGCTTTACATGCCCTGTAAGTTTTATCTTGGGATCTCAAAGGGATTCGGAGTAAAAAAATAAAACGTAACCACAAATTACGAACATATGGGGCAAAATTCCTTAACTGCCCAGGTAAAAAAATGAATTTTCTCTAAACTTTGCTAAAATGTTACTATTATTAGTGGAAATATAAATATTAATTTTTTTTAATTTGATAAAATATTTTTTGAGTTATGGAGTTTCAAAATTTAGATTTATTTGAAAATATCTTTTTTTTATTTAATATATTGATAAGTAAAATTAATCAAATTGAAAGTATGAATAGTGATTTTTAATGGGGTTTTCACGGGCCAGAAGCTGGTGACCTTTTTTCTATAGGCCATGTAAAAATCAATGTGGGACCATGAGAATTCTTGAGGAAAATAATAATTTATCTTTATTTTGCATAGAAAATAATGATTTTAATTAATTTCTTCAAAAAGTTCCAGTGTCCCACTCTAATTTTTACATGGCTTATATGCAAAAAGGTAAGGTTTCGATTGGAATAGGTTACGAAAAAATAAAAAAAAAAGATTTTGAGATACAGTAGAACTTGGTTAATACGATTCTGTAGGGACCGTACTAAGAATGTGTCTTATGCGGGAAAACGTATTAGGTGAGATATAAAATGTATGTCTTTAATTGCAGGGACCACTATAAATGAGTCTTAAACGGGAAATCGTATTAAACGAGATCGTATTAACCGGGTTCTACTGTATATTGAAATTCAGAATTTGACCTTGAATTTCAAGGTTAAATTGACAGAAAACAACTTTTTTTTCATCACCAGCTTCTAGCCCGTGAAAACTCTTTTAAAAATCACTATTCATACTTTCAATTTGATTAATTTTACTTATCAATATATTAAATCGAAAAAAAGATATTTTCAAATAAATCTAAATTTTGAAACTCCATAACTTAAAAAATATTTTATCAAATTAAAAAAAATTCATATTTACACTTCCACTAACAATAGTAACATTTTAGCAAAGTTTAGAGAAAATTCATTTTTTTACCTGGGTAGTTAAGGAATTTTGCCCCATATGTTCGTAATTTGTGGTTACGTTTTATTTTTTACTCCGAATCCCTTTAAGATCCCAAGATAAAACTTAAAGGACATATAAAGCACATTTGCCCTAACATTTAGTAAAATTTTGAAAAAAATCGAAGACGATGTTTTTTCAAAACCGGATTTTTAATTTTTCATAATTTCAAAAAATTTTTTTTATAAATTTTTCTTTATTACATTAATTGTATCTTAAAATATACTTATAAACGAAGAAATCCTTTTTTTAAAATCTAAAATCGGTTAATTAGTACCAAAGTTATAGCACTTTATAGAAAAAAAGACAAAAATTTTGAAAATGCCATATTTTTGTTAATTTTCAAAATTTTGAAAATATTTGGTGGAGTTGTTTATCACTATAAAAGTAATAAATTTACAAAAGTACAGCCAAATCCCAACAAGTCATGAAAATAAGTGTGTTGAACTGACGTGGAATTCACCTAATATAAATTGACGTCAAAATCTTTGTACATAAAAATGGTAAATTTTTGAAATTTAAGTTAGGCATATCTTAAAGTATATAATGTAATCTATTTAAATTATTTTTTAAATTAACAGTAATGCAAAATGGTAACGTAACAGGCGTTTGAAGTAAAACTTTTGGTATTGCGTCTGGAGTCTATTAAACTTAAAATCTAATTAAAAAGGCAAAATAAAATTTTTATTTTCAAATACTCAAATACGATTTGCATAACAAAGAGAAAAATGAAAAAAATAAAAATTCAAAGTTTGAGATCTTTCTTAAAAAAATCGCTTATTTTTATGTAAACCATTAAAAAAATGAAAGTTTAAAATTTTTGTTTGGATTTTTTAAAATTTAAGTGATTATTGCAGAACGTTCCTTTTATCTTATATTATTTTAATTCTATATGTTATAGCCAGTCACTTTTCTCTCAACATAATATATCAAATTCAATTATAATTTTACAACAATTATACTTTTTAATGAGAATGGGAAAAGTTCTCAATATAAGTGACAAATTATAAAGGTGATCTTTCTTAATTTGAGCGCCTGGCTGCTTTTATTCAATGCAGACCTGAAATCTAGCCATATTTATTATTATTATTTAGAATTTATCGTTACTCGACCGGAGGTGAATTCGACAGGTGACTTTAGTTGTTAATTAGGATAAAATAAAACACTCTATCAACAGCACAAATAATCTCATTTATTCAATTAAAGAAAATAATATAAATGAAATATTTTTCATAGGAATTAATAAGGCCAACTCTGTTAATAGACCTTAGATTAACTTTATTTTACTTTAGTTTGAATAAATTATTAAGGCAAAACAAAATTATGACTCGCCGCCATTATTAATAAGTTGACTGTCCTTTTAATTCTAGATCATTTATATATTTTACTTTATCAATCTCGACTTTAATTTTATTGGTTTTTGAGTTTTACTTTTAAGAGCTTATTCAATAGATCAGTCCGCCGTGACGTTACAGATGTGAAGGCCGAGGGCGCGAAGATCGCCACTCGGCCTAATCTCGCTGGATACATAATTTCAATAGGGCGCAAACCTGTCGGTATAATGTGATTTAAATATACTAGGCTGATCGACAGGTTGCGGTCCTACAAGCGCTAACTATCTCATTTTAGTGAGACGCTAACTAATCTTGGACTGGTCGTTATTGGGACTTTGGAGTAGTGTAAAGATTAACAATTTAATTGAGATCAATAGTATTTATTAACCCATTAACGCCCAAATGACCACAATTTTTACTTAAATTTCAACACACGATTTAAAGTATTTTTAGGTAATGAATTATAGCAGCAATGAGGTATAGGGGGTTTTGGGGGTCGCTCTTCAAGATTCTTGGGTCAAAATAGCGATTGGACCAACACAAAATCCAGTATGGCGGATTTTTTTTAAAAAAACACCCAAAAAATCATTGATTTTTTTAAATATTTTTTTTAGAACTAAAAAAAATTTTAAACCTTTCTAAAGTATGCTATTGGCGGGCAAAGTAGTTGTACTTTCAAAATGTAAAATAGACAAACTTTGATTTCAAGATGGCGGAATCGAAATTATAAAAAAGTGAATGCACTATAGTAAAAAAAAGTTTCACAGCAATATTCAAAAAGTATCCAAATTCGATTCAAAATTTATACTCGGGGATTTTCGGGGTCGCTGATAACGCATGCCATGTCAGTTTTTCAAAATTCAAAATGTCGGACTTTTTTTTAAAAAAATTCTTAAATCCACTTGAATCTTGTCACTCGAGGGTTTTCTATGTCGCTGATAACGAATCCCATGTCAGTTTTTTAAAATTCAAAATGGCGGATCCAATATGGCGGACATTTTTTTGAAAAATTTCTTGGATTCATTTGAAACTTGTCACTCGGGGTTATTCGACGTCGCTGATGACAAATTCGATGTCAGTTTTTGTAAAAGATGTTTTAAATTTCTTACAAAAAATTTTTAAAAATTTAAAATTAAAAACTATTCTTTAAATTAAAAACAAAAAATAAGATTCTTCGGTTCGTACACCTCCACGTGGTAAGACTTGGAAACATCATTAAAATAGGACAAAAAAATTTTTTTCAAACAAATCACCCATATTGGATTTTGTGTTGGTCGAATCGCTATTTTGACCCCAGAATCTTAAAGAGCGACTTCCAAAACGCCCTATATCTCATTGCTGCTATAATTCATTACCTGAAAATACTTTAAATCGTGTGTTAAAGTTTAAGTAAAAATTGTGGTCATTTGGGCTTTAATGGTTTAGTATTAAGCCGAAATGATTTTCGGCTCTTTATTTATTGTTGTCTCTTGACTTAGAACGCCCTTAAGTTGTGCCTCTGGTTCTTCTAACTCCGAAACTGAGAACTAAGTGAATTTGTTATAGTCTCACGTCTTTGAAAGGCTGCGTCCAGCGAGCTTAAAATAAAATAAATAAAAAGGCAGACCACTTTCTTTAGATTTCTTTTTACGTAAGATATGCTTTCAGACTCATTACTCGGTAATTATTGAAGTTTATTTTCTCCTGCAACAGGGTGAACCGAAGTTAAGAGTCGAATTTTTCAGGAGTTTGGTAAAGTTTTAGGTCTTTACTATGAACTGTTAGAGGTTGGATGACACCTTGACCATTCCTCAGTTTAAAGACAGAACCTGAAATTTGTTTAGATATAATATACATTTCTGGGTTATACACCGGTGTCTAAAAAGCGGTTATACCCTTTTGTGTCGAGGATAATACGCAGTTTCTCAGAAGGACTTTATCTCCAATTTTAAAAGCATGGGGGCGATGTCGTAGATTATATTGATGTGCCTGTTTTTCTTTAGCTTTGTCGAGATGTAGCTTTACAAGGTCTCTAACTGCTTCGATTTTGAACATTTTCTACCTCCAGGTGTCGAGGTTTCTGGAAGAAGATGGTTGCTTCGATTCGAATGTTATCTGTTCATAGACTATTCCAGTTGGAAGGGGATTTCTACCTAAACTTAAAAACGCTGTGGAGGTTTGGATTGAAGAGTGTTGGGCGGTGTTTAAAGCAAAGCGGAAATCTACTAACTATTCGTCCCACTTACGCTATGTTGTTTCTTTGTAAGAGCGTATCATCGCTTTCATAACCCTGTTAACCCTCTTCACAGGGTTTGCTTGTGGATGGTATTTCGGAGTTTTACAGGTACGTATCTTATAAGCTTTACAAAGCTCTTCGACTGCCTTATTTGAAAACTCGGTGCCGTTGTCCGTGAATAAGAATTAAGGAGCTCCCCAGCGATTTATAATGACATCTTTAAAGGCCTTTATGATGTCTGGGCCTGTCGCTTTTCTTAGGGGTAAAGTCTCAATCCACCGTATAAAAAAGTCTTGAAAAATTAATATGTACTGATTTTGGGAGGATGAGGGAGTGTATGGGCCCATGATGTCAGCTCCGACCATATACCAGGGCTGTTCGATTATACGTTGACTTATTTCACCTTGTGGTTTCTTATTTTCTATCTTATTAATTTGGAAAGTGTGGCAATAATTAACATATTTTGCTACGTCGCGTTAATATCCTGCCCAGCAATAACGGAAGGAAACACGAAAGTAGGTTCGATCAGTGCCTTGATAGCCAGCTTGGGGTTCGTCATGTGCTTCACTTAATATCTTCTCATGAAATTGGCGGGTCAGTACGAGTTTCCACTTATTTAAGTCAGGAATTGTAAAATCAATGATTTTATTTGGGACATGATGGTACAAAAGATAGTCCTCGATTTGTCAATTTAGAAAAGCTTGAGAATGGCGTAAAACAACTGCCTTTCTCTTGAGATACTATTCATCACTACACTAGTATTAAATCTTGGCCGAGACGTGAGAGGAAATTGGGAACCACGTTCAAAGAGCCCTTTCGGTATTGGAAATCATACTTGGAAAGCTTCAAGAACCAATTGGCTAGCTTGCTCGTTGGATCCTTAAGGGATTTAAGCCACTTTAAGCTGTGATGATCAGTCACAACTGTTAAGTTATCAGCTTCCAGGTAAGCTCTAAACTTTCCGATTGCCCATACTACCGCTAGGCATTCTCGTTCGGTGGCTAAGTAGTTTCTCTCAGCTTCAGAAAGTGTATGGCTGGCATAAGAAGTTACGCGCTCGACGCCGTCTTGAATTTACGTCAGGACCGCAACTAACCCGGTACCGCTCGCGTCTGTTTGTAACGTAAATTGTTGGAAAAATTCAGGGCACGCTACTATTTGGGCCGTAGTCAAGGCCTTTTTAATAGTAATAAATGCTTATTTCTGTTCGTTTTCCCATTTCCAAGACTGTTTGGTGCGGAGTAACGATTTTAGATTTTCTGCAAGTGTAGATAATCTTGGGATGAAGCACCTGTACCAAGAGGCGAAGCCTAAAAATCTACGTAACTGGCGGATGTTTTGTGGAGAAGAGAAGTCGAGAACTGGGGCCAACTTGAACGAATCTATTTTGTCGCCTTTGTTATGAACTAGAAAACCTAAATAGCGGATACCTAAATACCTGCCTGCTTTATACGCTTCAATACTACTTCTAGCCATAACATGTGGTCAAAGGTAGAGAGTATGCATCTTTTTTAGAGACCTTATTGACGTCGCGGGAGTCTATACATAGACTGTAAGTGGGTAATTTTCACGTAACTGTAATACTTGGCGGTGTCACAGAAAATACATTCAAAATAAAAAATTTTTGCTTGGGTATGGATACATTTCACAGGTATATATAAAACTATTCGCAACCACAAATATGTGCAAATAGATATTATATTTTTTGATAAATTGCAGAATTTCCTCCAAAATTTCAGCTCCGTGGCGTGTCCGTTTTTTAAAACTTTAAGTTAAAATTCAGAAATTTTATTGAAAACGCTGAAACTGAAAACGAGAATTTTTGTAATATGAATTATGTATATAGGTGAACAATTTCTACATTTAATGCATCTTCTAATACTTCTTATAAAATTATAAAATGTAAAATAGTTTTGTCCACAAATTTTTTCAATTTTGTAATAAGATATTTTTCCCTATAATTTAACTTTATATGGCACATTTTAATGTTAACTGAGAATTAAAATCTAAAATAAGATCAATTAGCAACAAATATCAGTAAAAAAAAGGTTTAAAATTTTCAAGTTCTACACTTAAAAACAATTTTTTTTGTAAAAATGTGAAGTTCACAAAAAAAGTGGTCAGTACCGTGGTATTACTATTCTTTTAATGTAAACACTCTCTATGGTAATTATTACGATTTTTTTGAAGATTATATTAGAAACAAATTATCTGCCAAAAGAAAAAATTTATTATGCAAAATTGTGGGAATTAGGTTAGTTTAAATGTCAAATGTCAGCTCCGTGGTGTCACATAAAATGTCAGTTCCGTGGCGCCTGTGGCGTACAGTGTAAAGGTGCAAATTCATGGATCAACAGTTGCTACAACAACACATATTACAGAAGAGGACAGACATAGTTGTGTCCTTTTATATTTCAGTGCTTTAGCAACCGTTGACTTATTAAAAAACACCTTAATATTCGAAAAAACACGCCTTTATAATAACCAAGCAGAAGCACAGTTTAATTACTGTTGATTGTAACGCTCTTATTTGAGAATACTTTTCTACAATTAGTTTTATGCGCTAATTTCATAATGTTATGTCAAGCTGATAGTAAATAGTAAATATTTTTGCTGTGGCTATTTTGTGCATTAAAATGCATTTTTTAACTCAGTGATTTATTTAAATTCAGAATTAAAAGAAAATCAACTTTTGCATATATATGTTATACTTCCTTCTGAAGGTTTCCTATCAGTTAGTCAATGAAATAAATTTTTTGTCGGAGTTGTAGTTATTAAAAGTTGTTCCAAAAATATACCCCGGGATGGAGCTACTTTGTGTATTGAAATTTGTGTTTTTATAATGTTACATAAACATTTTTTTGATACTTTCTTATTCATTAAATCTTTTGTGTAGATATTTCAGAGTAAATTAAAAAAGAATGAGATATTAAACAAAAAATTTTGTAAATATTATACAACAAAATGTAAAATAAAATACTAAGATTTTGCTAAAATAATGATTTATTAAAAATTAACAACCTTTCTTCAAATCTTATATTACTCTGAAAATAAATAACACTTTTTCTTTTTAAATATACATTTTACAATAATACATTATGATAATTATAAAACTATCATTTAAACACATGTAAATAACTTTAAATCATCATTTTAATAGAAGCTTTTTTAAACGTTTTGAATATGATATTTTTTAAAAACTTGAAATTAATATTTTAAGGTTAAATGAATAACAATTTAATATATAATACACTTTTTCAGTTATTTTAAGAGAAACGAGAGAAATAGTTTTAAGACTAATTTGAAAAACTTATAAATATTAAAGTTAATTTTTTGTCGTTATGTTGCTCACCGGTTGAAGTTTTAATCGTTTTAAGGATTTTAATTAACTTATTTTTGGTTTTTTGACAAAGAAGTTCTTTTTAATAATTTTATTTATTAAATACCTGGCGTACAGAAAGTAGCCCCAGTTGACGGCAGTATTATTCAATGCATAGGGTCGTCAGCTCCGTGGCAGCCAATTTTCGAAAATTTGTTATAATTTTTTTATAATTATAGCTGTAGTAAAACCATTCAAATGACAACTATATTATGCCCTAATGATGAGGAAAAGTGATATTTAACATTAAAAAAAGAAAATTTTTTTCTTTTAAAAATAATCTTAAAATTGCACAGTTACGTGAAAATCACCCAAGTGCCATTTGGTTTACGTACCATTACTATATACGCGAACTCTAGTTGCTTTTAGGGGGTTCGATGATATCGAGTTCAATGAGCTTATCAATGAGCTTGTTCATTTCGGCCATAATGACTGGGGATCGTCGTGTAAATTTGGTTTTTATTGGTGGGTGGTCGCCTACATCGATTTTTTGTTTTATTAAGTGAGTTCGGTCTAATTTCTTAGAAGTTTAAGCATTTAATTCCAAAAATCTTTCTACCATATCTATCTGCTCGCTGCTCAGTTCCTTAAGAGCTGAGCATTCTTCGCCCTCTTTTTTCAGGAGAGCAGAGTAATTCCACTACTGGGGCAAACGATTCTGTTAGGTATTATTCTGACAGAGTTGGTGCCACCATCTAATAATAATATAATTTTATGAATGGCATCCATCCTGAAGATGCACTGGTATTTGAAATCTTTTACAATGATGAAAGGATCTTCTTTGGTTACAGTGCCTATTTCGCATGGGAGGATAGTTTGGCCTGACGTCGGTTAAGAAGCGCTATTCGGGAATACTATCGCTTTAATGTTAGAGTTACATAGGTTTAAGTTTAACTGTTCGGCTAATTCAGCCCCTTTCTCGTTTAATATCGATTTAGTTGATTCGATAGTAGGTCGTGGCATTGCGTTGAGAGTTCAGGTACGACCTTACTCACTGAGCTTCTTTTGCGTTTCCCTGTTTAGATTTAGTTTTACATTGTGGGGTAAGGCAATTTGGTGTTTTAAACCCGAGCCTACAGCATTTGAACCAAAAGGTAAGGCTTTCTATTTCACATTCTGAAATTCATTTATGGCCATGAGGGCCCAGGATTCCATGACAGAGACAATTTGGACATAGGAGGGTACTTCTATATGGTAATGGAGCGGATGTTTGTTGATTGGCCGAGACCAATGTTTTGTTTGTTTGGGTAGGTGTGACTTTTGTCTTATTTCGATTTTTATTAGAGTTTGATTTCTTATCATATTTCTCTTTTTTTTGTTGAATTCTTAGTTTGTATCGCGCTACAGTCCGTAGTTGCAAGAATTTGTTCTGTCCAAGCTGCCGTTGTTGCGTTTACTGTTTTATGAGAGCTGCTCTGGCGGTATACAAACTCTGGGAGAAAAGATAGTTCGGGGGTGGGTGGCGATTTAATAGTTGCAACTCTGCCTCCCATTCCTGACCTGATTTACCTAAATGGTCTAAGTTAAAGACATCATTTCTTTTAATTACTTTTTTATATTCGGGCCTAAGGCCCCTGTGGGTGTAATCAATTTGTTCTTCGATAGGCATGATTCGATCGAGTTTATTATAAAGGCCTTGTAAACACGTAAGGTAATCCTTTATTCGTTCTCTTGAGATCGCGTTCTTATTTGGTCGCAAATTCGATAATCGAAGTTATCATTCCCGAATCTTGATCTAAAACTTGACTTGAATTCTGATCAAGAGCTCCATATGTATCCTTGGTTCCGGCAATTTCTATACCAAATAAGTGCAATGTTAATAATAATGGGAGCACACTTATTATATCATAATTTGTGAAGGAAGAGAATATTCTGCACTCTTTGATTTTCATGAGAAAATTTTCTACGCTGACTTTAATCGAGCCGTCGAATTGACCGATCTGCATGTTCGTATGGATTTTGACAATTGTTTGATGAATTTAGAAAATAATTGTCTGGTTGGAACTGTTAGTTAGTGTTGTGCAAGTTTATAGGAGGAGGGATGTTCTTTTGTTGCACTGGATACTCATGTTTCATTAGGGCCGTTTCGTTTTACGTTGAGAAAGCTATTGTCAAAGACCTGTGACATGTGTGGTTGTGCGTTGTGAGAGCTTGTTTGATAAGTTTGTTTAAATGTCGAATGTTTATTGTTTTCTATAAAACAATAATTTGCATTTCTCGAATTGTTTGCGGAGCTGACAGTTATTGGAACTGACTGTGTGTTTGTAGTTGCTGTGGTTGTAATGGAGGTTTTGTTTCCACAGTCAGTTATACATATATGTCGCTTGATGTAGTGTTGAGGAGAGATTATCCATTTGTATTATGTTGCTTAAAGAACGGTCGTCTCCCATAATGTCAAGATAGTATGAGTCACTCCTATCCCATGGAATGTTTGGTTGTCCTTCGCGTTTATGTATAAATCTTACTATTCTGTCGCGAATTATTTTTAATAATTAAATAACGTACTTGTAGTCTGTGGAGATCCGTTTCGTCGAGAGTGAAAATTCAAATTAGTTTTTCTTTGAGATGTAACATTTTGTGTGTTGATTTTAATTTATAATCAAGTTATTGATTATTTAATTTTAATTATTAAATTGAATAGTCATTCAATTTTAATCTTTTTAATTTAATTTTTTTTAAATTTAATCGTCTATCAGTTTTATAATTCAATTGAAACTTTATTTAATTTTTATTTATCAATTAAACGTTTATTTGATCAATCTGAATAATCGAGGTAGTTGAAACAGAACTAATTTACGTTATTAATAAAATTAACAGAAGTAAAATTGTCAATTTTAATAATTTTTAAATTTTCCAACTAAATATTCTCTTCAAAATCATGCAATATAATAAATTCATTAATTTATTTGGTCAATAAAATTGTACAATTGTGAATTGTAATTATAAAATTTTTATTAATAGTCTAATCAAAGTTATCTAGTAGTAATATAATAATTTTATTCAACTTTTAAAGACACAATTGTTAACCTTAATTAAGTGGAAAATTTTAATTAAATGATTTTAATCAATGTTATTCAATAAGAAGAGAATGATTTAATTTAATTTGTGAATTTATTTGATTCGGGATGCGTTTATAAAGCTTCAATAGTGTAAACGTCAGTCATTTTATAAGCTGTACGGGGCTGTATAATTATTTGTACTGGTATAGCGCGTGAGACATTATGGCTGTCTCCTCTATTGCATGTGTTGAGCGAGGGGGAAGTGTTATAGTGGGGACGTCGAGTAAAGATGTCGGACAGCGTTGCGCAGCGTGTGACGTAGCAATATGTCTGCCGCGGCTTGTAGCCTACACGTCGATGTTGAACTGTAGAGCGAGAGAGAAGGCGTTCTATGTAAAAAGGAAGATGCAAGATCTCTCGCCATGCGGTTGCTACTTGCTGGCGTCTTTGTCGGTGGGGAAGCGGGGTGTTTTTCTCGCAATGAAAAGCGCATGTTTTAAAAATGTAATATAATTCTTCTGAGGATTTTGAACTGTCGGATGGTGGAAGGGTAATTATGAGCAGTAAAGAAAAATCACCGACAATTATGCGATGTGAAAGAAATAGAACATGCTTCAGTATGACTGAATGTGATCATTTGTGTGATTTTCCCTAAGTCACCAGTTTTAGTTGGGCGCCATTTATAGCCTGTCATAATAATAATATATAATAATAATATGTAATATATAATTTATCAAAATCAATTATAATTTTACAATAATTATACTCAGATTTATTAAGAAAGGGGAAAGTTCTCAATATAAGTGACAAGTTAAAAAGGCGATCTTTCTTAATCTGAGCGCCTGGCTGCTTTTATTCAATGTAGACCTAAAATCTAGCCATATTTATTACAATACTCGACAAATTCGTATTAATTAGCGAGTCCAAAAATAATAAATAGCGCAAATAGAGCAAAAATTAATAAGTGTGCCATAGTGTACCGCTTTATGAATATAAGTAGAGCGCGCGCGCACACATAAAAAAGTTGTGCTAAATGAAAATTTTTGACTGATTCAGAACTTTTTCGATTTTATTCTTACAGTAGTTAACAGTTCTAGCTTTAATTTAAGCCTAATTAGATATTTCTAGCACGTCGTCATCATACTCTACACGTGATCAAAAAGGCCAAAAGCAGGGCATTTTAAGATTTTGAGTCCATTTTTCTCAAAATCTCCACGTAATGGGCACTTTTGGAGGTCATATTCGTGTTCAGCGAAGAAACTTCTATAAGAATATCATTGTCCGATCTTTGCATCAGAGAAAAAGTAACTTTTTGTCGACCAGTGTTATTATTTAGAATTTCACCCGAGCGGAGGTGAATTCGAGGTGTGATTTTAGTTCACATGTGGAAGGATTTCCGGAAATTTTCCGGAAAATTTTTTTTTATACAGAAATTATTCGGAAATCTTCCGGAAATTTATTTTTTTTTGTACAGAAATCTTCCGGAAACTATCCGGAAATTTATTTTATTTGTACGGAAATTTTTTGGAAATTTTTGTTTTGCGGAAATCATCTGGAAATCTTCCGGAAAATTTACCGAAATTTATTTTTTTTACTGCAATCATCCGGAACTCTTCTAATAACTTTCCGGAAATTTATTTTTATTGTACGGAAATCTTCCGCACAATTTCCGGAAATTTATATTTTTTACGGAAATCATCCGGAAAATTTCCAACAATTTATTATTTTTACGGAAATCATCCGGAAAATTTCCGGAAATTTATTTTTATTGCGGAAATCTTCCGGAAAATTATTTTTTTTTACGGAAATCTTCCGGAAAGTTTCCAGAAATTTATTTTTTTTGCGGAAATCTTCCGGAAATTTTTTTTGCACGGAAATCATCCGGAAAATTTTTTTTGTACGGAAATCTTCCGAAACATTTCCGGAAATTTATTTTTATTGCGAAAATCTTCCCGAAAATTATTTTTTTTTACGGAAATCATCCGGAAATTTATTTTTTTTGTACGGAAATCTTCCAGAAATTTATTTTTTTTACGGAAATCATCCGGAAGTTGATTTGTTTTTACCGAAATCTTCCGTAAATTTATTTTTTTACGAAAATCATTCGAAAATCTTTTGGAAAATTTCCGGAAATTTATTTTTTTACGGAAATCATCCAGAATATTTCTGCAAAATTTATTTTATTTTACGGAAAACATCGGGAATTTTTCCGGAAATCTATTTTTTAAGGAAATCAGTCTTGTAGTTAATATTATTTGATATTCATGAATTTTATTATATTGCGAAAATCAAACTCAAGTGATAAAATTTTGTAAAGTAATTAAACTCATTGTGGAAATTGATTCTTATAGGCAGCTATTAAGATGTAAATCATCTTTTTTAAAGGTAAGTAAATCTTTTACTATTGATAACCATTACAAAAAATTCATATAAATATTTCACCGATTTTAAAAATAATTTTTAAATATTCTGGAATATGACCCAATTTTTAAAAATTGGAGTTTTTCCGAGCATGGAAAAAATATGACGAACTACGGAAATAGTTATTTTTTATTTTAAAGTAATTATTTTAATATAATTTAACTTCGAAAATTATTTTTTCGAAGTTATGGATAATTTAACCTTTAAATGTTACTTTTGTAAAGTATCAACAAAGTTTTAAAGACTGTTTTTCTTAACTATTACTTAGAAACAAATAAATAATTTAAAGTGATTGGGAATGCGTACGCAATATTCTAGGATTTGTAGTTTTATCTCCTGTAAAAACGAATTAGATTTCCGGAAATTTTCCGGAACCTTTCCGGAAGAAATTAACTTGCGGAAGCAAAAAAATTTCCGGAAATTTTGCGGAAACTTTCGGAAGAGAAAAAATTTTCGGAAATTTTGCTGCAATTTTCCGGAAATGGCTTCCGGCAAACTGCCGGAAACCGCTTCCGGATAGTTTCCGCATTCCTTTCACAAAAATGTATGCTGAAAGAGTAGAAATCTATACTTTTTTAGCATAGATTTCTACAAATCGAGTGTAAACAGCACCGTGTTGTTTATGGGTGATTCTTCCGAAATACTCCTTTTTGTAAGTTTTAAACAGAAAAGAAAAAAATTATTATTTATGGATTAATGCAGTCAATTATATTGAGCTTTCAAAAATCTACCGCCTCTATAGCATGATCATGCTAACTTTTAGCTTTTAAAGTATATATTTTAAATTAAAATTTACAAAAAATTAAGAGGTTCAAATTTGACGCCAGCATTTTTTATTATATATTCTTTCTATTTACAAAAAATTATTTAATAATCATAATTTATTAATATTATCTATAAATTTTATAGATTTTGAAATACTTAGTTATCAAACATCTCTTTTAACAATTGGCAAAAATTATTTTTTATACATTTTAGGTTCACTTTTCACTGGCAGTTTGTAAACAATCGACAATCATATCAATTTTTAATTTTTATTAAAAAAAGTGAGAGAAATGACGGGTGAGAGGAATGACAATTTCAAAATTTTTTAATTTTATTTGATCGATAAATAATTTTCCTCCAACTTAGAGTGCCCTATCATGTTTATAAAGGATAACTTTATGTGAAAAAAAATTGTGATCAATTTATATTTATTAATATTGTTTTTATTTGGGGTGAGTGGAATGACGCTTTAGGTTGTGAATCCCTTCTTATGTCTTAATTTTTATTTTTTTAACGCAAAATAATGACTTTTTTTTAAAAGTAACTTAAGAAATTAATATTAGAGATGTTAATTTAAACATTGATCACAATAATTAATCAATATCTCTATCCACAGCAAAAATATTGGATAATATTCAACGAGTGAGAGGAATGACGCGGTACTACTTGACAAATTTCATTTTCTATATTCAAAAAAACTACACGACATATTTTATTCATATTCAAGAAAATTATTCTTAAATATCATAACCTTTAGAAAAAATTGTTAAAGTACCTATTTTCATGTTATTATTATTATTATAATTATAATATAATAATATTATAATATATATATATATATATATATATATATATATATATATATATATATATATATATATATATATATATATATATATTATAATTTATTATATTATAATTATAATTATTTTACGTATTGAAAAAATGAAAAACACTTAGATGACAGGTTAGAAAATCAATTTTGAGGTGGTAAAATATTTAAAAAATGTATTAAACAATAAAATTTTACAACTTTTTCTTGCAGAACATTTAGAAAAAGTGATAAAATAGGAAAATATGACTTGGTATTTTTCCAAATGATTATAATTATTTAGAAAATCTTGACTACATGCAAAATGAGGTTTTTGGAGAATCGCCCTTATATGCTGTTTAAACAACTGCTGTTTAAACGCTTGATTTTTCTGTCCGTGTAAATGAACAAAAAATAATTCTCAAAAACGATTAAAAATACTTTTTTTTTCTTCATAATTTTTTAATGTTAAATTCCTTTTAATTCCGTTTATTTCTATGAATGAACTGAAATACAGAGAACTTAACATATTCGTATGCCTGCCAGTGGAAAAAAGGCTCAGAATTAAAATTAAGAATTTCTAAGACAAGTCCTCGAACTACAAATCCTGAAATATTGCGTACGCATTCCCAATCACTTAAAATTATTTATTTGTTTCTAAGTAATAGTTAACCCTCCGTCACACACCTAGGGAGGGATTCCCTCTACGGTTTCAGTATTTTTTAAATAACTTTTATTTTCCTCATTGCAAAATAAAATAAGCTTCTATACCTTTCGACAATTTATTCCTCAACACATTTCTAAAAAAACATTTAGTTTTAACATAATTAATATTTAATTATGAAACTTCAAAGCTAGAAAAAACTCGAAAAGTGAGGTTATGTTGAATAAAAAAATCAAGTTTTCAAAACATTTTTTGTTCCACTGTTGCACTGAGAGAAGTCCAGGGCTTAATAGTTCCCGCTAGACGTCGCTATAAGCTACTCTGCTTGTCGCGTTTGAGATGTCTCGAATCTAGGGCTCAGACACCCCGAATCGGTCAAACATTGTTCCCGCATGTGAGAGACAATTCATGGCCGAAACTAAAAGTTGTAAGTAATCCCGCTTCGGGACGTTCCACGTTTTTTATCGGGGCTTGAGACGTCCCGATCGAAGGTTCACATAAGAACATTCAAAATGATCACTCAAGCCTTGCACGGGACGTATTAGTTCCCGGACTTCTCTCAGTGTGGTTAATGGCAAAATTATATTATAAAAATAATTAAAATAAACTATTTTATGATTTTTTGCTTATTTGTTAATGTTACATTACTTTTACATGTAAAGTGTAATTCCTTGGAAGATGTGCATTCGTGTAATTAATTATTATTTTTGAGATCGAAAATCAATTTTATAACTAAGAATAATTTACTACATATTTGTAACTTTGTGTTAAAATTAAATTTTTGTTGATTCCTTTGTTTATGTTGTAATGTTTCATATTTTACGGAAGATTTCCGGATGATTTTCGCAAAAAAATAAATTTTCAAAAATTTTCCGGAAGATTTCCGTATAAAAAATAAATTTCCGAAAATTTTCCGGATGATTTCCGCAAAAAAAAATTAATTTCCAGAAATTGTCCGCATGATTTCCGTACAAAAAAAATTAATTTCAGGAAATTATTCGAATGATTACCGTAAAAAAAATTAATTTCCGGAAATTTTACGGAAGATTTCTGTAAAAGAAAATAAATTTCCGGAAGATTTCCGTACAAAAAAATAATTTCCCGGAAGATTTCCGAAATAAAAATAATTTTCCAAATGATTTCCGTAAAAAAATAAATTTCCGGAAATATTCCGGATGATTTCCGTAAAAAAATAAATTTCCGGAAATTTTCCGGATGATTTCCGTAAAAAAAATTAATTTCCGGATATATATATATGATGTATTAATTTGTGCACCTTCAAATAAGGTGGATGATATATTATGTAAATTTAACTCCATCGATAAACATTGAAAAGCAGGAGGGTCAATAAGGCCTGTTTTCGGCCCCCTTGCAATTTTTATTTAAATGCTTGAAATAAATTTTCCGTCAAAGAAAAATGATAATTATGATGATTTAAGGATAAATGAGGGAGTTTGAAAAATATTAACCCCTAAATAATAAGGGTTTTGAATAAAAAATGGGTAAAAAATTAGGGTAAAAAAATGTTTAATTATGGATTAATTGGATCGAAACTCGTTACTCAGGGGTTTTTGGGGTCGCTGATTATGAATCTGGTGTTAGTTTTTCAAAATTCAAAATGGTGTTCGACTTTTTGGAAAAATTAATTAACTGTCATAAAAATCATTACTCGGGGTAATGATTTTTAAGCGAATTAATTTATATTTTAAAAAAGCTGTCCACCATATTGGATCCGCCATTTTTAATTTTGGAAAACTAACACCAAATTCATAATTAGCGACCCCAAAAACCCCTGAGTAACGAGTTTCGATCCAATTAATCCATAATTAAACATTTTTACCCTTATTTTTTACCCATTTTTTATTCAAAACCCTTATTATTTAGGGGTTAATATTTTTCAAACACCCTCATTTATCCTTAAATCATCATAATTATCATTTTTCTTTGACGGAAAATTTATTTCAAGCATTTAAATAAAAATTGCAAGGGGGCCGAAAACAGGCCTTATTGACCCTCCTGCTTTACTTTAGAGTTATATAATAATAATAAAATTAATTTCTGAGATCTTTCTCTCTCAATTGACTGTAATAACTTGGTTATAACAAATTGGTTTCGTAAATCTATTTAGACTGGAAGATATATGAATTTCTATTCAGATCACCCTATAAGTTCAACATTCTTGTTGATAGGGTTATAAAATTGTCAGATTAACAATTCCATCTTGGAAATCTTGATGTTGTTAAAAAAATTTACTACTTAAGGGATATCCAATTTATAAGTTAAATAGAAAGATTTCACAGAGTTATAGTGCTCTTACTAATAACTCGCATAAAAGAAAAATAAACAACAACAATTTTCCAATTGAAAAGATTAAAAGCATTCCATTTATTTGAAACTCTGACAAAATTCTCTTTAATATTTTTATACAACATAATTTTAGATCAGTTTTTACTAACTCTAATTTTTAAAAAATTGTATTTTTCCAAATTTTAAAGATTCAACAGATAAAATTCTGAAGATTGGATGTGTATATAAAATTTAATGCAAAAATTGTAATAGTTGTTATATCGGAGAAACTCTAAGCCATTTTAAAACTATAATAATAGAACATAAACGATACGTCACTCACAACCAAAATATTAATGCTTTAATTATTCACACCTTCGACAATAATTACTCTACTGATTTTGACAATACAAATATTTTGCAAATTGAAACAAATAATTGGAAAAGAAAATATCTGGAAATGTTTTTTTATAAAAAATAATACTAATAGTATTAATGGTAGAACAGATATTGACAATTTGGATAAAATATATTATAATATAACTAGCGTCGTTGTCCTCGCTCGCTCGGAAGACATTTTACTTGTTTATTTCCACTTATGAGCAATTCCAAGCCAAGTGATCATGAGGATTTTGGATGATTTTAGCAATTTTAAAAATATTTTGTGAATTTGTCCCTTTATATGCATAGAATAAGAATGTATAAAAATTTTTTCAAAATTTTCAAAATTTTTTGAGTTTTGTCTTTTTCAAAATTTTGATCGTTTTTTAAAAAAAGGCACGTTACTTTTTTTCTTGTTGACCGATTAAGACAAACTTTTTTGGAAAATATTCATAATAAGAAGTACTTTAATGAAAAAAATTAAAGAAAAAAAAAAATTTTTTTTGCCCAAAAAAAATTTTAAAAAAATTTTTTAATTAAAATTTAAAAAAAAATATACCTTCGATTTCAAATTTTTTTTTTTGTAAATATTGTCAATAAAGTAAAGAATACTACCTATAAATTTAATTATGGGACAACAATAACTTTTGGAGAAAAAAAATAAAATGTCCAGCGCGACGTACCGGGACGTGTGCAGTATTTGCTTATAGCGGCGCAAGTTTTGTTTTAAATCTTTTAAGAGGTCATATTTTCTTGCTAAAATGATTTTTCTAAATTTTGTAATTAAATTAAAATAAAAAATTGATCTCTCGAGCGCTATTTTTGAATTTTTGTTTAAAAAATTTTTTAAATAATAAGTATTAAAATAATCATAAAACATATTTTTTTGGCTTTATTGATTAAGAAAATTAATCAAAAATCTTATTAAAATAGTATTGGATTGATAAAGAAATAGAGAATTATTTAGTTAAATATGATTTAAACAATTAAAAGTAATTATTATCATCATGAAGTGTACTTAGAGCTAGAAATTTATAGTTTTTGCTATATTTTGCATTAAATTGTATTTTGAACATTGAAGTATAAAAGAAAAACTAAAAATTTATTAGTTCAACATTATTTACACAATTTATTTTAGTTTTTTAATTTACTGCAATTAAAACAAGAAATTCTTAGTTTTTCTTAATTGTGAAAAAATCAATTGCAATCCCTATTTTTTAATCAAATCTACTGCATTAATGAAGCAAGTAAATCTACTGCATTAATGCAGTAAGTAAATCTACTGCATTATAATGCAGTAGATTTGATTAAAAAATAGGGATTGCAATTGATTTTTTCACAATTGCAATGAAGCAAGTAAATCTACTGCATTAATGCAGTAAGTAAATCTACTGCATTATAATGCAGTAGATTTGATTAAAAAATAGGGATTGCAATTGATTTTTTCACAATTGCAATGAAGCAAGTAAATCTACTGCATTAATGCAGTAAGTAAATCTACTGCAGAAAAACTAAGAATATCTTGTTTTAATTGCAGTAAATTAAAAAACTAAAATAAATTGTGTAAATAATGTTGAACTAATAAATTTTTAGTTTTTCTTTTATACTTCAATGTTCAAAATACAATTTAATGCAAAATATAGCAAAAACTATAAATTTCTAGCTCTAAGTACACTTCATGATGATAATAATTACTTTTAATTGTTTAAATCATATTTAACTAAATAATTCTCTATTTCTTTATCAATCCAATACTATTTTAATAAGATTTTTGATTAATTTTCTTAATCAATAAAGCCAAAAAATATGTTTTATGATTATTTTAATACTTATTATTTAAAAAATTTTTTAAACAAAAATTCAAAAATAGCGCTCGAGAGATCAATTTTTTATTTTAATTTAATTACAAAATTTAGAAAAATCATTTTAGCAAGAAAATATGACCTCTTAAAAGATTTAAAACAAAACTTGCGCCGCTATAAGCAAATACTGCACACGTCCCGGTACGTCGCGCTGGACATTTTATTTTTTTTCTCCAAAAGTTATTGTTGTCCCATAATTAAATTTATAGGTAGTATTCTTTACTTTATTGACAATATTTACAAAAAAAAAATTTGAAATCGAAGGTATATTTTTTTTTTAAATTTTAATTAAAAAATTTTTTTGAAATTTTTTTTGGGCAAAAAAAAATTTTTTTTTTTCTTTAATTTTTTTCATTAAAGTACTTCTTATTATGAATATTTTCCAAAAAAGTTTGTCTTAATCGGTCAACAAGAAAAAAAGTTACGTGCCTTTTTTTAAAAAACGATCAAAATTTTGAAAAAGACAAAACTCAAAAAATTTTGAAAATTTTGAAAAAATTTTTATACATTCTTATTCTATGCATATAAAGGAACAAATTCACAAAATATTTTTAAAATTGCTAAAATCATCCAAAATCCTCATGATCACTTGGCTTGGAATTGCTCTTATATAAATTTATTAAATAGCATCTCCATTGATAATATATATGAAAAAAATTTTATTTAAATATATACATATATGTATGTGTTGTAAATTTATGTGTGAATATACATGTGTATGTAAATAATATTTTTTTATATTTCTTTTTAAAAATTATTTGTTTGCTTTGAAATATTTGTTATTCAATATTTCTATTTGTTCATAAATTAAGATTTAATTATTATTTTAAATATTGATATTTTCTTTTTACCTACTTGTAATTAATTTTAAAGTATTAATTTTCTAATTATAAAATAAAAATATTTCTACTTACATATATTTATATATATTCTCTATATTTTGTAAGTCTGAAAATATTGAGTTTAGAAAAAAGTTGTCAATGAATGAAAGTTTTAGTTTTAGGTAATTATTTAGAATCACGGCTTTTGCGAATTTTAGAGACAAATGATTAATTCTTTTTGGAAAGACTTTCATTCAGATAGAAAATGAAAAATTAGATGGGGAAGGATGAAAAAGTTAATTATGGAACGCCAGATATGGGAAACAAATTAAAAATTTTCGATTTCAGGCGATAACTCGGTAAATATTAAATATTTCGAAAAATGTTCTATATAAAAGTTGTAGATCTTATTAAGATACACATTTTATGTTACATGCAATTGTTTCATAAATTGAGTATTTTTCGAGAAAAACACAAAAAACGGAAAATAACCATAGAAACGTTTTAATGCAGAAGGGAGTCAAATTAACTTTCTAGATGGTACTAGAAGCTATCCAACTTAGACCAGACCCTCCTCCAACGTTTAAAAAAGGCGTTTTAAGGTGCATACACAACACATCACTCAAAGGCGGGCGAAGCCCGCCGCACCTGATTTCCTTCAACATTTTAATGCAGAAAGGGAGTCAAATTAAGTTCCTAGTTTGTACTAGAAGGTATCCAACTTAGCCTTAGAGTGATGTGTTGTGGATGCACCTTCAAAACGCCTTTTTTAAACGTTGGAGGGGGGTCTGGTCTAAGTTGGATAGCTTCTAGTACCATCTAGAAAGTTAATTTGACTCCCTTCTGCATTAAAACGTTTCTATGGTTATTTTCTGTTTTTTGTGTTTTTCTCGAAAAATACTCAATTTATGAAACAATTGCATGTAACATAAAATGTGTATCTTAACAAGATCTACAACTTTTATATAGAACATTTTTCGAAATATTTAATATTTACCGAGTTATCGCCTTAAATCAAAAATTTTTAATTTGTTTCCCATCCCTGGCGTTCCATAATTAACTTTTTCATCCTCCCCCACCTAATTTTTCATTTTCTAGCTGAATGAAAGCCTTTCCAAAAATAATTAATCATTTATCTCTAAAATTCGCAAAAGCCGTGGTTCTAAATAATTACCTAGTTTTATTTTGACTTTTAAGAAACGTAAAAGAAAAATTTTTTTAATAAACAAATTAATTATTTTAACTGTAGGTTATATTATATTAATATAAACTGATTTAGAACATGTGCAGTACTGGAATCCTAAAATAAACGTTTATTTTAAAAGGAAAACATAATTTTTTTATAAAAAAATTCTAGTTTATATTTCTTAAAAGTCGAAATAAATTAAAAAATTTCATTCTTTGACAACTTTTTCCTAAACTCAATATTTTCGGACTTATAAGCTACTGAATATAGGTGAGTCAAAATACGTGAAGTGTACCAGCAAATTTGAAATTTACTGAATTGTATTGAAAACACATAAAATTCAAGCTTCATTATGAGTTTATTAAACAGTTCAAAGGATTTTTAAAAAAATTAAAATTTCTCTGAGTTATAAACAATTAAAGTTTTTTACAATGCTAAATAAAAAAAATCATATCTCGTGATAGAATTAATGGGTTTTAATAAACGTTGCATTTTTGTAAACCTTAAATATTATAGATTTATTTGAAAAAATAAAAAAAACCTATTGTTAAAAATTACTAAATGTTATTGCAAAATAATTGTGTAATTGCAAAATAAACAATGTTCTCAACATTTTAGAAAGTTCGTTCAAATTCTATTGGAAAGAGAATTTTATAAAGATTCAATAACCATTTCCAAATTTTGTGAGCCGTAATTAGGAAAGAAGTAATTACATTTTTTTTAAATTGTAATAATTTGTTAACTTTGATTATATAAAAAATTATAAACAATTAAAAACTGAAAAATTGGCATTGAGAGATGTCTTAATAATTTATTCCCCTTTAATTTAAAACAAAGAACACTCAAATCGGTTAAAAATTGTAGTCTGTAGACAATTTTGAACAGTAAATTGTAAAAGCACTGTGACACTGTGGACGCGCTGTCAGTTAACGTGCCGCGCGGTAAAAAGACGTACCGCCCGCTAGAAAAAATGTAGCTTCTTCTTTCCCAATTGCGGCTCATGAAATTTGGAAACGGGTATTGAATCTTTATAAAATTCTTTTTCCAATAGAATTTGAAAGAACTTTCTAAACCGTTGTGAACATTGTTTATTTTGTGCTGGTACACTTTACGTATTTTGACTTATGTCTACAATTAAGGCTTCCAATTTAAAAACCGGTCGGACGGTCGGACGACACACGCTAGTACCAGTCGGGTAGCAGTCGGGAGCACAGAGGAGCTCACTGCTCACTGACTGGCAGTTGCGCGTGTCGTCCGAGCGTCTAACCGGTTCTTGAATTTATGTTATTAAAAATAATAAATGTTATTAAATAAATCTACGAAGTCTGAAGCCACTAGGTAGTTCCGTAGATGGATAATAGGTTCGAAACCCAGGGGATCAAGAAGTTTTATTTAATCGGTATCCGTGACTGCCTAAAGCAGGTATGCAAGGTTTATATTTTTATCCTTGCATTTTGTGCGTGAGCCCGATATACCCCAGCGCAGCGCAAGCGGGAACTTCCTGGACATACACAAATGCATTTTTTTTATCTTCTTCCCCGTGAATTAAAATAATAATAATAATAACTCCGCTACGCCGGTCCCAGCCCGGGACTTCATCCACTTTGCTCATCAGCGGCCATTTGTATATTATGTTATGCGAATGTGCGTATATGGGTGAAGTGGTTTAAAGGAGGAGGAGGGTAGTCTAGGGAGCCTTCAGTGTAGAGACCAGTTGGAGATTTGTATGGTAGAAAATTCTGGTGTAAATGGAGGGTATTGCTATAAAAGCAATATCACTCTGAATGTGCATCTTCTATGAATGGGCAGCTCTTGTTATCCACGCTGGTCATCCCTGCCGGCACGCCTGATCATGTTAGGTCATCCGCTCGGGACGCAGATTGGAGGGATTCAACTTGCGGGATAACAGGAGCTGGTGTATGTATCTGAAAGGTTTATGTCTATAAACTACGCCTTTCATGACAGTGAAATGTAAGGGGAACTCTCCGGAGAGGCTTCTTCTTGAGTTTGTGTGTGGGATACGCTATAAACGCGTCATTCCCTTGTTTGTAGAGCGCGAAAGGGGATCTTCGATTAGTCTCTGCCTTGGAGGATTTTCAGGCAACATTAACATAAATACACATCATTTACATAGATATGGGTACATTCACCTACATAACAGCACACATATACACTTACATAAATAATTATCACACCCATATCGAAATCTTGAAAATCTTTTTTTTATGGAAATGTGTGATGTTAACAACGACATCCTCCAAGCAGGTACCTTGAAAGAGGGTAATCCTGCCGTCGACTCCGATCAGGTGAAAGCCCTGGTGGTCGACGCAAGGCCCACGGATTTTGGAGGGGGCCATTTCCACACTGGTCTTTCAGACCGAAACTGCGCAGACAGAATGGAGACGGGGGTCACAGAAACCTTTGCCTCTATTACTAAGCAAGCAAGTGCATCCCAGTTAGTTAAGGCATTCAAGAAGATGTTTCAACTTATGGTGATGCAAAATCAAGCGTCACAGGGAATCCTTAAGGCCCTTAAAGTAGTAATGGAGGGTATTTAAAAAAAAACCCTAAACCCGTTAAGGACAGTGCTGTGGACTCTCCCCATTCCACTATGGGGAGAGTCTCGCCGGCATTGCCAAAGACCTGATAGAAGATGGAAAGGAGTTCGTTAAAAAGCTCGAAGTTTTTCCTCCTCTCCTTCAGGCGAGAAGAGCAGTTAAAAAACCAGAAGGGAAATCATCTGAGACTTTCTCTTCAGATAGAAGGAAGAGGGGAGCTTCATCAACACCCCCTAATAGGAAGTCGAAGAAAGGAAAGGGGTCAGAGTCTCCTCAGCAGATTGCTGAAGAAGCCTCTGCTGGTGAGACCCAGACAACCGTTGAAGATGGGAATGACGCCTGAGTTAACCCTTTAAGGCCCAGCGGTTTCAATCGAAACCACTTTTGACTTTCAACCTACATAACTCGAACAAAAATAAATATATTTTTAATTTCTAAACAACCAACACTCACAAATTTATTCTACTTTGTGAAAAAAATTTATATTGCAATAAAGAATTGACAATTTATTAAATACAACAATAATAAAAAAATAATGTTTATTTCACGATTTACAAAAAAACTAGAAAATCGAAAATTAAATAAAGCTTAGCTAATGAAAATGACTTCTTAGGGGTTTTTAAGGTCAAATATTACAAATCCGATGTTAGTTTTTCAAAATTTAAAATCACGGATTCTTAAATGATAAAAAAAATTGCATTTTTATAAAAAAGTTGGGCGTTAAAGGGTTAAGGTAGAAGGAAGGAAAAAAGGGAAAAGAAAAATTGGGGAAGACCCAGTGGGGGTCCATAAAAAGCCCACAGAACGAAAAAAGAAAAGAAGAGAGACTGACACAATTAAAATAAGCGCAAAAGACGGCCTATACTACAAAGAAGTCATGGAAGACATGCTTTCAGGGGTCAGCCCTGCTGAAAACAATGTCGAGATTCTGTCGGTCCGTAGATCCAGGAAGAATGAAGTCCTCCTGGTTCTTAGGAAGGGACAGGATCTTGCAAACTTCAGTAATGCGCTGACAACCGTCCTTCAGGACAAGGCAGAAGTTACGACGGTGGTCTCGACGAGGTCAGTCGAAATTGTTGACCTCGATGAGACCGTTAACATTTCTGGAGTACAGAAAGCTGTACAAAGTTGCCTGGGTAAGCCGAATTTAGAAGTGCCTTGTCAGTTAGTGACTCGATACGGCAACACGCAGATGGCAATTCTTCGACTGCCTGATGTAGATGCAGAGTCACTACTTAAAGCCGGTCGAGTTAAGATTGGCTGGGTCAACTGCAGGGTCCGAGCCAGAGTGGAGGTAGACAGGTGCTTTAGATGCTTGTGCTACGGCCACTTGGCACGGGGCTGCAGTGGCCCAGATAGAAGAAACGCTTGCTGGAAGTGTGGTGGTCTGGACCACAAGAGCAAGTCTTGCAGGGGCCCAGCTCGTTGCATGACCTGCTCCGATAAAGGGTCGAAGGAGACAAGCCACCTTCCGGGAAGCAGGGCTTGCCCAGTTTATTGGGGAATCCTGTCCGGTTTAAAAACCAAAATACGGGGTTATCCAAGTTAACCTCGGAAGAGCCGCGCTGGACCTCCTGATGCAGACTGCAAGACAGAGAAAGGCTGATATACTGATCTTCAGTGAGCAGTGTAGAAAGCCAGAATTCTCTGTCTAGTTTCACGTACCGGTGGGGTGCCCGGGTGCAGAATAGGCCCCCTGTGACCGGCTACAGGTCGTAAGAGGCGATCATATGAGGCTCGGAGTGGCGCCACTGCTTGCGGTTAGTACTCGGTTCGTCCCAGGCTTTCTTATAGAGCAGTAGCATACGATGATGATGGGCAGTGCCGTGACGGCCCGGCAAGTCTAATTATAGACCGTCGACCTCACTTGCCGAAGCAAGGGTGGTAAGACTCTTAATCGGTACTCATACCAGAGTACTATACGGTACCATAGGGACCGGTCCGAGCCCGGGGGACTTGCCGAAAGGCTTGTTTCCTTCCGGTCAATGGGTTGGACTCGTGGGGGCAGTGGTTATAGCCTACATCGCTTGAGGCTAGGGGCGCTATGAACAAACCAGAGGTTCGCAAAAACGGACTAATGGACCTAGTAACTAGCGCTTCGACATGTGAGTTGTGGTGCCAACTCGGGTGGTTACCTGCAGAGTAACCAGAGATTGGAAAGGTCTCGCACTTCACCGAAGGGCCGCAATTGACCATCGCCGTTGGAGAGCGTAATCTCTCCCAGTTACACTCGTATGCGAGCCGTCTGGTTATACTAGTATTGGGAGGTGCTGCACGTATACTCTTCCTAGGCGCTGTCTGGTTTCAGGTCTCATCTGGAAGGTCCGGGATACAAGTGCTCAACCCGGACATCGCTGTCAGTGATTTCTTGGAGACCGATAAGGGCTTTGTTTGGGTAGAGGTGGCGGGTGTTCGTATATACAGCTGCTACTTCTCCCTAAATAATCCCCTTAAGAAGTTCGATGCCGAGATCAGCTCTCTTGAAGAAAGCATAAATGCTTTCGACGAAGATGTCCTCATTGCGGGAGACTTCAATAGTAAGTCACCGGAATGGGGTGAGACCCGTTAGGACAGGAGGGGTCACGGACATGGTC
The DNA here is from genome assembly GCA_032873175.1 of Leptopilina drosophilae. Lineage (NCBI taxonomy): Eukaryota > Metazoa > Arthropoda > Insecta > Hymenoptera > Figitidae > Leptopilina > Leptopilina drosophilae. The sequence continues at coordinate 27,027,023 of CM065478.1, forward strand.
TCGACGAATGACGTGGTAGTGATGAACCGGGGGAAAGAGTTCACTTTTAGGCGGGGAGCGGCAGGATCAATTATTGACCTGACATTAGCATCTCCCCGCCTGGCCCGCAGAGTAAGAAACTGGAAGGTACTGGACCAGGTGACCATGAGCGACCACCAGAACGTTGAGTTTTCAGTCTCCGAGGAAAAGGCAGGAGGGCACATTCGCCCACAAAAGGGTAAAAATAAACCCTCCTGGAACCTTAGGATATCTCTGGTTGAGGCTCGCCTTATTAAGAGGCTCAACTGGCAGAAGGAGCCAACTTCTTTGAAGGGCATGGTGCAAGAGGCGAGGTAAATTATAGTGGATGCTTGCAACCACTCCATGCCTCGCCGGCACCAAACAAAAGCAAGGAAAGGTGCTCTGTACTGGTGGAGCGATGAACTAGCCCGCTTAAGGAGAGAATGCAACGCGGCGCGGAAGAAATATACCCATTCTAAGGGAGACCTCGCGCTGCAAGAAGATTGGCATAAAGCCAGACGTATCTTCAAGCGGGCTATAAGGAGTAGCCAACGTAAGTGCTGAAAGGACCTAATCGGAACGACCGAGACCGATCCATGGGGTTTGGCGTTTACAATTGTTACTAAGAAATTAGTTACAAGGCAACAAACCCCCGGTCTAGACAATCCGATATGGGTCCTATAGATCATAAAAGCGCTATTTCCCCACGCGGAACCGAGCCCCAAGGAGGACTATACTTGCGTAGTACAGATGGAGGAACTCTTCAAGCAGGAAGAACTTATAAAGGTGGCAAGGACGGTCAACAGTTGATGCAATACTCTCTGTTGTGAACCTGGCAAAGAAAGTCAATCAGGGGAAGAAGCAGGGTTTTGTGCTCTTGTTTCCATCGACATACGGAATGCGTTTAATTCTGCGAGAAGGGACATTTGCATTGAGTCGTTAAGACAAAAAGGAGTGCCGACTTATCTGTTGCGAATGATGGACAACTATCTTAGCGACATATGGGTCGTGTACGAAAGCAATGTGTGCTATCTCAAGGAAGAAATGACCTGCGAGGCACCACAGGGGTCGAAGGTGGGTCCATTCATATGGAACGTTATGTACGACGGACTCCTAAGAATGGAACTGCCTGAAGACACAACCCTGAAATCCTTCGCAGATGACGTACTTCTGGTGTGTAGATCACGGGAAATCAAATTTCTCCAGATAAAGCTCAATAAAAGTCTGCGGCGAGTAGAGCGTTGATTGTCATGGGCTGCAAATGGCCCTAGAGAAGACCGAGGTTTTGCTCGTTACAGTCCGGAGAGCTTTTGAAGCCTTTAAGGTGAAAATAGGTGGAACTGAAGTCTCATGGGGAAAAAAGCTTAAGTACCTGGGAACGACGTTGGACCAAAGGTTAAACTTTGCCCAACATGTGGATATCACAGCGCTCAAGGCCACCGAATGTATGGGTAACCTATCTAGGTTAATGCCCAACATTGGTGGTCCCAGGGAAAAAAAGCGGCGCTTAGTGGCGACTGTGGATCTAGCAAAGCAGCTTTACGCTGCCCCTGCATGGGCCGACGCCCTTACGACCCGCAGCATCTTGGATAGGTTACTTTCTGTACAAACAGGGAGTTCAGGGAGAGTAATCTCAGCCTAAAGAACGGTGTCTGATTGCGCTGTTCTGGTTCTTGCGAGTACACAGCCAACAGATTTGTTGGCGATAGAAAGACAGGAAGTTTTTCGGATCAAAAAAGAACGTGCGGTCTCGCGGGAACAACAGAGCAGCGGTAGCCTAAAAATGGCTATCCGCAAAGCGGCAAGAATCAGACTTTGTCGATAGTTGGTAGACAAGATGGGATGGGGAATCCAAAGGAAGGTGGACTTACCGCCTGATTCCCCACCTCGCCTCATGGTTAGAAAGAAAGCACGGAGAGGTTGGCTACTATCTTACGCAAGCAATGACTGGTCACGGCTGCTTCGGACAGTACCTTCACAGATTTAAGATCAGAGAAGAGGCAAAATGTGTGCATTGCGGCGCTGAAATTGACGACGCAGAACACACTCTCTTCTCCTGCGGAAAATGGAGTGAGCTGAGACGGGCCGCAAGTGGATTAGATGTCCCAGAATAAGACGGGAGTGGTTTTTAGTGGGTCGACCAGAACAAGAGCGGTCATCCCCACATAACCTAGAATTCATTACCCAGGTATCTGAATTCACAGATTTTCCACTTCCGACTACAAACAAAAAAAACAAAAAAAAATAATAATAACAATCTCCGCCGCTGGTTGTCCACTGCCGAACATTGGTGATATCTTTGACATGCTGGGAGAAGCGGATGCTTATCCTCTCCCGGCCCCGGCTGCTGTCTTGGATGTCATGGGTGTGCTGGGGATGGATGCATATAGAGTATAGAGTGTATAGAGAGCTCAGCAGCTTCGAAAGAAATGTTGCTGAGCAATTCGACTTGCTCCCTAAAATATTGGAGAGTATGTGGCGTGCTTGCAAGAAGCAGAAAAATATCAGTAGGGATGTTCAGGATGGTATGGTGGCTTTGGAAAAGGCGCACGCAATGATTCGCAGTAACCTGCGTTTTATTCCGGAACCATTTAAAAATCCTGAGGTTCAAGCGTCTGCTGAGGGTAACGGAACAGCTGATAATAAAAAACGCCCCAGAGAGAACGGAAGTCCAGAGTCAAGTTCTCAGAAGGGAACTCCAGTAGAAAAGAGGGTTAAGTGCAAGGAAGCTCCAGCACAAAACCCTCAAAGTCGAGAAACACGGAGGCAGTCAGGATTTCGGCAAATAGCCCGAAAGCTATCGCTGACATCCTAACAGAAGTGAAACGCTCTGTGAGGCCGGAAGAATCTAATGTTGAGGTCCTCAGGATCAGGAGGGCACTCAATAAGGAAGTATTCCTGGTCTTGAAAAAAGGAGGTAACTCCTTGAAGTTTGCGGGGGCTCTGGCCTCGGCCTCACAAGATAAGGCCGAGGTTACAGCTCTTGTAAATAAGAAGGTGTCTTGAATTAAAAGGCTTCTATGAAACTACGACCGAGCAGGATGTGGTTTCGGCTTTGAGAGAGAAACTGGGAAAACCTGACATGGACATGGTGTGCAGACTTCTGCCACGTTTTAGTGGCACAAAGGTTGAGTTGGTCCGCCTAGCAGAGTCCGATAGTCAGTCTCTGCTCAAAATTAGCAAAATAAAAATAGGATGGCTAAACGTCCGAGTCCGAGAGCATCTGGAAGTTGTAAGGTGCCTAAAATGCCTTACATATAGACACATGACCCGATCATGCAAAGACCACGACAGAACTAAAAACTGTCGGAGATGCGGCGGTGAGAGGCACATGGCAAAGAACTGTTCTGTCGAACGACCTAAGTGTTTAACATGCACAGATTTAGGGAAGACAGATATTGTCCATATCTCCGGGAAAAGCTCTTGCCCGGTTTACAGAGAATTGCTGCAGAGGCTTAAAAAGGCAAACCCTTAAAGTTTCTGCAGGTCAACCTGCACACCTGCAGGACGGCGCAGGCTCTCCTGATGCAAACGGTCCAAGAAAAAGGGATTGACATTCTGTTCTGCAGTGAGCTACACAGGAAGAACAATCTCGCTCCCTGGTACCAGGATAAATCAGGTAAGGCCGCTGTCCAAGTGTGCAATCCTGAGTTGCGGGTTGCCAGGTACCTGGAGACCAGCAGTGGATTCGTTTGGGTCGAGGTTGCAGGTATAGGTATGTACAGTTGCTACTTCTCGCCGAACTATGCACTGACGGACTTCGAAGCCGACATTCAGGAACTCGAATCGAGCCTTAGAGAATCCAGGTTGAATGTACTCGTCACCGGTGATTTAAATGCTAAATCGCCGGAGTGGGGCGATTGTGAACCGGGGAACGACTTGGACGTTTAGGAGGGGTGTAACTGAATCCTCTATTCAGACGAATAAATGAATGTCGAGTCTCTGAGGAGTATACCGCAAGTGACCACCAGTACATCGAGTTTTCAGTCTCAGTGGGAGACACAGGAAATGGCGGAAGACAGGAAGCACCGTGTCGAAAACGCCTCTCCTGGAATGTGAAGAAAATCGATAAGGAGAAATTTGGCCGATCCCTGGAAGAATCCCGCCTCATTGAGAAAGAGATTCGTGCGTCGCAACGCCGTTGTTGGAAAGACTTAATCCAGGATGTTTATAAGGACCCATGGGGTCTGGCTTTTAAAATCGTTTCTAAGAAATTAGGAACGAGGCAAAAGACCCCCGGCCTGAACAGTCCCGATTGGGTCAAAGAGATAATACAAGTTCTATTTCCTCCTGCGGAGCCATACCTTAGATGGGACTGGAGTTCTTGCAAAGTCGAAGAGGAAGAACTCTTCACACTTAGTGAACTGCAAAAAGCAAGCAAAAGATTGAAAACAGGCAAAAGATTGAAAACAGGCAAGGCGACTGGAATCGATGGGATAAGTAACAAGTTCCTAAAACTGGTAATCGAAACTTCACCCCAGATTCTGCTTCGATGCTTTAATCTTTGCCTTGAGAGAGGAGAGTTCTTTCGCGACTGGAAGCGACAAAGGTTAGTCCTCCTAAGGAAAGGTGAAAAACCTCTAGATAAAGTCTCGTCGTACAGGCCCATATGCCTGCTGGATACGATGGGTAAACTTCTAGAGGATATGGTTCTGCAGAGAATGCAAAGCTACTTGACCAGAGAGAATAGTCTATCGGATCACCAATTTGGTTTCCGTAAAGGTAAGTCTACAGTTGATGCCATCCAGGCAGTTGTGGACATAGCCAAAGCCGGGAAGAACGGGTTGGGACCACAGAAGAAAAAGGGCTTCTGTGCTTTAGTGGCCATAGACATACGCAACGCGTTTAACTCCGCTAGATGGAAAGATCTCATTGAGTCGATGATGAGGAAAGGAATACCGCCTTACTTGTTGCGTATAATGGATCTTAGCGACAGATGGGTGGTATATGAGGGGGACACCTGGACTCTGAAAGAGGAGATGCAAAGTGGTGCCCCTCAAAGCTCGAGGGTGGGACCATTCGTATGGAATGTATCTTACGATGACTTCTTGCGAATGGATCTACCCGAAGGCGTGGTTATCATCGGCTTTGCGGACGACGCGTTGGTTGTATGCACAACCGAAAGCGATGAAGCCCTTGGGACATTGGTGAACGAATGTCTGCGGCCTTCGCTCAAGTTCAGAAGCAAAACAATTTGCGAGAACATGCTGTCGGCCCAGAGAGGTATCAATGCCAGAATCGTATCTGCGTATTGTACGGTCTCGACAAGTGCTGTGCAGGTCCTTGCAAGTGTCCCGCCGGCCGATCTTATGGCGAGAGAAAGGGAGGAATTATTTGTTCTTCTTGAAGAAAGAAATAATCCCAGAACCCAGAGTTGGGAAGACTCAGTAAGGCCTGCATCCGCAAGAATGCGAGGAGCAGACTCGTCGAGACTTGGCAAGACAGATGGAACAGGGAGCAAAAAGGTCGATGGACTTATCGGCTTATTCCAACGCTCACCACCTGGATAAACCGAAAGCATGGAGAAGTCTCCTATTATTTGACGCAAGCGTTTACAGGCCAGGGGTGTTTTAACGCGTACCTGTATCGCTTTAAATTACGCGAAAATGAGGTGTGTGCGTACTGTCAGTTCCCTGTGGACAACGCAGAGCACACCCTCTTCTCATGCAAGAAGTGGGACTTGGAGAGGCGGGCCATTTTCGAAGGTGTAAACAGTCAAGTTACACCGGAGAACATGGTATCGCTGATGACCCAGTCAGAAGAAAATTAGCGGCAAGTCGAGAACTTCATAATTTCGGTCATGTCGAGGGAGGATTTCGACGGCTGCCAAAAAGCGTAATTTAAATAGCTTTTAATTTGTTTGTTCGTTTTTTTGTATTAATTTATTTTGTGATTTAATGTCCTTATACACTTTTAACTTATTTTGTGTTTTATTTGTCCTTATACAATTTTAATTTATTCTGTGATTTATTCGTCCTTATTTATTTTAATTTATTCTGTGATTTATTTGTCCTTATACAATTTTTATTTTTTGACATTTTATATCTGTTAATTTTATATGTTTCTGTCTTACCCTCGTTTATTATTTTATCGATTGACATTTTAAACTATTTTAACATTTGTTTTTTATTTTTGTTGTGCTGTTCATTCCGCTTTTATATTGAAATAGTTTTAAGCTTTTTAACTATTGATGCAGGAGAACCGCAGGTAAAGAACAAAGTCGCAGCAGCAACAGAGTTGGAGCGCCACCCTCGAAGGCTAAAGTCTTACGACAGTTCCGAGGGAGGGTAAAGGGTTCCAAAAGAAGGATTACGGGTTTTAGTGGGTCGGGCTGGTAGTAGGTCTACAGTTTATTAAATTTACTATTTTATATATATATATATATATATATATATATATATATATATATATATATATATATATATATATATATTATTTCTTTTTGTTATCATACCAACCCCACATAACCTTGGAGTGCGGAATCCAAGGTATCTGTAAGCAGATTTCCGAAAAATCCCTAAGTAATAATAATAATAACAATAATAATAATAATAATAATAAGGGACAGTATATTTTAATTATTAAATTATTAGATTATTATTCTTACATTTTTTGTTCTCATTTTGTACAAAATAAAAAAGAATTATTTCAATAAATGTTATAAATAATTTAATGTGAAACTAAAATTGCACATTTTGAAATATAGAACTTTGGGAGTATTAGCATAAATGTTTATTATAACAATATATAACCTTAATATATTACGATCGTTGCGCATGACAGTAGTGATGTGATCACACACTCAGGTGTCCGTGGTAGCGATACGGTTTACAACTTTTTCGAGAAAAAGTTAAAAAGTAAAACTTTAAAATTTCTACAAGTAATATTGTAATGATCTTAATTTTTATTGCCAAAGGATTTGCTCGCCGGATGGAAACCGGGTTAAAATACAAATTATCTTTTATCAAATAAATTAATAAAATGGCATAAAGCGTCATTACAAAATTTAAGCAAGTTAGTTAGTCAATTTAGTGATATCGATAGGCAGGGTGAAATCAGTAACAAAGCTGAGTTTTAAACCTTCGTAGGAAAAATATATTTAAAATAAATAAAGAAATATTACAAAAATAATTAAGCACGAAGATGAATTTAAAATTAACCAAAGAAAATTAACAATATATAATAAAAATAAATGACTCGATATAATGCAAAAATAATATAAAAGAAATCAATTAAATCCTAAACTAACCAATAACAATTCAAAAATAACTAAACTAACTAAAATGAAATTAAAAGAAATAGAAGAAATAAAAAAAAATAAAGAATAAAAGATTTAAAAGGTAAGAACAGAAAATGTAATGTGCGAGAAAGGGAGAAAAGAGATAAGCAAGCATTAGAGAGAGAGAAAGCGAGAGAGTGAGAGAGTAAGCGCAAGAGAGTTAGTGAGAGACTGCGCCGCTGTCCTAGCGATTATACAGCTCGACATACTCCTCTGTGGCCACGCTGTAAAAATTAAGAAAGCTATTTCCCCAAAAGCAATGATAATTCTCTACCCGAGATCGACGCTCATTTTACGCGAGGGTAGGCTCTAGAAACTATCCCTCGATACCGGTACGGACGATAACTAGGGGTCGTGCACGCTAGGTCGATTTAGCAAAATCGAAAAGACTAGATACCGCGATTCTAACAGTATTCATGCCCGACACGTTATAGAGTTGCATAAAGAGAGAGAGGGAAGGTTTAAGGGTAGAAATACAAGCTTCATCTTCCCCCAAGTTGTACCTTGGGTCGAAGAATCTACCTGGTGCATCGTCTCTGTGAAGGTCGAGATGTACCTCTTCTTCACAGGGTCGGTTCACATTCTCATGTAGGGAAAATCATTGCCTTGGTCTTACACGGCTGTACCCCTGCTTAGACCTGAGCAATGACAGGTGAGAAGAGAGAGAGAGAGAGAGAGAAATGGAGAAGCGAAGTGTGTTACTACTGCCCAGTTGTACCTGAGTCTTGAGTACAACTCCCTCTAGGATGTGCAAGCAAACAGCCCCAGCTGTACCTGAGATACCGCCGGCTTGCACCAGGTAAGAAAGGAACATCTCATTCCTCGGGAAAGTCGTACCTCAACCTCGGCGTTAGATCGTAAAGGTGGAAAGGAGAAAGAGAAGAGAGAGCTGCCGTCGATCTGCCTTGGAGCAAGCCCCGAGACCGGTCGACGGCGAACTGAGGAAATTGTACGAGCAACCAAGTAATATAGCTCGCTGGGCCCACAAGAGGTGTAGTTAGTGATGCACGACGAGACTCTGTCCTTTCATAAATGAAAAGAGATGAAAATATCACATTCAATTGTTTTCATTGTTTTTCTCGCGAGATTCTCGGTTTTTCGAGACGAGACTCGCTCGAAGTGCATCACTAGGTGTAGTATGAGGTGAGAGAGAACCTACGCGATGCGCAGCAATGGGTGCGCCATCGGTACTCTCTACCTGTCCGCCGAGCAGTGAGCTTCGTAATATATATAGATATACTACGTACACAAAAATGAATGAATTTTACTCTTACAGAAACTTTGAATTAAAACATCAAAATAATACGATATCATTACAATATTAATAAAAAAATATGATAATAAAATAATAATATTATATATAATATATAATTATATGTTATATATTATTATTATTTTTATTATTATTATTATTTATTTATTATATATAATTAAATATTATATTATATGTAATATTATATTTTTATTTACTCTCTAAATTTGAGTCAGCGAAAAATCGCTGATTCACCAGCCCAGAGTATGCAGCTGATCAAACAGCGTATATACGCTGGAAAATCAGTGCATATACGCTGTTTCATCAATGTATATTCGCTGATTGACTCAGCTGCATACTCTGGGCTGGTGAATCAGCGACTTTTCGCTGATTCAAATTTAGAGAGTATGTTTTTTTATGTAAAAAATAATTCGAAATTAAATAAAAATTACAATGACGATGTAAAAATTAAAATCCTTAATGCAATTTTTGAAAGTGAATACTGCAATAATTACTATTAGTATTTTTCACTACAAAAAATAGCAATAGTTGTGTAATTCAACAATCGAATGAAGAAAATAAAGAAAATTTTAGCCCACTATGCTCATTTCTCATAAAGAATCAGAAAATATAAATTTCTAGTATGGAATATTTAGCAATATTTTTATCAAATTCGAATTACTTTGGTCAGAATTCGTGAAATTTTTCCTAAAAATAAAAAGTAGATTTTTTAAATCGAAATGCTGAAAAAAATTTTCTATTTAACTTTAGGAATGTGTTTACTAAAAAACAGAAATAAAAATATTTTTTTACAAAAGTTACGGCAAATTAAATTTTTTGCAAGTTTTTAAACAAAATTTTATTTCTCCTAAATGAATGAACCGATTTAAATGAATCAAGCGGGGATATAATAAAGGGGATAAAATAATTATACTTTCGTTTAGAATTAGAGACTTCTTAGAGATTTTATTTTTGAATAATTATTTAATTTTATAAAAAAATAAATTTTTTTAATGTTCTGCGTCTTTGAATTTTTTTTTGAAAATTCCAACATAAAATTAAAACTATAAGATATCAAAATTCGTTGAAAAGATTGATTCGAGGAACAATTTTTGAAAAGTTGCAATCAAAATTATATTGCAGCGGAGATGCGACTTTGATGTTTTTCTGAATTAAAACATTGTTTGCATCTACGAAATAAACAAAATACTCTCCAGTTAACATTTATGTAACCATAAAATTGATTAGAACTAAGTATAGTCTTGTTGCACTATACATTTTGATTTCTAATAGTTTTAATTATGTTGACATTTTTATCAAATTTTTCAAAGGCGCTTAAAATTTAAAAAAAAATTTGTTTACAACAACTTTGTTAAATAATTATTCAAAAATAAACACTTTAAAAAGTCTCTAATTCTAAACGAAAGTATATCTTATCTCCTTAATATTCAAGCTTGATTTATTTCAATCCGTTTATTCATTTAGAAGAAATAAAATTTTGTTTAAAAAGTTGCAAAAAATTTATTTAGCAATAACCAATATAAAAAAATAAAATAACATTTTCACTTAAAAAAACAATATATTTAAATCAAACATTATCTTAGTCATTCAGTCAACCAAAAATTATGTTTTATTTTAACATAATAATTTTGATTCAATGCATAGTAAATTTCGTTTGATAAAAATTAAAATTAATTTAATAACAAAATACGTTTAAATTAAATTTATATTTGAAAGAGACAAAACTATTTTTTTGGGTACATTACATATGCAAGTATACATGGGTATGTGTTTAGTGTGTATGTGTCAGTATACATGTGTATGTATTGTGTGTATATGTGTGAGTATACATGTGTATATGTGAGTATACATGTGTATGTTTTTAGTTTATATGTTTGAGTATACATGTGTATGTATTGTGTATTGTATGTATATGTATTGTGTATTCATGTGTAAGTATAAATGTGTATGTATTGTGTGGATCTGTGTGAGTATACATGTGTATGTGTTTAGTGTATGTGTGTGATTATACATGTGTATGTATTGTGTGGATATGTGTGAGTATACATGTGTATGTGTTTAGTGTATATGTGTGATTATACATGTGTATGTATTGTGTAGATATGTGTGAGTATACATACATGTGTATGTCTTTAGTGTATATGTTTCAGTATACATGTGTATGTATTGTGTATTCATGTGTATGTATTGTATGTATATGTGTGAGTATAAATGTGTATGTATTCTGTATATAGGTGAGTATACATGTGTATGTGTTTAGTGTGTATGTGTGAGTATACATGTGTATGTATTGTGTATTTATGTGAGTATAGATGTGTATGAGATTAGTGTATATGTGTGAGTATACATGTGTATGTATTGTGTATTCATGTGTATGTGTTTAGTGTATGTGTGTGATTATACATGTGTATGTATTGTGTGGATATGTGTGAGTATACATGTGCATGTGTTTAGTGTATATGTGTGATTATACATGTGTACGTTTTTAGTGTATATGTTTGAGTATACATGTGTATGTATTGTGTATTGTATGTTTATGTATTGTGTATTCATGTGTATGTATTGTATGTATATGTGTGAGTATAAATTTGTATGTATTGTGTGGATCTGTGTGAGTATACATGTGTATGTGATTAGTGTATATGTGTGATTATACATGTGTATATATTGTGTAGATATGTGAGTGTATTCATGTGAATGTGTTAAGTGTACGTGTGTATGTATTGTGAATATATGTGTGAGTATACGTGTGTATGTATTGTGTATATATGTGAGTATACATGTGTATGAGATTAGTGTATATGTGTGAGTATACATGTGTATGTATTGTGTATTAATGTGTATGTATTATATGTATATGTGTGAGTACAAATGTGTATGTATTGTGTGGATATGTGTGAGTATACATGTGCATGTGTTTAGTGTATATGTGTGAGTATACATGTGTATGTGTTTAGTGTGTATGTGTTAGTATACATGTGTATGTTTTTATTGTATATGTGTGAGTATACATGTGAACGTACATGTGTATGTATTGTGAATACATGTGTGAGTACACATGTGTATGTGTTTAGTGTATATGTGTGAGTGTACATGTGTATGTTTTATTGCATATGTGTGAGTATACATACATGTGTATGTCTTTAGTGTATATATGTAAGTATACATGTGTATGTGTTTAGTGTATATGTGTGAGTATACATATGTATGTTTTAGTGCAGATGTGTGAGTATACATGTATATTTGTTTAGTGTATATGTGTGAGTATACATATATATGTGTTTAGTGTATATGTGTGAGTATACATGTGTATGTGTTAAGTGTATATTTGAGAGTATACATGTGTATACTACTGTATTTATGTATATGTTTAATGACATAGATTTCTTCTTTACCAGCTATACCTGGACACCACTATTTAACCAAACCTCTGGGTCAAAACTCTCTAACCTTTAAAGCTCATTGCTTTAAAAAAATCTGCTTCTACAATATATTTAAAATCAATTTATTAAAAAAATAATAATATAGAAAATAATATCAAAGAATTATTTTAGAAATTTTTTGTTACATGCTTCTATTTTTCTAAAGGTTTGGATAGATTTTTTTACTTTCTTTTTTACAAATTAAAATTTAACCTTAAAATACATATTACAATTAAAATTTTAAAATAATTTTATAATTTTAATTTCAGATCATCTTATAATTTAATCCTTTTTAAAATCTTTTGTAAAATAGTCTTTTCATAATCTTACAAATGAATAGGGGAGAGGGTCCTGAGGTTGTCACCCATCTTTTGAACGACTGTAGATTTCAAATGGAATTATACACTCAGATGCATTAATGCTGTCTTTCCGGTTTAAAGGAATTTTGAAAAGTCGTGTCATTTCTATCAAATATTCTTTGTTCGTAACATACGAATGTTCTCATATGTCATGAACTAAAAACATTTTCATAGAAATCATACGATTTTGCAAAATACCGTCAAACCGGAAGGACAGCATTAATGCATCTGAGTGTATATAAAGGTCAATAAGACCGCGTTTGAAGCTTTGTCTTATTACCTAACTTCCTATCGTAAAGTTTTTTTCATTTCATTAATAAAAAAAAGTTATGTCACTTTTGAAAAAAAGTTGAAAATTCTACTTTTAAAAAGTGGTCGCAAGGTGGTTACCATACGAAAATTCACTAAAAAAGTTATTAAAAAATTTAAAAAACGTAATATTAAGTTGTGTATTTGATATTACTTACTTTTCAGGATCACAGAAACATATTACATATTTTTTTTGCACTTTGTCCTTTCGTCAAAAATGATACTTTTTGTGTAGGGGAGAGTAGGCTACATTGAACCAGCGTCAACAGTGAACCACTTTCATTTTCTAAGAAATGACTGAGTGGAATTTTTTCTTATTTAATATATAAATTAGTATTACCGAAAGCGACTACGTCCAAAAATTTCGAGCACGTAGGTTTATTATTTACAAAGAAAAACGAAAAAACTGTTTTTCACGTACAAAACAAAAAATTTTGTGGAAATATAATGCATTTTTTTATTGAAATAGGAAGTTTTAAAAATTAGTAAACTTGTGATTTATGTCGCTTAGGGTGTCAACTTCAATATTCCGATGTGATAAATAATTTTAAGCCTTACATAAATTTATTATAAACAATTTTTGTTGTGAATGTCATATGAATGCAGTGAGTGCGGCATCATTGAACCACCCGAAAAAGCAAAGAATTTTCAATTTTAAGAGTGGTATAGTTGTCTGCTCTACTAATTAGTAAGAAAAATACTAGAAGACATGCTTTCATCACAATTGTGAACGAGATAAACTCAAACTGCCACTTTACCTACCTAACCTGACATCAAAATATATTAATCTCCTATATTAACAAATAATAACTCTTTAACAACAATTTTCTATTTTTTTGAGTGAAAAATAATATTTTTTACAATCTGTAAGTGGAAATATTATTTTTGAAGTAAATTGTAGTGTTTTATTAAAGGTGGTTCAATGTAGACACAGATTCTTCAAAATAAGAAAAGTGTAACTTGTTAGAAAAAAATTAAATTTAATTATTTAATCATAATAATTTGTGTTTGTAACGTGTATATTAACTAAAGGAGTACTTCAGCTTATTGTTGATACAAAAACCTGATCAAAATTTGTAAAATTTAATTAGTTCTTGGATTATAGAAAATACCCGGTTCAATGTAGCCTACTCTCCCCTATGCATTAGACACGTAAAATTTTGAAAATAATTCTATTTCATTATTATTTATCATAAAACTTAAAAATTGATAAAATTCACATTCACAGTGATAAATGTTGATAAATATAGCGTATAAACACATTTTCATAAAAAATCAAAAGTGACTACCTTGTGGACAAAAAAGTGTCCACCTTAGGGCCAGGACAAAATTTTTAAACGTTAATGAAAAAAATTTTTAAAGCACAATATTAATTATATTTATTTGGAATATTATTGTACGATATATAAAGATAATTATAACGATTTTTACTAATTTAAAATGGTTAATTTCGATGATTCTAACACCCTGAGAAAAAAATTTCTCGATCATTTAAAAACAGAAATTTTACAACGTTCACGTTAGAAAGAGACTCATACGACTATTTATCTCAAAACTTTACTAAAATCTTTGTCTTCTCAAATAATAACATTAACAGAAAACATTTGAAGATACTAACTAATATACAAAAATTTTCTTAGGGTGACCACCTTAGGGCCGTGACCACCTTGGGGCCCTCTCCCTTATATGGGCATATCTCTAAAACTTTTAAACTTTATGTTTTCGTGTATTATTATATTTTAAAAATTATAAAAATAATTTTGCAGTACCATAATTTTATAAATTATTGTGCTCTTTAAATATACCTTGTGTATGATAATCATTTTAATTAGGTAGGGAACGACAAAAGTGAGTAAAAGTGTCGAAATCGCCAGTTTCTCGTGTGTGACATTGAACGTTTTTTTCAGTTTATATGGTATAACTTTTTTAACGAATCATTATATATTTTATGACTTATAGTAGATGTAGTAGGGAGTATAAGGAACCAAAAAATCATTGAGACAATGATGTGCCTCAGTTAAGATAAAAATGGTGTACCTTCAAACTTGCGAGACAACTTTTCTTAAGTTTTGACAATTTCGCAATTAACTTGATATAACTTTTTTAACGAAGATTTATAAGTAACCATAAAACAAGGTTACATTGTCTATATAATAAGAAGTAATTTAAACCCTTACAGGAATATGTGCCACTTATACATTTGGAATGCAGTTACTTCAAAACTTAAATTTAAAAACGAAACTCATAATAAAAACCTACATTTTTAAAGGGCACATGTTGAATTTGACTTCTAATTACTTTTAACTCATTGTAATCTCTTCTCGTGTATTATAAAGTGTACAAAAAAAATGGTTAACCTCTACACTATTCCTAAAAAGAATTTATCTAAGAAAGAATATGAGCTTCTACGGTCATAATCATTGCTTCATGGAAAAAAAGCATGAAACTCGTAAGATTGCCTAAAATTTATTATTTATAGGTTTCTGGGGTCCTTTGATTACAAATCTGAGGCAATTTAAAAAAATTTTAATGGCAAATCCAAAATGGCGGACGAAATTTTAGAAAAATTATCGGATTTTAATATCTTTTGACATTTAAGAGTTTTCCATTTTGCTGATTACGAATTTGAAATAATTTTTAAAAAATTTAAAATAGAGAATCCAACATGGTGGATACATTTCTGAAAAATCAAATCTTTTTGCAGGATTTTTTTTAACTTCTGGTTGTTATAGGGTAAGTGATAGTCTTCGGCCACTTAAGGACAGGCCGGAACATTTTTTTTTCCAAAAAATGGTCAACTTTTCTATTTTTTAAATATTTGTTCGTGGCACTTTTGCGATAAAAATTTGCTAATTTTCTTTAACGAATGGTGATTATACAACGAAATAAAACAATAATTTCACAAAAAGTGGAAAACATCTATAGCCGGACATTGAATAATATTATTATTATTTTCAAAGAAACATTATTGTATTATTTTATTATTACGTGTTTAAAGACACGCATTATAGGCTATGTCAGTTGTATACACAAAGTATCGTCGCTTAATAAGCACCTGTCAAATGTACCATAACGTGAAATTTTATTTTCTCGAATTATTTTAAAACACTTAAAAGTTATTACTATGCAATATTTTTGTTTATCGCGGAACTCTAGGTTATCAGGAAAATTAAAAGTTTTTTTTCACCTTTCGACATCAGTGATTTTTTTTAATTTCACGAAAAATAAGAGAAAGTGGCCGACCACTAGGGGGTGGCCGAACTTACTCTCACTAACCCTATCATGATTTGAATGTAATACAAGAATTGTTAAAAAAAATTTTACTAGACTTTTATAGATAAAAGAACTTAAAATTTTGGAAATTTTAACAGTATTAAAGAAATTTCAAGATAACAAGAATTAATCAATTTTAAATTTCATTTTATTTTTATAAGCTTAATTTAATTTAAAATTATTCATTTAATTTATTATTTAAATTTTATTCTGTTTTTAAAATTGTAAACTTTTTTTTCCCAGGCGGAAATTTCCAACCGGCGCGGATCCTAGCCCGTACTGACGCCGGTGTAACTGTACTGGCTCGGAACTCCCTGCAAACCGAATGTGAACGGGCGTTCTACCGAATAGTGACTAGGCCAGAAGCGCGCTGGCAACTGGCTCGGAACTGGCACTCCTACCGGCCGGGAGAAGTCGTTCCGTGTATAATTCAACCGGCTGGGACCAGGCACTTTACCGACTGCGGAATTTTAATTTAATAGCTGGCATTCTACCGCCTGACAACCGGATCGGATCCAAATGATAATTTTAACAAACATCAATTAAAAAAATAATAATTAATTGCAAAAGATAAAAATACTAATGACAAGTCATTGACAGTTCTCTCTTTACACATTTCTTTATTTTTTAATACACTTAAACGCAATTTTTTATTACATCGACATTTGAAAAATCCTAACGCTTGGGGGTACGAACCTACGCCTAACCGAATATTTCCGCACCGAAATATCGCACGCTAACCACTATGCTACGCTCGCATGGGACTCTCAAATCTTAAATACTCTCAAGTGTCACGAGCTGAAATAAAACTTGTAGAATTACTACGTGTCAATGCTACAGCTATATTTTTATTATTATATAATATTGTAACTATTTTTTTATTTTTAATTTTAGTTTAATAATTAATTTATTATCTATCTCCGGGGTTTCGTGGATCGCAAATTTTAATAAGAAACCGAAAGAAATCAGTAATACAAATATTTATTAGACATTATTAATTTTGATAATTATCGTAAGAAAGTCACAGCTTTTATTAGTAAAATTATACACACACAATAATAAAAGATTTAGAACACAAAGAATCATACAATCACATTTCCAACTACACACTTTCGCTCAGTTATATAAATTTAACAATATAAAAGATAAAATAATTACAATCAAATAGTCAAATCAAAAGAGTCTTGGACTTATCTTGTACAGAATGACAGGTGATGAGCATCAGGCAGCAGAAACGGGAGAAGCAGTTGATTGTTTTTTTGTCACAATTCGTCTTGCGGCATACAGCCTTTATCAATTCAATTGGTTCAAATCAAAAATAGAGGTACACCCTCTTCTCTCCCTATCCGCTATAAAGCCTTTGACTCGCCACACCGAAACTATATATTTTTTTAATTATACAATTATTCCATCTATTTACTGAAAATCACCTCTTCTATTTTATACAAATTTATTACTCACCCCGTATCGGGTTTCTGCTCACTCCTCCAAGCACTCAAGCGAAAGTGATCACTCGAACGTTCTCAGCAACTAATCAAAAATTCGAATTTAGACGAGAACGTCCGAGTAATCCCGAATTTTTTTCTTCATAGCTTTCATTTTGACAACACACACAAAGTATCACATACAATCCGTTACATTTATCCCCCTATTTCAATATAAATCATTCTGACGTTATTGAAATAATTCTCTCTTTATGCATCGATCAGCAATTGACATTATAACATTTACATAGAATCATATAATAATTATTTATGGCTACTCAGCAACAACATATTCATTTTACAATATTAACTATCATGTTTTTACAATTATAAAATCTCGGAAACTGTACAACTCGTTCCATTCGACGGACATATCTCAGAGCGCTCAAAATATTTTTTTAAAAGAAAACGATTATATGTTCCCACTATAGAATCTTCATCAGACACACTGCACAAGACAAAGGCATTATTTCCCAAATTTTTGCAAATTTTATATGGGCCCTCGTATAGATGAAACAATTTTGATATTTGTTTTTTAGACGCGTCGGATAAATGTTTCACTCGTATCAGGACCAAATCACCGATGTTTAATACGATTTTACTACCCCCTTTTTGTTGCTTAACTCTTTTTTGAAAAGCTTTTCGTAAATTTTCATTTGCAAGTTCAATTTGATACCTTCGATCTATATTACGCTTCGTCAACAATGGGAACATCTCATGTATTTTTTCATTTATTGTTTCGCCGTAGTGTAATTCATAAGGAATTTCACCAGTACTATCATGATAAGAATAATTAAAACAATCTTGTATAAATGGAACAAAACGTGACCAAGACGAATGATTCTCAGCGCAATAAACCCGAAACATCCTACCCAATTCACGCATTACCCTTTCAACTGGGTTCGATTGTGGATGTCTTACCGAGGAGAATACTACACGAATATCTTGTTCTTCTAACGTTGCCCTCCATATATTTGACGTAAACTGCGTCCCATTGTCCGACAGAATGCGCTTTGGCTTTCCAAATTCATTAAAATATTTTTCCATCAAAATACGCAAACAAATTTTAGTATTCGCTCGTCTTATTGGATACAATGCTATACATTTCGAAAAAACATCCTGAATCACAAATATATATTTTACTCCTGCTCGTGAGGATGGTAATGGACCAAAAAAATCTACAGATATTAATTCGTTAGGCCCTGCAACGCTGACAAAGTTAAATATTCCTTCCATTCTATAATTTACATATTTCGTTTTCTGACATAAATCACAACTTCTTGTGAAACATTTTATATCTTTACGCATATGACGCCAATAAAAAAATTTCTCCACATATTTTTGCATTTTTTGACATCCTGCATGCCCCAAATGTTCGTGAGTCGATGACAATAACGCTGATTTCATGGAATTAGGAATGATCAGTTTCCAACCTTGATCAAATCGAGTTTTACAGTACAACACTTCGTTTGCTTTTTGAAACTCTAAATTTGATGAAGATTGTTCCATCATACGTTTTATCATTTCGTCATTTAATTGGTTTTTTGCAAGATTCTTAAATTCGTCGAGCCATTCTCGTTTCATTTCCAGTTTTGCAATTAAATAGTTTTCGTTTCTTTTGGCATTGTCATCTGACGTGCAACATAAGACTAGTTCTCGCACAAAATATTCGTTTTCCTTAACCGGACCGCTGACTTTATCGCTGAAATTCCTACTAAAAAAATCGGCCACCACGTTTTCTGACCCTTTACAATGCGTGATTGTGTAATCGTATTCCTGGGCAAATAATACCCACCTCATCAACCGCGCGTTATGATAAGGCGTATTTAATAAAAATGTAAGTGCCTTATGGTCTGTCACGATTTCAAATTTTTCGCATAGAAGATATCGTCGAAATTTCAAAAGAGAATATATAATCGCCAATAATTCCTTTTCCGTCACGGTATATCTTATCTCATATTTCGTTAGTACTCGACTCGTCAAAGACACTATTCTCATCTCGCCTTCGTTATCCGTTTGATATAAAACCCCACTTATTCCCAAGTCACTTGCATCGGTCTGCAATTTATATTTTTTATTCGGAATAATATGATGTAAAACTACTGAGTTCATGAAATTTTGTTTCATTTCGTAAAACGCTTTATCATGCTCCTCCGACCATTTCCACTTCAAATTAGGCTTTAATAATTCTCGAAACGGTGTAATATAATTCGCGTGATTTCGCACAAAACGTCGCGAAAATCCGCATACTCCGAGAAATCCTTGTAATTGTTTCTTATCTTTCGGGGGTGGAAATTCTTGAATTGCTTGCAATTTTTCGGGATCAACGCGCACACCTGTCCGATCGATAATTACGCCCAAAAATTTACGTCTTCACAGAAAAAACGAGACTTTTTTAAACTTAGCGTGAATCCTATTTCTATTAATTTTTTAAAAAGTTCGTTTAACAAATCTACATGTTCCTCGAAAGTTGTGGACGCTATGAAGAAATCATCGATATAATTTTTTATTTTCGACAGTAAATGATCCCCCAATCCCAAACTAACAGCTCTGATAAATCCCGACCCCGCAGTCTTCAAACCAAACGGCACTCTACAGAACTGATAACATTTACCATTATGCATAAATGCCGTATATTTCCGAGATTCTTTTGCTAAAGGGATTTGCCAGTATCCGTTAACAAAATCTGTAATAGACATATATTTTATTCCTACGCCTTCTTTTAATAGATCGTCTATTTTTTCGGGAGATTCCATATCGGATTCAATTACTGCGTTAATAAATCTCGCATCAAGACATACGCGAACCTCGCCATTTTTCTTTAAAACAATACGCAAAGGGTTACAAAATTCTACCTCAGCCCTTTCGATTATTTTTTCTCGCTCCATTTCATTAATTTTCACATCGACACGTGGTTGTAACTTAAATGGGATTGGATATGACTTTTTGACTATTATTTTATCAGAAATCGGTCTTATCTTATGTTCATATACCGAAGTGCATCCAGGTTTGTCAGAAAAAACGTCACGATTTTCTAGCAATAATTCTCGAACAATACTTTTTTGTTCGTCGTTTAATGTTGTAATATTTCTAACATACCTATCGACTTCATCCTCAAACTCTACATATGTCCCAACTTCGATTTGTTGAATTACACGATTTTCAGTTTCCAGACCAAATTCACTATCATCACAAAAAGAATCCCCCATTTTACTTTTTATCGGCTCATAAATTTCCACGACCTCATCTATTTTGCATATTTTTTTATTAATGATACTTGGATCATTATCGCATATATCAATTTCTCTTTCTAATCCATGCTCGATATTTTCAAAATTTTTATACCATAAATCGCGTTTCAACATAATCACGTTACATAAACGAATCGAATTTTGTGCTTGTTTCGAATGGAAAGAAATTTCATCGCGTGATAATTCCGAGCCTTTAAATTTAATTGTTTTTCGTTCATAATCTATAACCATCCCAAAATAATCCTGCCAATCAGTGCCAGCGATAACTCTAGATGATAACCCCGGTATAACAAGAAACGGAAAAACTACCTCCTCCTTTCCTATGCGTACTGTCAATTGGACTTGTCGTTTTATCGTCGTCGCTTTACTTCCTACTGCTGCGTATATCGATACGTTACTCACAGGTAATTCTGATAATTGACTATCCTTTTTTAACTCTACATAGAATTGTTCCGCAATACACGTTACCTCGCTTCCGGTATCAATTAACATCGGATACTTTTCGTTAAATATTTGAATCATGATTCGCGGGCTAACAACACGAGTTTCTATTTTTGTTTGCGTTTCTTCGATATCTGGTTGGACATCCCAACATAGTTCCTCAATAAAGTCAGTTTCTTTTGCTTTTTGTAACGATCGAACATTTGCTCTTGTATTCTCGTTGTTATTTTGTCGGTTTAACGTTTCGTTTTCCCTTCTACCCCAATCCTGATTTCTCGCACCACGATTATCATTCGAATCAACGCCTCTACTCTGTTTTTCGCCACGATCACGCCAGTTTTCACTTTTACGACTATCCGGATTATATCGATTACGTGATTCACTAGACGTTTCGGTTCGTCCCTCAGAATTTGAGGAGTGACCGGTTTTTGAATAATTATTCCCTACATTATTCGAATTATTACTATTATAATTATTCGTTCCGTTTTGCGACAAATCTAATCGAGCCAATGTTTGGGAAATTTTAACCGTATCGTTATAATCCACTGTTGCTAAAATGTCTCTAACTCTATTCGGAAATTGATTAAGAATCATAAAATTGATCTCGTGTTGCTCCATACGCGGTACTGAGATTTTTGCCATTCTAATTTGTTCATTAAAATATGTTAACAACGATTTATCTTGAACTCGAAATCTTTTATTTTCCCATTCCGACTTAGCCTTCATTCTAACTTCAAGAGAAAAAAATTTATTAATAAAATCTTTCTTAAATTGATCGAAATTATCAAATGGAGTCGCAACTGTTTCAAACCATATTTTTGATGTACCCATTAAAGCATCTTCTACAATTAGCATTTTATGTTCATTACTAATATTTTTCCTAATGCAATATTTTTCAAAAGATTTTATAAATTCCATTGGGTTTGTTTTTTCGGGTTCGAAAATTGGCATAACTAAATTTATTTGCATTGCTTGAAATTGTTGAAAAATATTACTTATTAAATCCCCATTTATCTGATTATTTACTTTATTTTCTTGAATGTTAGAAACGCGTGACTCATTTCCCGTATCTCTATTTTGGAAACCATTATTATTTTCGCGCAGGTTCAAGGTCTCAGTTTTATCTCCGTCTTGACCAGTTTGTGTCTGTGTTATATTACTTGAGCTTGTGTCAACACTTACATTATCTTGAGCTAATTTACCAGGTTGATCACCTGTTGTCCGAGATGCGCTCTGCGATATCATCCGGTTGATTTCCTCGAGTCGCACCACCTCCCTGCGTAGCAAATCATTTTCTTGGTTCGCCGATTTTCTCTCTATTTTCAATTTTTCAATTTCGTCGTTTAATTCCACAATAGCTTGTTGTTGCTGAGCCATTATATTCAATGTCTGATCGTCGAGGTCATCGTCGTTTATTTTCTTACTACCTTTCGGTGGCATGTTTACCTAAACAAGTTTACTTATTACAGTCAAATCTTTTAAACGAGAATAAAATTCAAATCTTTTAAAATATTAAGCAATAATAATCCTTCAATCTCTTATTAAATTTGCCGCGAGTTGAGTGCCAAAAATGTAACTATTTTTTTATTTTTAATTTTAGTTTAATAATTAATTTATTATCTATCTCCGGGTTTTCGTGGATCGCAAATTTTAATAAGAAACCGAAAGAAATCAGTAATACAAATATTTATTAGACATTATTAATTTTGATAATTATCGTAAGAAAGTCACAGCTTTTATTAGTAAAATTATACACACACAATAATAAAAGATTTAGAACACAAAGAATCATACAATCACATTTCCAACTACACACTTTCGCTCAGTTATATAAATTTAACAATATAAAAGATAAAATAATTACAATCAAATAGTCAAATCAAAAGAGTCTTGGACTTATCTTGTACAGAATGACAGGTGATGAGCATCAGGCAGCAGAAACGGGAGAAGCAGTTGATTGTTTTTTTGTCACAATTCGTCTTGCGGCATACAGCCTTTATCAATTCAATTGGTTCAAATCAAAAATAGAGGTACACCCTCTTCTCTCCCTATCTGCTATAAAGCCTTTGACTCGCCACACCGAAACTATATATTTTTTTAATTATACAATTATTCCATCTATTTACTGAAAATCACCTCTTCTATTTTATACAAATTTATTACTCACCCCGTATCGGGTTTCTGCTCACTCCTCCAAGCACTCAAGCGAAAGTGATCACTCGAACGTTCTCAGCAACTAATCAAAAATTCGAATTTAGACGAGAACGTCCGAGTAATCCCGAATTTTTTTCTTCATAGCTTTCATTTTGACAACACACACAAAGTATCACATACAATCCGTTACAATATATTAAGTAATTGTTTCTCAATATAATAATATTGAACATAATAATATTAATAATTTTCATTAATATCTCAATAGTAATAAATTTATTATTATTGCGATATTATTAATTAACATAAATATTAATATTAATAATTTATTATTAATTCTCAATAATATTAATACTAATTAATAATATATTATATTCATTAATAATATCTCAATAATAATAAATTTATATCCATGGTAATATTATTTTTAATGTGTCAAAATGTTTTGATTGCCGAATGTAGATATTATGTATTTTATTTAAATAATATTAATTATGGATAAAGAAAGAGAAGTAAAAGTTTCAATTAAATGTTATTCATTTTTTGATCATACTGTTTGTACTTTCAGTATAAAATAAAACTAGACATTTTTTTAAAATATTAAAATAATTATATCTCGTGGTTATTTATTTATTTACTTCTATTGCTTTTTAATTATATTTAATCAGAGAATATTTTAAAAACCGTATTTAATATATCAATAATTTTTATGACATTTTGAAACCACTTTTAAAATTTTAAAAAAACTAAATTCAGATTTATAATAATTAGCGACTCTAAAAACCCCTTCATACCCACTTTTGTGAAAATTAATTATTTTTTAAATTTACATCCGACATATTGGATACGCCATTTAGAATTTTCGAAATCCGACTACAGAATCATAATCAGCGACTCCAAAAACCCCTAAATATCCAATGCTGTGGAATTCCATTAATTTTTTTAAAATTTCGTCCGCCATATTGGATCCCTTATTTTGAAAAATGAACATCATAATCAGGTACCCTAAAAACCCCAAGATACCGATTGATGTGAAAATCCAACTTTATGAAAAATCAATGCATTTATAAACATTTTCTTGGAGTTAAATTTATACACAGGGGGGTTAACAATGTGTAGAAATGAGGATCGCAAGGTTATTTCTACTATTCGATCAATGCACAAAACAATAAAATTCATTTTAAGATTGTGCCTTGAAAAGAGAAATTAAGTTTTCCAATACCTGAAAGTTTTAAAGTTCTAGAAATATGCCCATATATTTAACCCATTAAGGACGGGATGTAAAAAATTTGTACAAAATGTTTAGGAACATATTTCAATCTCAAAAAGCACCAAAAATAATTTGTAAATACACTTTTTTATGTATCTTGAATCCCTTTTTCGAACTTTTTTTAAACAATATTATAAACAAATAGAGCAAATTTTTAAAAATAGTTAATTTTGCTTAAAACTTGTTACTAGGGGGTTTTCGGGGTCGCCGATTACGAATATAACCATAGTTTTTAAAAATTCAAAATGGCGGATCCAATATAGCGGACAAGAAATTTTTAAAATAGTTAATTTTGCTTAAAACTTGTTACTCGGGGGTTTTCAGGATCGCTGATTACGAATAAAACCTTAGTTTTTTAAAATTTCAAATGGCGGATCCAATTTTACAGAAAAAAAATTCAATTTGCATAAATAGTAACGTTCTTCAGCCATTAAAATATTTGGAATTAACAAATAGTTCAGTTTCCTTCCTTTTTAACAAGAGCATTGTTTTTCGCGGTTATTTATTAATTTTTAATTTTTTATATACTTTTTGTTTTTACATTTTATATATTATTTAGCGTTTTGTAAAAAAATTTGATTTATTCACATTTTAACCAGTTTTTGAAGTTATAGTAAAGTCAAATTCGAACTAATTGTATCATAATTGCTTAAATCTAAAACAAGACTATATTGCAAGCTGAATTCATAATTATTCCCGATTAAATTGAATTCCTGCATGTTTCCCATTTTTTACAGTTTACAATCCTTTATAATGCTCAAAACATCCATAATAGTTAAACCTAGAATTAAAATAACAAAACTTTTTACTATCTATGTTTTTCTCCAGTAGCATAATGCAAGTATCGTTTCACAGGTATTCTTGAATTTCTGTATTGTGAATTTTATTATAAAAAATCTCCATTTTCAATGCTTGAAAAATAATTTTAAAGCTATGAATTAATATTTTTTAATATTGTTTACCATCTATAATTTACCATTTTTAATATTTTCGAACTGTTGCAATTGGAAATTTTTTGATTAATTAGATAAAGAAATTATTTTAAATTCCATTATTTTGACGTCAAAAGTTTAAAAGATATACATTAAAAAATTAAAACATTAGAAATTTTCCATTTTTTTAATTTTTTGAAAAAATTGAATGCTTCCCGTTCTAATTAATATATTAAAAAACTATAAATTTATTGTTTATATATATCTTACAAAAGTTATAACTGATTAATTTACTGCAATCTATCAAAATGTAAAAATTGTTTTGCCACAAAGTAATGTCCTATAACCAAGATAAAAGTATAAAAATGTTTTCAAAAAATTAAAAAAATCGAAATTTTTCAAATTTTATATTTTTTAATTAATTGCAGTTAAATGATCTACAATTCATTATTACATGTTATTTGGTCAAATTTTAGCATAATTTTTACAAAAATGGTCTCCTATAAATACACTACCGTCCGAAATTGTGCGAACACGCTAACATCTCTACCCAAGTAGAAATGTCCGGAGTTATGACGGAGTTAAACACGGGCATGGTACTGACTCAGTACTGATCGTCGGTACTGACAATCGGAACCCGATCAGTACTGGGAGTATACTGACTCCAAAACCGAATCAATAATATATCGGAGTTAAAAAAAGTGTTAAAATCAGTACTGGCAGAAAACTGGCATAACACCAAATCAGTACTGCGAAGGAGTTATAAAAAATAAACAAACTTTGTTATAATGGCATTAAACCGGCCACTATTAATAACAACATCGTTTGATTTATTAACTATTAAAATATTTTCCAAGATTTTTAAAAACATTATTCATCAACAATAACGCTAAACACTTAATTAACATATTATTAATTATTAATTAACAGGTATATGTCATAATAATAATAAATTATTATTTATTAATTATTTTTACTATTATGTGTTATTAATAATGAGCAATTCCAAGCCAAGTGATCATGAGGATTTTGGATGATTTTAGCAATTTTAAAAATATTTTGTGAATTTGTTCCTTTATATGCATAGAATAAGAATGTATAAAAATTTTTTCAAAATTTTCAAAATTTTTTGAGTTATGTCTTTTTCAAAATTTTGATCGTTTTTTAAAAAAAGGCACGTAACTTTTTTTCTTGTTGACCGATTAAGACAAACTTTTTTGGAAAATATTCATAATAAGAAGTACTTTAATGAAAAAAATTAAAGAAAAAAAAAATTTTTTTTGCCCAAAAAAAATTTCAAAAAAATTTTTTAATTAAAATTAAAAAAAAAAATATACCTTCCATTTCAAATTTTTTTTTTGTAAATATTGTCAATAAAGTAAAGAATACTACCTATAAATTTAATTATGGGACAACAATAACTTTTGGAGAAAAAAAATAAAATGTCCAGCGCGACGTACCGGGACGTGTGCAGTATTTGCTTATAGCGGCGCAAGTTTTGTTTTAAATCTTTTAAGAGGTCATATTTTCTTGCTAAAATGATTTTTCTAAATTTTGTAATTAAATTAAAATAAAAAATTGATCTCTCGAGCGCTATTTTTGAATTTTTGTTTAAAAAATTTTTTAAATAATAAGTATTAAAATAATCATAAAACATATTTTTTTGGCTTTATTGATTAAGAAAATTAATCAAAAATCTTATTAAAATAGTATTGGATTGATAAAGAAATAGAGAATTATATTTAGTTAAATATGATTTAAACAATTAAAAGTAATTATTATCATCATGAAGTGTACTTAGAGCTAGAAATTTATAGTTTTTGCTATATTTTGCATTAAATTGT
Organism: Leptopilina drosophilae; assembly: GCA_032873175.1. NCBI lineage: Eukaryota > Metazoa > Arthropoda > Insecta > Hymenoptera > Figitidae > Leptopilina > Leptopilina drosophilae. Next base: position 27,054,314 of record CM065478.1, read on the forward strand.
ATTTTAAACATTGAAGTATAAAAGAAAAACTAAAAATTTATTAGTTAAACATTATTTTACACAATTTATTTTAGTTTTTTTAATTTACTGCAATTAAAACAAGAAATTCTTAGTTTTTCTTAATTGTGAAAAAAATCAATTGCAATCCCTATTTTTTAATCAAATCTACTGCATTAATGAAGCAATAAATCTACTGCATTAATGCAGTAAGTAAATCTACTGCATTATATATGCAGTAGATTTGATTTTAAAAAAATAGGGATTTGCAATTGATTTTTTTCACAATTGCAATGAAGCAAGTAAATCTACTGCATTAATGCAGTAAAGTAAATCTACTGCATTATAATGCAGTAGATTTGATTAAAAAATAGGGATTGCAATTGATTTTTTCACAATTGCAATGAAGCAAGTAAATCTACTGCATTAATGCAGTAAGTAAATTTACTGCAGAAAAACTAAGAATTTCTTGTTTTAATTGCAGTAAATTAAAAAACTAAAATAAATTGTGTAAATAATGTTTAACTAATAAATTTTTAGTTTTTTCTTTTATACTTCAATGTTTAAAATACAATTTAATGCAAAATATAGCAAAAACTATAAATTTCTAGCTCTAAGTACACTTCATGATGATAATAATTACTTTTAATTGTTTAAATCATATTTAACTAAATAATTCTCTATTTCTTTATCAATCCAATACTATTTTAATAAGATATTTGATTAATTTTCTTAATCAATAAAGCCAAAAAATATGTTTTATGATTATTTTAATACTTATTATTTAAAAAATTTTTTAAACAAAAATTCAAAAATAGCGCTCGAGAGATCAATTTTTTTATTTTAATTTAATTACAAAATTTAGAAAAATCATTTTTAGCAAGAAAATATGACCTCTTAAAAGATTTAAAACAAAAACTTGCGCCGCTATAAGCAAATACTGCACACGTCCCGGTGACGTCGCGCTGGACATTTTATTTTTTTTCTCCAAAAGTTATTGTTGTCCCATAATTAAATTTATAGGTAGTATTCTTTACTTTATTGACAATATTTACAAAAAAAAAAAATTTGAAATCGAAGGTATATTTTTTTTTTTTAATTTTAATTAAAAAATTTTTTTTGAAATTTTTTTTGGGCAAAAAAAAATTTTTTTTTTTCTTTAATTTTTTCATTAAAGTACTTCTTTATTATGAATATTTTCCAAAAAAGTTTGTCTTAATCGGTCAACAAGAAAAAAAGTTACGTGCCTTTTTTTAAAAAACGATCAAAATTTTGAAAAAGACATAACTCAAAAAATTTTGAAAATTTTGAAAAAATTTTTATACATTCTTATTCTATGCATATAAAGGGACAAATTCACAAAATATTTTTAAAATTGCTAAAATCATCCAAAATCCTCATGATCACTTGGCTTGGAATTGCTCTAATAAAATTTTTTTCATTTTTTTTAAATGTAAAAATATATACATTTTTCTATTATTATTTAAATAAATAATTAAATAAATAATTTTTACCATATTTTTATGCTATACCTATTAATTAATATGTAATGTCTTGTTAAAATATATATAAATATATAGAACATATATTTATTATTTTTTTCCGTCTTACTTCTAAGTGTTTAGTGTATAATTCTCAACATTGTTACATAAAATATAAATTTAAATAATTATAAACAATAATAATAATAATTTTGTAATTAATTTAAATAAATAAGATTGTCTAAATTAATGAGAAAAATAAGAAATTTTTTTTAAAAACTTATTTCAATAAAAGGAATTTTGCTAATTATTTACATTTTAATTGATACTCATAAAAGTTTATTTACTACAGAAATATTAATAATAATTATTAGTACTCAATAAATTACTCCCTCTTCTTTAATAATCAAATAACAAATTACTCATAAAAGTTAAAAGTTAAAAGATACTCATAAAAGTTTATTTACTACAGAAATATTAATAATAATTATTAGTACTCAATAAATTACTCCCTCTTCTTTAATAATCAAATAACAAATTAATACAAGGTTCTAAAGGTAAATTTTGTTTTAGAGAACGCGTTACAGCATTTTCCAAATTTGTTAAATTTTATCTGCGAATCAGTAATTAGGCGGTGTTCTGCCAGTGATATTTTAATACTGACTTAGTACTGACTGCCGGTAAAAAATCAGTACAGGACAGCGTTACCAGCCAGGGATTTCCCAGTACTGATTTAGTACTGGAATCAGTACTGCTATACTGCCTGTCAGTACTGGGTCAGTACAATGCCAGTATTACATTTCTACTTGGGTAGCTATTAAAAAACACACCCGCACAGAAACAGTGATAACTCGGTTAAAAATGACGCTAGATGGTTTTTTTTAATTGCATTGGAAAGCTTATTAAATTTCCAATGATATGTCGCTATTTTAAGTTGTATTGCATAAATAGGAAGCGAGATATCATTTTATTAAGACAAAAAATAATTCTATTTTTTTCGGAATTTCTTACTCTGACTTTGACTCCTGGCACAGCTTAGCAAAGTTTATGAAAAAAATTGTTACTTTTACAGCCTATTCCTTGTAACCTAAGCTTTAAATAGAGACCAAGAACAGAAAAAAATATTTACGGGTTCCCGAGATATTACAAAAAGAGTCGGACCGTGCCAAGCAGAATTTTCAATCATCGATTTCTCTAATTCGCCGTTGAGTCAATTACATGTCTGTGAAAAAAGTGTCGAAAATTAATTTTACCAAGTACATTTTTACTGGGATCCACTTTTTAAATATCGTTAAATAATAAATTAAATTAAAAAGTGGATCCCAGTAAAAATGTACTTCGTAAAATTAATTTTCGACACTTTTTTCACAGACAAGTAATTGACTCAACGGCGAATTACAGAAATCGATGATTGAAAATTCTCCCAAGTAGAAATGTAATACTGGCATTGTACTGACCCAGTACTGACTGGCAGTATAGCAGTACTGACTCCAGTATAAAATCAGTACTGGGAAATCCCTGGCTGGTAACGCTGTACAGTATTGATTTTTTACCGGCAGTCAGTACTAAGTCAGTACTGAAATATCACTGGCAGAACACCGCCTAATTACTGATTCGCAGCTAAAATTTAACAAATCTGGAAAATGCTGTAACGCGTTCTCTAAAAGAAAATTTACCTTTAGAAGCTTATATTAATTTGTTATTTGATTATTAAAGAAGAGAGAGTAATTTATTGAGTACTAATAATTATTATTAATATTTCTATAGTAAATAAACTTCTATGAGTATCAACAAAAATGTAAATAATTATAAAAATTCCTTTTATTGAAATAAGTTTTTTAAAAAAATTTTCTTATTTTTTTCATTAACTTAGACAATCTTATTTATTTAAATTAATTACTAAATTATTATTATTATCTATTATTATTTAAATTTATATTTTATCTGTTGAGAATACACTAAACATTTAGAACTAAGACGGAAAAATATCGCACGCACGGGGTATCGAACCCTAGACCTCGAGGACGCAAGTCGAATACACTAACCACACAGTCACGCAAGCTTGAAAGTATGTTTTTTTAAACTTCCATTTGAATTATACGAAGGATATATACAGTGGTATAATAATGAATTCACTTTATAATATATTTATTTAATGAAAAATTATTATAAATATATGTTTTATATATTTACATACATTTTAACATGACATTACATATTAATTAATAGGTATAGCATAAAAATATGGTAAAAATTATTTATTTAATTATTTATTTAAATAATAATAGAAAAATGTATATATTTTTACATTTAAAAAAAATGAAAAAAATTTTATTATTAATAACACATAATAGTAAAAATAATTAATAAATAATAATTTATTATTATTATGACATATACCTGTTAATTAATAATTAATAATACGTTAATTAAGTGTTTAGCGTTATTGTTGATGAATAATGTTTTTAAAAATCTTGGAAAATATTTTAATAGTTAATAAATCAAACAATGTGGTTATTAATAGTGGCCAGTTTAATGCCATTATATCAAAGTTTGTTTGTTTTTTATAACTCCTTCGCAGGACTGATTTGGTGTTATGCCAGTTTTCTGCCAATACTGATTTTAACACTTTTTTAACTCCGACATATTACTGACTCGGTTTTGGAGTCAGTATACTCCCAGTACTGATCGGGTTCCGAATGTCAGTACCGACGGTCAGTACTGAGTCAGTACCATTCTGGTGTTTAACTCCGTTATAACTCCGGACATTTCTACTTGGGCTGCTTGGCATGGTCCGACTCTTTTTGTAATATCTCGGGAACACGTAAATATTTTTTGCTGTTCTTGGTCTCTATTTAAAGCTTAGGTTACAAGGAATAGTCTGTAATAGGAACAATTTTTTTCATAAACTTTGCTAAACTGTGCCAGGAGTCAAAGTCAGAGTAAGAAATTCCGAAAAAATAGAATTATTTTTTTGTCTTCATAACATGATATCTTGCTTCCTATTTGTGTAATACAACTGAAAATAGTGACATTTCATTGGAAATTTAATAAGCTTTCTAATGCAATTTAAAAAACCCATCTAGCGTCATTTTTAACCGAGTTATCACTGTTTCTGTGCGGGTGTGTTTTTTAATAGCTAGCACAATTTCGGACGGTAGTGTAGATAATTTTTTTTTAATTTTTCGAAAACATTTTTATACTTATATCTGAAATATGGAATAGTATTTTTTGTTAAATTATCCTAAAATGTGACTAAATAACATGTTATACTCAATTATACAAAGTTTGAAAGCATTTTTTAAAGAAATGTAAAATTTGAAAATTTCTGATTTTGGAATTTTTTGAAAAAATTGAATATCTCCAGTTCTAATTAATATTTTTCTAATCTGTAAATTTATAAACCTTCCTTGGCCCAATGTCAAACATTCTGCCAAATTTAGTTTTAAATGGTTAAGCCGTTTTTAAGTGATTCGCGAACAAAGATTCTGTGACATACGGACATACATGCATATGTAACCGGCAAAACCCGAAGTCCGGGCATTTCGGGAAACTCCTATGTTTTTAGGCATTATCCGAATTTCCTAGAGATTCACAGGCATTTCCCAAATTGCCTAGGCATTTCGAGAATTGACTAGGCATTTCGGGAAATGCCGGAGTCGTTTTAGGCAACTTGAGAACTGATTTGTCTGAGTCATTTATAGACAAAAATAAATATCGACAAATTGTCTTAATACCTCAAATGTACTGTTTATTATTAATTAGTAATCGTACAGACTTTTTATCGTGCACACGAATTCAATAATGTCTAACGAAGGTCCCAAACAGCAATGGAAGGATAAATTTTATTCGTCAATTATTGAATCGTCAAATTATAAAGTTTTCCTCAAGAAAAATATGACGAAATTTTGAAAGATGTGTTAAACATAAAATTAAATGGAGAAAAAAATAGTCTTTAATAAAGAAGAATTTATAGATATGATGCGTTAGAAATTGGAGGAATTAGTAAATTGATATCTAAGTGTAATGAAGGTGAGGTGAAGTTTATTGTTCCTTTAGAAGAAATGTTTGATATCCTGCAATAGTAAAAGATGTTTATGCAAACGAAGAAATCTTCTTTGCAATTCCAAATGCCACCAAAGCTCCTCTTGTTGCAATAAATAATTTGTTAAAATTAATTTCTTTATAAATTATTAATGAATAAATGGTATTTTGATTACACTTAATTCAGACAAATGATTTCTCAATTTGCCTAAAACGGCCCCCGCATTTCCCGAAATGCCTAGTCAATTCTCAAAATGCCTAGTCAATTTGGGAAATGCCTGTGAATCTCTAGGAAATTAGAATAATGCATAAAAACCTAGGAATTTCCCGAAATGCCTAGGCATTTCGCGAATTGCCTGGTCTTCGGGTTTTGCCGGTAACACATACATACATACATACACGAAATTTTTTATTGGCATTTTTGGAATCCTGGATGCTCAAAACAAATAAGTATGTGTAAAATTTTAAGTTCTGAGCAATGTACAGACAAAAGTCTTATCTTATATATGGGTCATTTCATTTAAATTGTCATTTTCAGCCTCAACAAAAGTTGAAGTAGCAAGATTCGATTCTGTAATTTAAACCAAATTTTTTAAACAGTTATATATATATATATATATATATATATATATATATATATATATATATATATATATATATATATATATATATATATATATATATATATATATATATCACATTAACGAAATTCATAGTGGTCGCGCAATTAAAGTGACATATTCCACATAAGAGACGTTTTTCGTCAGAAATAGTAAAATTTTTCAAAAAAAATGTTCTGCAATCTTCCACTTAATGATGATTAATTTGTTAGGGACAAGTATTGTTTCGTTACTCTTACAATTATGAAACTCAAACAAACCATAAATTTGTTTATGGTTATAAATAAATTACACTATAAGGTCATGTTTGATGAAGAATAGTATATTGTGCATCTAGGAAGAAAATCGGGTGATTTCCACGAGTGTGGAGTTTGCAGTTCGAGGCGCAGCGAGCGCACGAGCCGCTCAATTCAAACCCCCTTGGCGGGGTATTTGAATTTTTATTTTTAAACATTTAAGTACGTTCTAATGAGTGCTCTACTTTTTCCGCCCGAGTTTTAGTTTCGTCTATCACCGCTACATGGCGCTCTATTTAAACCCCCTTGGCGGGGTATTAAATTTATTTTAATAATTTTAATTCAGTTTTTGAATAATACTCAACAACCTACGATGATGACACCTCAAGTTCATCATGAAGTATTGACAAAAACAAAGTGAGATGTAAGTTTGAAAATATTCCTTTATAAAACTAAATTTCAAATTTTATTATGAAATTACTCTTACAGACAAATATTTGTTTCATTTTTTTATTTATTAATTTAATTAAATTAAACAAACTATTACAGTAAAATTTTTAATCTTTTTAAAGTTATTTATTAAATTCTTATTAAAACAATTTTTTAAATCTTTTTTTTTATTTTAATAATAAAATTAGAAAATTTTCTATTATAAAGCAATATTTTGTTATTAAATTAAACAAACTATTATAGTGAAATTTTTAATCTTTTAAAAGTTAAGTTTTTGTTTTTTTTAATTTTAATAATAATAAAATTAGAACATTTTTTAATAAAAAGCAATATTTTGTTTGTTTATTACTTACTTTGTGTATAATTCGTATATTAATTAATATAGAACAATTTTGTTAATAGGAAAAAGAAAACAGTCAAAGGTTGGAATCTAGATAGAAACCCGTGAAAACATGTAGTCCAGATTTACAGGAAATAGAAAATGTGAAATACATTCCAACACCCAAACACTTACTCATAGAGTTTCATTAAAGTCAGAAGGAATCATCCACAGCAAATTAAATGCAGACTTTACACTGTTCCACTCAGAAGGAAACATCCACAGAAAATCAAATGCAGACTCCACATTGTTCCAATCAAGATGTTCAATTTTTATCACTTAACTCTTCTAGTTCTAGTTCTACTAGCACTTCTTCTGATTCTAGTTCTACAAGCGCTTCATCAAACACCAGTACCTCTTCAAATAGTAATATTTCATCGCAAAAAACGTCGAGTAATTCTACGTCGGAAGTCAAGGCAAAAGTCCCGTCTGCGTCAAATAATAATAATATTTCAACGCAAAAAACGTCGAAAGTCAAGTCAAAAGTTCAGTCTGCGTCAAATAATAATAATATATTATTGCAAGAAACGACGATTAATTCTTCGCCGAGTACATCGAAAGTCCCGTCAAATCTTCCCACTCAGAACGTTTCTAATACTTCACGTCATGTAATAGCCAGTGATAGGTTAGGAACAATATTACTTGACCCTAACGATCCCTGCCTTCATAAAACGACAAGACCAGAAAAACTTCCAAGTGGAAAGAGGCGTAAACCAACTGCGGATAAAGATAGTCATAAAAAACAAAGAAAATGAATCTTAAATTTATCTCCGTTTGTCTTTGACTCATTATATATATATATTCTATAAAAAAAATTCTGTTTTTATAACCATATTTTTATATTTTTTCTTTTTTTATTTTTTATTATATTCTATAAATATTATTAACATACAAATTATTTAAAAAAACGAGTTTTGTTGTACTTTAAAAAACAATTTTAGTCGTGCTTAAAAAAAATAAGTTTAATTGTACTTTCGAAAAGGAAGGTTTAGTTGTACTTTAAAAAAACAATTTTAGTCGTGCTTTAAAATAATAAGTTTAATTGTACTTTCGAAAAAAACATGGTTTAGTTGTATTTAAAAAGACAATATTATAGTTTTATTTATACAGTAAGAAAAGCTATCTGTCAGTCATAGGAAAGTATGGTAATCGCATAAGTCTGTCTCACTCGCACTCATGGGCGGTGACTGACGTATAGCTTTTCCTACTGTATATTATGTGAACACTAAAGATGTTTTCTGCTAATAAGAACTGCATTACAGTATAAAATAAACCACGTTTTTCTTGTTTCAACCACACACAAAAAACCCAGTCTCATTTTTGTTGGATCTCAAAATGAGACTATGTTAAACGCCATAGAACGTGGCGCCACCTAAGAGTCTCATTTTTGTTGCAACTCAAAATGAGAAGCATATGATACTCATTTTGAGACTAGGTTTTTCCAGTGCATTTCCATTTTCAACTTTTTTTTATTAAAACATATTTTCAGATTTAAAATAACTATATTTTTCAATAAAATGATTTATTTGTACTTATTAATTATATTTTTTATAAAATTGACTGTAGATACAAACGACTTATTTATATGTCAAATTTTATTATTCTCTTTAATACTAGTCTTATTCATAATATAAATATTGAAGATGAAAGAATTTATCAATTATTAATTAATAATTAATAATTAATTAATAATTTCAAAATTATCAAAGAACTCAGAAAAAATTGGTTAGCATGGTGGGATACGAGCCCACGACCTTTCTATTGCCGGTAGACTGCTCTGACCACTGAGCTACATGCACTGAGCTGCGCTGTCGATACATATGAAAAATATATTGTATTTTCATAACGAAATCTAGTGCTTACTCAAGAAATTTATTTTCGAGAGATTTGATTCGGATAATTGATAAATTCTTTCATCTTCAATATTAATACTACCGAATGATAAATTCACTTTCTTCAATCATAATATAAATAGTTCATCCTTTATTAATAATTTGTATATTAATACTCCCAAAAATAGTATTAATTATTAAAAATAAGCATTGCAATTTAATCGATAGAAGATTTAAAGTTCGCGCAAATACAAACATTATTTATGAAGAACTGCCGCATGGAGATGCTACTTTCACTCCACTAGCGGTGCATAGTGGGGAGCACCGTGGTGGGGAACACTCCTATATACTGCGGTGCACCAACCACCAAACTCATTCTTTTTTCAGCTTCCATCGTTTCAGTTAAATCTTCCTTACAGGTCTCTTCCCTCCAGGTCTTTCTCTCTAAATTTTTTCTTTCTCTAACAAGACTTTTTTCCTTTAGATCTTTTTCTCTTTCTTACAGATCTTTTCTCTCTTACAAGTATTTTTTCTATTTCTCACGTGTCTTTTCTATATTTCTCACAGTTCTTTCTCTATTTTTTACAGGTCTTTTCTCTCCTTTTTCCTCCAGCTCATCACTTGTTATAGTTCTTCTTTTTTTATTGTTTTAAATCAATTTTTCTTATTTTTCATTTATTTAATTTCTCTTTATTGTTATTTCACGTTTATTTCAGTTTATATTTATCTTTTATTTCTCTTTTTAGGAATTATTTTTCTTATTTATCTTTTTCTGGTTATTTATAAATCTTTTTTCTATTTTGATTAAATTTTTCTATTTATTTCTCTTCTTTTTCTTTCAGTTTTCATTTCTTTTTCTTTTACATATTTGTTCTAATTCTATTTTTTCTGGTTATTTTTCTTTGTTGTTATTTCCGTTTTCATTTATTCTGCTTAATTACTCGTTTTTCTTAAGTTACACTTCTTTTTTGTTTGTTTGTTTCTTCATTCTACCTGATTTGTTCTATTCATTTTTTTATATCTCTCACATCTTATTCTTTTTTTTTGTTATTTCTAAAGTTAATTTTATTAAATATTAAAAATTTTCTTCTAGAAAGAAGGAAAGAAAAAAAAATGGAAGACAATACGATTAATCCAACACAAAATGTGGAAATGGAAGTAGAAGAAGAAGAGGATAATGCTTCTGCAATAATAATTTTTTATCCTTATGCGCATAACATTACGATGATAATGATGATAATGATGATTGTGAGGATGGGTATGACAGCCAGGGAGAAACAATCATCATCAGTGATGATGATGATAATGATGATAACTTTTTAGTTATTGATTTGGACCCGGAGGAAGTTAATTAAATTAATAAATAAACTTATTAGTTAATTAATTATTTTAACTAACATTGAAAAATTCATTTTATTTTTAGATGGCGGAGCTGCTAGAAGCATGCCCTGAGGTAGATGAAGTTTTACAAATCATCGAATTAAATTCACGGACGTGAATTATAAGTTGATTAATATTGTAATTAATTAAATTTTTTTAAATAAATAAACCTTTTTTCAACTACTACATTTTATTTATTTCAAATTGATTCAATTTTAGCACACATATTGAGGGAGCGGTACTTCTGCGTGCGCAATGTGTTGTGCAGTGGGGATAATTTTGCGTTCGCATTTAGAAATGTGGTGGGGTTGGAGGAAAAAGTGGGAGTTGCGGTTATGTAAGGCGGTTGTGAGGCCACTAGGTCATTCTCGTTTCAGGTTCTTGAATTAGTAGTAAGTATAAACGTTGATCTTCTTTTCAATAATTCCTTTTCAGTTTTATTTTCTAAGTTCTTTTTCAGCTACATTACAAATAGCACTTATATATTGGTTCGGAGGTTCTAAAAACCATTCTTGAAGAAGTTTATCATTTTTTACTGCACAGTTTTCACTATAAAGAGTATGATGTTTACATGTCGTTAACAACAATTTAGACTCAAGTTTTTTCAATGATGGACAATTAAAATCTTCTAAATTTTGCACATTAAGTAAGTATTTTTCCAGCCAAATCTTCTTTTCCAATCCTTTGACGAAGATTGCATTAGCACCTCGCAGGATTCCTTGTAGAATAGATTTAAGTTCATCATAAGGGACATCTCCAGCAGCCCAATTAATTCCATGGTAATTATGAGTTAGCCAGAGGTTTTCACTTTTGTAGCGTCCTGGCAGTAAATTCCAAGGACAAGCTGGTTCAAACAGAAAAACAAGTGGGAGAGCATCCGATTGCAGTGGAAGAATTGTGAATTCTTTAAGGACAAACTCGTTGTTGGCTTTTTTAAAACCCTGACCGTCTGCAATAAACTCCATGTTAAAGCAGGAATGAATTTCTTGCTGAGAGCAGCTGCTTTTATAGTAATCATCCCCACCATCGCATTATCCCCACTCCTTTACAATAATTTCTTTACAACGCTGCTGATTGGTTTATATTGTATGACGTGGTCGTGGATAATTAGGCAATAGGCGGTGGTCTTAGCTGGCATGTTGATTCCTACCTCAAATTCTAACTTTACATCAACTGATGCTTGTTTTAAAAACTCGTTTTGTTTAGAACAATCAATAACAATTAGAGGAAATAAAATTTTAAAAATATCCTTTGTTAAAATAGGTTCTGAATCTTTACTATAATAGGATGATTGAAAATTAGCGTACATTTCATAAAGTAGAGAGTACTGATTTTGAACAAAGTTTAAATTTAAATTTCCGTAAGAATAATATTGTGAATTTAAAAAAAGTTCAACATTTGTAATATTGCAATGGTCAAAATGACAGGCATATTTTTTACATTCGTCTTTCCTCGCTATTTGAAAACGAACAATGACATAACGTGGTTTCTCTAATTGTGTTTATGTTTTAATTTGCCACAGGATTTTTGAACTTGTAGGAATTAGAGGATACTCATACATTTCCCAAGATGGAAAACTTATTGAAATTAATGGATCCTTCTCGATACATTTTAATAGTCTGATTTTATTATTATCAGCGGGCAAAACGTATGGTACTATCCATTCAAGTTTATTGATAAAAATTTTGAATTCCTCATCCCTTACTTGTGCTGTTTGTAATGATCTTAATTTTTGCCAATAAGAATTTGCTCGCCGGATGGAGTCCGGGTCTCTAGAATCGTAAATTCTATCTATTTACTGTGACGCAAGCGCCATCTATTTTATATACTATTTTTAAGAGAAATTTGTGTCAGGGTAAAATCAAAATAATAAAACATAATTTTAAACCTTCGAAAGTAAATATAATAACAAAATAAAAATAAAATGATAACAAAATTAATAATTAACAAATTAGATTTAAATTATAAAAATTACAATAAAAATATAAAATAATAAAACTGACTCGATATAATGCAAAGAAAATAATAAAGAAAGAATTATAAAATTTAAATAATAAACTAAGATTTAAGAATTAAATTACAATTAATAAAATAAAATATTTAAACAAGTGAAAATTTAATAATAACAAAAGTAGAAAATTTAGTAATAACAAAAATGAACAATTCGGCGCGTCCGCCTATCACACCTTCACCCGACTCATTCCTCGCCGTTCTCGATCTCGTTCGGACTGTAATAAAATTTACCCCGTTATTTTATAATTAAAATTACAATTTCATGACACTGAAAATTACTGGGTTGATTCTAGAAATTAACCCCCAATTACGCGCGCGGACGGAAACTAGGGTCGTGCACGCTAGGTCGGAATTTAAGAAATTACCGAAAAGAACTAGATATCGAACTTCGGTCGATATTCTTGCCCGTCGCGAAATAAGTGTAATAATTCATGTATGTTCTGGACATCCTGACCTGATTAGCTCCTCAAGGCCAAGTTGTCCAGGTGTACGTGTCATATCTGTTGAACGATTAGCTCCTCAGTTCAACAGGGGAAAGTGATGTAATTGTGTGTGTGTAAGGATGGTAAAAATAACATGGATGTCTCAACGTCCCGGGTTAGCGCCCCACGTTCAGTTGAGACAAAGGTGGAAAAGAGTACAAAGCATACACGGTGGAGCTCCACACGGTCTACTTTGCACCAGGTAAAAAAATTATTGAGAAAGCGAAGGGTGTTACAGAGACTCGTTAGCTCCCGAAGTCTCTATACATCTCCTTCTAGGAAATTTTTGGAGAGCCGGTGAACAGATTAGCTCCTCATGTTCTCCAGCTCTTCCGAAGGAAATCATCCCTTGGCCAGGATTAGCTCCTCTCTGTCCAAGGAATAGATCGAGGGTAGGAAAGGACTGTGAGCTGCTGTCGGTCGGCCTCGGAGCAAGCCCCGAGTCCGGTCGTAGGCAGACTGAATGAAACGAAATGTGCAACCAAGTAATATAGATCGCTGGCTCTCCTCAGGTATGACGAGAGGTAAGAGCGACCTACGTCATGCGCGGCAGTGAGTGCGCCATCGGTACTTCTCTCTCGCCAGCCAGGCAGTGAGCACAGCAATATATATATAGATATATTAAATGTATGAATGAATTCGACGCGGAATAAATTCGAATTTAAAAAAAATATGTTCAACATTACATGTTTGAATGATAGAATTTATGTCAGAACGTGCTTTTGTTAAAATAAGTTCGTCGCTTGGGGGCAGCAACATGCCGACTCAGCTAAACGGTGAAAAAGATGCCGTTTCAAAAAGAAAAGTGAAAAACATGCCATTTCGCGAAAGCGCTGAGAAACATACCTTCTTCAAACGAACGGTGAAGAACATGCCTTTTCAATTGTTAATATTTAATATTCATATTATATTAATAATATTATATTAATTATAAATAATTAATAATATTATATTTATTATAAACAATTAATGATTAATCAATTAATTTAATTAATTGATTAATTTATAATTATTAATATTATTATATTAATTATTTATTTATTTAATATTATATTTAATATTAACGGTTGAAAAGGCATGTTCTTCACCGTTCGTTTGAAGAAGGTATGTTTCTTAGCGCTTTCGCGAAACGGCATGTTTTTCACTTTTCTTTTTGAAACGGCATCTTTTTCACCATTTAGCTGAGTCGGCATGTTGCTGCCCCCAAGCGACGAGTTCATGTTTAGCGTTCATAATGATTTTTTAATAATCTTCAGCAAAGCCAAAAATCATGCTGAGTGGCATTGTGACATCAAAATAACCATTTTCCAATACAAGTCTTGCATCAGCTGCAATTTTTGAATATCCAGCATTTTCAATAAAATTTAGCTGAGTTAGAGTTTGTGAGACAAAATTTTTCATTATTGTAGTTTGTCCAACGTATTTGCAGCGATCAATTTCTATACCATTTAGTTCATAGCGAATTTCATCAAACAAGAAGCATAGAACATTATTACTTAAATGCACGTTTTCTGTAAAAGTAATTTCATCATTTTTATCTAATCTGCCAAAAATGTGTAATGAACTTTTACTAGGTAAAATGCACAAGTCTTGATGTTGTACTGCGATTCGAATTTCATCGCTATTATTAAAAGATGAAGATGCATACGGTTGATGAGCATGAATTTCATAATGAGCTATGGACTCATCAAAATTTACTGCTGCTGGAATATTGAGAAAATCGTCCATTTTTATTGCAACAACATCCACAAAATATGTAAATTAATTGTCTTGTTTTATTTTCTTTCCTTGAACTTTTAGACCTAGTTCTTGCAGAAAGAGGCGATTCTGAGGTGTTAACACCTTGTGAGACAAATTTAGACTGATTGGACTCTTGCATGTTGGTTGACTTTTATAGTTTCCACCAACAACAGCTCTTTGATTATAAGCGATTCCCATTACAAAGACTTTATATGCAACCGAATTGTTATAGTTTCTCCTCTAGAATTTATTAAACCACTGTCCTGATGAACAATTCGCAGTTGTATATTATGTATTGTCTTTGTAACAATCGAAAGGTAAATGACGTGAGCTGGCACTTTCACAATCTTATATCCTGGTGGGACGCTAGGGAAAAACTCATGAATGGTGTGGACTTTTTGATTATTTATATACGCTCCAGATGTTATATTGAACTCAATTCTAACTGAATTGACCTTTAAAATGGCTACAGGGAAATCAGAGGCATGTGTTTGATGAGGTGATAGTTTTCGTGATGTAAATCCCAATAATTTACCAATCGAATTTTTTGCTTTGAAAAGAATGGGTAAATTGGATTTATTTACACTGCGCAATGTATTATTATTAGGTTTTAAACTAATAACTGTTCCAATTTCTACAGAATTTTGTAAATATGCTTCAATATCTTTAATTTCATAACTTCCAGTTGCTATATCAATTAGTTGATTGCCAACATAAAATTTATTGTTACCCTTATCAATATTAGGAATAGAATTAAAAGTCAATAATTCAACAAGACCAAGTACATAACTTTTATTTGGATTTAGCTCTATTGGTGAGAAATATTTAGCTTCAAGAACTGAAGTACTGCCCGTTAACGTTAAAGTAAACGAATCACCCATCTTGCCGTCAGATTTTATACTGAAATCTTACAATAGTTACAGTCTTTTATAAAGGTTAAAGTAACTCTAAATATTTAGTTGATTACATAAAAATTTAAGACACAAGTGTCCACATACAAATGTATAATTTTGATATCTTTTATGATTATATTTTATTAAGCTACCATCACCCAAGTAATTGACAAGATCTGTTGGTGGGGGAAGATTGCCACAGCTATCAAAATACATTGTTTCGTTTTTGAATTTTTTATATGCTACCCAATGTGTTCCTGTACCTTCTTTATTATCAAGATTAATTATTCCTGATTCATAACATGTAATTATAATGAAAGTCGTAGATCAAAGTTTTTGGCACATCCAACATAGTCAACCCAACATACATCGGCTTGTTCATTAACACCTGCATTTTCCTAAGTTCCACAGCTACCAAATTCTCATTAAAAATGGCTCTGCTGTGGAAGTTAGGCTTTGCTATTAGGGCTTCGGCTCCATACCTACTTTGTCACTAATTTAATGTCTACATGTTTTCGAACGTTCTCCAATGTTTTGCCAAACACTGCGTTGTTCATCAATTTAAACAAGTTTTTCTCAAATTCGTTACTGGCGTTTGTCCTTCGCATGGTATTAAAGTAAATGTAACTTTTTAACCATGTGGATTGTTCGAACTTTAAGACGCGATGAATTTGAACTAACATGAGGCCGTTGGCAATAGCTTCTTTTAAGGCACGATAATGGAGAACGTACTTTCGTTTCGGTAGGAGGGTAGTTAAGAGCTTCTCCTGTTTTGACCCTGGTGGTTTCGAGCGTTCTGGACAAAATGGAAAATCGCTGTGTTTATCGTGAAGATGCTCCGGATCATTTAAATCAACTTCCAAAATATAACTTGTAAGTGCATCGTCTAATACATCAAAGTAAAAACTGTTATCAACATTCTCTACCCACTTGAAACCACCATAGGGAAGCGGTTGAACTATTGCCCATCCGTATAGATTATTTGCGTCAAAGTATACGATGTAAGACGTGTCCTCATTTTCATTAAAGTTTTTCATGTAAGGATTGTTAGCTTTTGCATATCGATTTGTACATTGACTTATACCACCTCTTATTCCTCGTTCAATAAACATTACCATGTCAATTACATTTTTAGTAAAACTAATGTACTTTTCTTTGTTAATGGGTAGCAGATTAACAGTACCATCAAATTCTGTAGCAATAGCTTCAATAATGAAATGTGCATCATATCCACTTAAGTTATGGAAAACAACAGGTATGATCTGCGATTCATGGTAATTAATATTAGTCTTGATGAGCGGGTCCGCGGTACTTCCCTGTTAGATGGCAATGATCTCGTACTTTCACACCCCTATACGTAATTTTCTTTTTACAAATATGACAAGTCATATCATTTCGAAAAGCCACCGACTGCTGTGGGCTCAATGTTTATATGGGAACTGGGTTCTTGATTATGGAATCTAGATTATCAGCCAAGTTCTTTAATTCTAAAGAAAACCATTTAGCTAGATTTTTCTCATCTCTAGGTGATGCTTTGTACACAGACAAAGAGTCATCGAAACTACACTTTTAGTAATAACAAATACTGAGAGTTTTATGGTTTTGAAACATCTCAGTACTCTTTGGTTCTTGGGGTGCTGCTGAAGGAATTAAAAGACTTTCACAATCGGCGTAAATGATGAAGGGAACACGTTCCTTATTTTGAAAATTTTTAAACTCGACTGTATTTTGACCTTTTTTGGGCAATTTAATCTTTGTGTCGTTCATTTTTCGACAATGTTCTTCATGTTCAGTGAGCTTTTCTTAATTGAGGTAATAATGTAAGCAATGATTGCAAATGAATTTTTTGTTCTTTTGCTTTGATAAGTCTGAGCTAACAAGTCTCGACAAGTCCTTTATCCAGACATAATGGTAGTTAAACGATATGAGAGGTATATCAGTTTCATCATCATCGTTTTTACTTAGATTTTCATCTATATAGTGATCTTCAATTCAAAGAAGATTAACGTGATTCATCTTCTTTTGAGATGAAAGATGAAGTGGTGAAACTGCAAATTTCTCATCTCTTTTAACAAGACCATGAAAGTTAACAGAAATGTTGTTTAGGGTTTCAAATTTAAAAATGTCTTTGAGAAAAACAGGAAATTTGATACCACTAAAATTGACTGAATCTTCATAGGGTCTATATTTTGAAAGTCAATCTGCGTGTTTGTCTGCTGGGTACAGTACTGACAATATTGTCCATTTAAAACACTGATTATCAGCATTTTGGACATTAATGCAGGCATGCTTTCGATTGATAGAAGTTGGCAAATTGATATAAGAACTTGCGCGCATAGGATTGTACTTCTCAATGTTAACCTCCAACCTTTCAATAGAATGAAGTCTCCAATTAGACTCTGTCTCTTAGAATTCCTCCATTCTTTTTAAAGTTACTTGTTTAACATTTACATTGTACCAGTCATCTAATGGATTAGAGCATCAAAATGGCAGCGCAAGTATTCAATTTTTTGTTTTAAATTTAAACACCTAGATCTTTGGGATGAAGAAAAATCAGACTTACGCAAAAAATTCCTGAAAATGTTTTGATACAGCTAGCACTTGTTCTGACATTCAAATGCTGTAACGAATTTCTCGTCACCAGTCATAGCCATTGTGGAAACGAGCTGACAAAAAAGAAAAATCAATAACACCTATAATCAAAATGAAAAAAATTTGAAAATTATCTTTGAAAACTCTGTAAAGAAACTCTAGAACCTTGAAAACCTGAAAGTAGTCTGCTGCACCATTTAATATGCAACTGATGTTTGTGGCCTGCGCTCCGTAACTTATACCCCAGTCCCCACTATACTTACCTTCCACCACGCTGCGCCCTACTACTCCACAGCCGCGCGCAACTCTCCTACCACAATGTAGTAAACGCCGACTACCAAGATAACTTGAAGTTAACATAAACCAAGTGGGTCATCGGTCGGTAATGCAGAACACTGATCTATCCACCAGCCCGAAAATTAGCACTTATCATCGGACGGTAAAAGTCGGTAATTTACTGGCATTTTTATAGGGGCATTATCATCAATTTCGGTATGGTAGAGCACCAAAATAGTAGCGAGAAATTTAAAATTATCCCTTCTAACCCACTTGAAAGTTTAAAAATATAAATTTAATTTCTCCGCCAAGGGGGTTTGAATTGAGCGGTGGCGTCATCTTGCATTTTTAACTGGGCCAAAACTCTGGTAGCTCTACTACTTAAGAATACCTGTGAAACAATACTTGCATTATGCTACTGGAGGAAAACTTACATAGAAAAAAGTTTTGTTATTTTAATTCTAGGTTTAACTATTATGGATGTTTTGAGCATTATAATGCATTGTAAACTGGAAAAAACGGGAAAAATGTAGGAATTTAATTTAATCGGGATAAATTATGAATTCAGCTTGCAATATAAGTCTTATTTTAGACTTAAGCAATTATGATACAATTAGTGCGAATTTGACTTTACTATAACTCCAAAAACTGGTGAAAATTTTGGATTAACTTATATTACTGTAATTAAATTTATACAAATAATTGACAAACATTGTTTTCTGCATTTTAAAAAAAAATTTATTTGATGATAAAAAGTCAATCATTATTTTAAAATAGTAATATTTTTATAAGGAAATAGTTAATGGTAGCTATTTATTATTTCTCCAGTCAAATTAAATTCCCGACTATTTCCTTTTTTTGAGACTGGTAGACACACTATTGAATGTATCTGTAGAAACTAAAACCCATCGAAGACGGGTAGGACAGCTAGTTATATTATAACTTTATATTAATATATTCACTGCATTAATTAATTATTTTTTAAAAACTATTTAATTAAATTTCTGAATTATTTAATTAATTCATAATTATGAGAACATCAAATCGTCATATTATATATTTTTATTATATATTATTATATATTTTTATGTATTATATTATATAATTATATAATATAAAAATATAATTTATATTATATTATATTACCAGCAAGAAATTTTGCGATAGATATTGTTTTTTTAAATGTTATATAAATTCTTTATTTAACATTTTTCAGTTTTTTTGAGTACACCATTCGAAAGAGGGATTCAAGATACATAAGAAAAGTGTATTTACAAATTATTCTTGGTGCTTTTTGAGATTGAAATATGTTCTTAAACATTATGTACAAAATTAAATTTTCCAAATGAAAAAATGATCTTGTTTTGTTGTTTTCGAGAAAAGGTCGTTGCATCTTGATCTGTATTCAAAGGCCTGTTCCAGAAAAACTGTTCATACTTAACTTTCAAAGAATATAGTTTTCTAAATAATTACAAGAAACAAAATGCTCATCTTGTGTATTTATGTTAAAAAATGAATTACCTAAATTTAAAATGTCATAATATATTATATTTTCCAAGAAACGTTCGTTGCAGATTTTTAACCATTTTAGATCTGCATTGTCGGTAAGTGGGATCCCCTTAATTTATTTTGTAATAGAGTGATAAGTAATCTTTATAATTTTATAATAATAAATTTCATGGAAATTGTTTTATAAATAAATATTAAAATTTATGAAAATTATTTCATAAACAAATTATAAATTAAATAAATAGAGTAGTAATAGTTGATAAAAGTGGCCTGAATTGAAATTAGATAGTCACACGTGTAATTGGAAATAGATATAGATATGTCAGGAAAATTCGTGGAAGCTTTTTACACAAGTGTTCAACGAACAATGGTACACCAAAACTATCACTAATGAAAGCATTAAAGCAATATTTAAGAATACGATTATCCTTCGTGGATCAGTGGTGATCTTAAGCGTTTGATCGCGTTGAAAAAGACTGCTCACCTTAAATTCAAAATCTCTAGATCTACGACTGATTATTTATTTTTTTTCGAACTTGCGAAGACAGTGCAAACAAACCTCGAAATTATGTTTTAACAATTACATCGCTCGTGTAGAAAGTTCAGTTACTACCTGCCCTAAATATTTTTGGCAATATGTTAATAAATTACTTGAGAATATTGGATTACGAAATGAAATGTTTTATAATGATTTTATTGCTGATACGGATTCGAATGTTGCTAGTTGCTTTAAGGACTTTTTTAGTTCTGTGTACACTTTGCCTTCGACAAATCTATTGACTAGCGACTTTGAAACGCAAACTAATTTTATAACTATTTCCCATATATCAAGGGAAGTAATTCTGTTGAAGCTTAAAGCATTAGATATAAATAAAGGAGCAGGTCCTGAAAATATTCCTCCATCTCTCCTGAAATCATGCTGCTATTATTTTGTCGAACCTCTCTACATTTTATTTAATTGGTCTTTAACTTGTGGTGTCTTTCCACATATGTGGAAAAGAGGAACTATCGTCCCTGTTTTCAAGGAGGGTAATAAAAAAGACGTTACTAACTATCGATTAATTGTTATATTAAGTGCTGTAGCAAAAATTTTTGAGAGTATAATTCACGATGATCTTCGTATACAGTTAAATTCCTTAATTATTGATGAGCAGCATGGTTCATGAGGAGAAGATCTGCTTTAACTAAATTAACCATTTTTTCAAATTTTGTATTGAGTAAATTTGAAGCGGGTACACGAGTGAATGTGGCCTATACATATTTTGCCAAGGCATTCGACAAAGTCGACCATGGCATTCTCTTGGCTAAGCTTGGGGCTCTGGGTTTTTCTGTGGAATTAACTAATTGGATGAAAAATTATTTTACAAATAGACTGCTTTCAGTTAAAGTTACCAATACTTTCTCAGAAATTTTTATGGCTACATCAGGCGTTCCCCAGGGATCGAATTTGGGACCATTTTTATTGTTACTATTTATTATGACAACCCTAATGTAAAACATAAAAAAAGGGGGAAATTCGTGGGTAAGGTTTACATCGGGAGCATAAAAATTGCAAGCAGACGTGGATTCACTTACCATTCATATTAAAGGAAGTTTCAAATAAGCAGCTATTGAGCAACAAGTAAAATGAGCCATTCATTGAAGTGAAATTGATAAAAACTCACCAAGAATTATTCCTTTTTTTATCCTTTTATTTGCGCAATGTCCTTTAGTAATTCCGCAATTTGATGGCCAGAGGTAATTGAGACACTTATGTGAACTTAACAATTTTTATTATTAATATATAAGTATTTCCTATATATTGATACAGTATTTCGATAAGGTACTATTTTCGAAGATACAAATGCTTCGCAAGTCGAAAACTCTCTCTGTGCACGTTTTTGCGGCAAGCGAGAACGTGCTTTTGTCGTCTGCTAAATTTTCATGCGCGCCAACATAATAGTTAGGTTGGCTATAGCGCGGTAAGATTAAATTAATATAAGATAGTAATTGAGCAGAGAAACCACCGGAAACGACACTTTTAATAAATTAAGAGTAAGTAACGATTTGGTTCGTTACAATTCCCCCCTTTTAAGGTGTCGTTACCGATTGTTTCTCTCCAGAGATAGGAAGAATTCATCGACCCCTCCAATGGATCAGGCAATCTGAATAATGTTAAAATTAAAAAAAACAAACAAGGCAATGAATAACCATGATAATAGTTATACTGAAATTGAGTGTTTCTCATAGCTGCTCATTTGGGGACATTGCGCTTAGACAGATTGAGAGATTTGAACACATGTAGAGTTGAAAATAGTAGTATTTATTCTATTCTAAATTTATGTCGTACAGGTTAAGAGGTAGTCATTGGTTAATATTCAGTCTTTTCTATTTTTGTACTTTTGCGCAAGAACGTCAGATCATTGCCGTTTTCGGCTAGTGTCTGAGAAAAGTTACAAACAAAACAAAAAATATAATTTTAGTAAGAAAAGAAAGTTTTTTTTTAATAATATTTTAAATATTAACATTGACTAATATTGCGTAGTTAACAAAATAAATTTTTTTTTGGCACAACGGTGCTAAACCTAAAATTAAAGAGATCAAATGTTTTCAAAAATATTAAGTAAGTAGTGATTATAATATCAGAATTATCGTAGCCGTATTCTTTTTTTTTTTAAAATTAATGAGTAGTATATTTTTGATCGAACAATAATGCGATTATTGCGTAAGAAATGAAGATTTCTAATCTTCTTGGTCGTCCTTATCCATTCCAATTTTCAGGACATCGGCGAGGTTTTTCCATAGAGCGATGTTCTCTTCGACAGACTCTCGTGGGGAGATCAAGTTCGGAGCATTGATAGGCGGGACTCGGAGCGCAATTTCGTCCATCGGATCACGAGAAAGCGTTCTGTGACGGGAAGAATTTTCGTTTATCGTCTGGATTGAAGGCGATGGCTGAGTCTCAGTTTTTGAGATTGCATTTGACCTCTAACTGATAGGTTTGCTGAAGGACCTGGGGATGGTGTATCTTCAAGTTCTTGGGCAAGTTTATTGCGTTTGATGATATTTTCTTTTATCATCCTGCGACGACACTCTGCGCAATGTGGATTTGGCGTAACTCTTGGTTGCCAACAAGTCTTGCATCTACTGCTCTCGGGGACGCCTGTAGGTCCGTCTGGGAAATGAGGCCAGGGGCATTCATTGGTGGAGAAGTTAGGATGCGCGCAAGTTTGACAAAAACGTCCGCTGTACTTCCTCTGACAAGAACGGAAGCTGTGACCGATCACCTTACAGTTGAGGCATCCTTCTGGGGCTTTTGGTCTCAGTCTTGGTTCGCGCAAATCTGCGAGGGCATGGTAGACTTCTGATACTGTGTTATAGAACAATTTCTTTAGACGGAGACTATAACCTTCTTGGTAAGAGTAGTCGTCAGACAGTTGATTGTAATCGCTTTCGTATGAATCTAAATCCTTCTTCATGGTTGCGCATTCGACTTTTAGATCGGTGATCTCTTTTTGAAGTTCCGAGATCGTATTTGTTAAGTCAAAGCGTTCCTTGTTTAGGTTCGTTATGAGTTGATAGCGCTCTTCTTTATAATCAACTGGATTGTTGTTCGATGGGGAGTTCAGTTCTTCTTGGAGAGAAGTCAGCTGTCTCTTAGTTATAGCCAGTTCTTCCTTAAGATCATCGCGTTCAATTAAGAGTGTTTCTAGAGCTGTTTTGCGTAGTACAACTAGTCCACTTGATGCTTGTTCAACAGTGATAGCGCTACGGGTCTCACCTTGGTCTTCAGAGGTTGGTTCAATGCTCAGAACCTGGATCTCCTGTAGAGTAGGTCGAGTGGCGCTGTTCATGTTGTCATTGGATGCAGGGTCCATGATGGGCGTAACTGAAATAGAAATTTTACAACGTGGGATGCGATCGAAGGTTATGTTTCCTGAGTTTTAGATCATTTATATGATATTTACCAATCCTTTTACCATTAGCATCGTTAATAACGACCACCACAGATGATAACTTCTCAGTGACCACGGCTGGTCCTTTGTAGCGAGGCGCAAGCTTAGAGCTATAACCGCGAGATGCGTTAGATAAAGTATTATTGGGGTAAAATACCAAATCTCCAAGTTCAATTTTGATATCGTTTTTTCGATATTTATTGTAATTTTTACCTTGTTTCTTGCTGGCTTTTATAATTAATTTTTCTACTTTTGCGTGAAGCGAGTCTATATGTTTTACACGATCTAACCAAGTGTCAACTGTCTCATCTGTATTAATGTCAGTATTGGTGTCTCGTTGGGGTTCGCCTGTTCGTCTCGGTTCACGAGCGAAGTTTAAGAAGGCTGGTGTGACTCCGAGAGAAGAGTGAACTGTGGTGTTGTAAGCAAATTGGATATCTTCGAGAAGGATATCCCATTCGCGCTGGTTTTCACCGAGAAGACTTGCTAACATTGTTTTTAAATTACGGTTCACGCGCTCGACAGGGTTGGCCTGAGGATGGTACACGGGTGTTGTCCGTTGTATTGAACCGATTTTTTGTAGAAACGATGTGACATTGCGGTTTACGAACTCTGTACCGTTGTCTGTGATGACGATTCTAGGCGCTCCCCAGCGGTTGATAAGAGTGTTCAAAGATTTAACAATCTTGGGACCGTCTGCTTTGGATAGCGCGAAGCAGTCAATATAACGAGTATACGTGTCTTCACAAACTAGAATGTAATTTTTACCGGATTTTGACCGAGGTAGGGGGCCTACGATATCGAGTGACACTGTTCCCCAGGGTTCCGTAATTTTGCGCGGATAGATTAAACCTTGTGGGGGTGTATTTTTCGGTTTACACCTGAGACAAATCTCGCATTCATTAACGTAACGCTAGATATCCTCGCGCATGCCAGGCCAATAAAAATGGTTAATTATCGAAATATAAGTTTTATTAATCCCCTGGTGCGAGGATTGAGCAGTGCAATGATGTTCGGTAATAATCGGCAAAATTTCGCTTTCTCTAAGAATCTTTTTCCAGGCGTTATTATCGCCGATGGTTTCTTTGACCATATTTGGTTTGAAATAATATAGTTGAGTGTTCGAGTCAACTCTGTATCTTTCATATCGCGAAGGATCTTTACGAACTTTTTCTAACATTTGGTCGTACCAACTTAAACTTTTAGTGAGATTTAGGTCGGTAACGCGCGTATCGTTAGTGTCGTCTTCGTAAAGTCGCGAAAGGGTATCCGGCGCTTCATTAGTTGTGCCTTTTCTGTGCTCGATCTTGACGTTATTTGCGGATAGCTCAAGAGCCCATCGCGCAAGTCTACCTTTTGGGTCTTTGAGACCTTGCAACCAAATTAAACTGGAATGATCTGTTATCACAGTAAATTCAGCGCATTCAAGGTAACAGCGGAACTTTTTAATAGCAAAATCACGGCCAAACATTCCTTTTCGGTGGTGGTGTAATTTAATTCCGCACCCCTCAAAGGTCTGCTTAAGCACGTGATCAAGTACTCTTTTTCTCCATCTTGCTGTGTCAAGATAGCACCAATACCGGTGTCGCTTGCATCGGTATACAAGTAGTAGGGTAAGCCGGGCTTAGGCGCGACTAAAGTTAAAGCACTTCTTAAGGACTCTTTAACTTCGTTGAACGCGGCCTCGTGTTCTTCGGTCCAGTCCCACGGTACTTTTGGGCTCGCTAGTTTATTCAGCGGCCCTTGCACTTTTGCAATATTGCGCAAGTGACGATGGTACCAGTTTACTGAGCCATTGAAACGGCGCAACTCTTTTCGATTACGAGGAGTTGCCCGTTCGAGGATTGGTTCAACGCGCTTAGCGTTTGGCTTCAAACCATCTTTGTCGAGAATAAATCCTAAGTATTCTACCGACGGTTTCGCGAAGTAAGACTTTTCGCGATTGATTGACAGTCCTGCTTCGTGTAGAATGGTAAGGACTACATCGAGAAGCAGAAGATGTTCGTCGAAAGTTTTGGATATTATTATCCAATCGTCGAGGTAAGCGTGGACTTGTTCGCAATAATGTACACAACGAAGGCGGTGTATTCGCGCGACTTCGGGTCAATTGGTATGTGGTGAAACGCGTCGGTCAAATCGATCGTACTAATAATGTTAGCTTCAGATAGCGCATCGAGTATGGTATCCATACGTGGCAAAGGGTATGCTGATTTCTTTGTGTTGCGATTCAACTTTCGGAAATCCATGCATACTCTTGGCCTACCATCTTTACGATATGTTAGCACCACTGGGCTGGCAAAGCGTCCGTTGCTTCTGACTATGAACTTTTTGTCGAGGTAAACGTCGACCTGATTATTAATAATTTTGTTCGCCTCTATGCTGCGGCAATAAGGCTTTAATTTGAATGGCGTGGGATCGGTGAGCTCGATTACATGTGTTGTGAGATCTGTTACACCGGTTCCAGATGCAAATTTCGATAATTTCTCGTCTAGAAAGTCGTTTAGAATCTTTCTTTGTTCCGGAGATAATTCGATTAATTGTGCCGAATTTAGGAAGCTGCGCGTATTAGAATTGGATCCTAAAGGGTGACGAATCGTTGACCCTTTCATGGACCAATAACCTTGGTTTGCGTCGATAATGACTTGCCAATTAGTTATAAAGTCCATGCCTAAAATGACTGGTGTGGTTAGTCCATCGAGGACTGCAAACCATATTTCACCGTGGCAATTATCTATCTAGATATTGAATTTAACGGAATGACGAGGCGCGGCTACGTGGTCGCGTTGCGCGAGTTGTACGCCGGCGCGTGTTATCGCGTCCTTAATTGGTTCGCCGTTAGCTAAACTTTCGAGTTTGTCGAAAAGTTCTCCTGACATAAAGGTGCGATCGCTACCAGTGTCGAGAAGCGCTATTATTTTCTCATTACCGATTTTAATTGTGGTAGAAATTGTACGTCCTTCTTGAGACGGTAAGGGCGATGCGTGCCCTTTGTTTACTCTTCGCTCAGTTTCATCAGTCATTACAAATAATTTGTTTGACTGATTAACTAGCGGCAGTGATGTGAGTGAGGATATGCTCGCGCCTATTATGGGGGAGGGATCCTCTTCAGAATCAGAGTAGTTCGTCTCAGATTCAGAATAGAAGCAATCATCGTAATCGCTCTCCGAGTCACTAGTATCAATCCTACCTGCATGCGCTTGGTTTAGCGTTGATGCTATTTGAGGATTGTACGTTGATTCATTAGCGATAGGAATGCTTTCTGAATTTGAAGAAGTTACAATTTCGTTCGAATTATTTATCGGTTGATTTTTGTTTTGGTTTACAGGAGTTTCGCCAGGGAGATCTAATCTCTCCTGGCATCTCTGTCGTTTTTTGAATGACTGTTATTATCGTGCGCATTATGACCGTGGTTTTGTGGAAAATCGCGGTTATAATTACCGTGCCATGGTGGCTGCGATGGTTGCGGTGGAAGCGCGTGTGGGGGAGAAGGGGGTCTCACGTTTTGTGCGCTGCACTGGCAATCTAGCTGGTAATATTGAGAAGGATGGTTGTTATGGTAGTAGTTTTGGTTGTTGTTGTAACCACGACCGTTACCATTCCATCCATTATTGTAACCGCGTCCGCGATTATTTTGGTTATTTCCACCTCGGTGACCACTTCCACGTCCGTTGTGGTTTCGCGAATTTTCGCTTCTTTTGTGCGCAGACGATCTACGCTTTTCTCCCCTTTCTGCGACGAAGCAGAGCTAGAGGTGCGAGAATAAGTAGAAGTTGAGCGTTTGCGCGAACGGTGAGAAGACGAAGATTTAGTGGGAGTGATTAATGCGCTTTTCGATTTATTCGCTTTAGAATTTTCAGTATCGCTTATATTTAATTTTTGTTTAAGAGACTCGAACTGTCTTTGATAAATATTGATTTTATTCAATTTTTTTCGGGCTCGGGTTTCGCTTTTTGTTTAACATTTTTCGCTTGTTTTTGCTTATTTTCCGCTTTTGAATGATTCTCGGTAGGTTCGGGTGAAGAAGTTTTGGATTGAGAAGTCGAGTCAATTGCGTTCAATCTATTGCGCGGATTACGAGAGCGTTTCGAGTCTTGTTCGCGCAGTTTATTCGATTGTTGCATAAACTCGATTTTCTCTTGATACTTGCGTATCTGATCTAAAAGTTCCTCATAGTTTGAGAAGCTATCGCGATCGAAAAGAGAAATTAATTCGGAATGTAGGCTGAGATAAATTTTATCGAGCTGGATATTTTCCGGAATTTTATTTTTCAATTTGTTGTAAAGCGCGCCGATTTTTATGACAAAGTCTATTCCTGTTTCATTTTCTAACTGAACTGCGCGGTGGATTTTGTTAAGAATTTGATTGTCATCGTTGACATCGCTAAATGTTTTCCGAAATGACGTAGAAAATTCTGTTCATGTGGTCCATTTGTTACGGAACATATTGAACCATGAGAACGCGGTATCTGTTAGTGTTTGGGAAAAAATCGGGAGCGCGTCATCGGGATCTATCGCTGAAGCTTTCATTTTTCTTTCGAATTCGTCGAGAAATTCGTTAGCGTCTAGCTTACTGGGGAATTTGAGGTCCCATGATTTAATTATTTTGTGTAAGTTTGGAACTTGGGTTCGTTGCGCGGTAGAGGCGTTAAGAACCGGGTTCGTGTGAATGTCAATTAAATCATTGTTATTTGTGTTTAAATAAGTAGGTGTTTGTAACACAAGATTTGGGGCTTCGGAGAAATGCAATATGCGATTGGCAGAGGGCGCTTGTCGCGAAGGTGTTGGAAACAATAGTGGGGGAAACGTTGATGTTGCAACTGCACTTGTGCTTTGACTGGTAGTCGTTGTGGTTCCCGTAAACGTAACCGTATTTGTGGTTAGGGTGGGGGGTAGGCAGGTTGGTTGAACAACGTGTTCACCACTTAAGTCATAAGCCCAACGAGAGTCATGCCATGGTGATTGCGCATGCCTCGTTTGTAGCTGTGACATTTTGTTTGTAATGTCCTTCATATTGTTTGTCATTTCTGCGCGAAGTTTTTCTACGGATTTTGTTGTTTCTAATCTAAGTGTGTTTATTTCACGGTGAGTTTCGCTGTATAAATTGAGCATATGTTGTTGCGTATCTTCTAGATGGCGCTCGAACATCTGCTGAATTTCATTTTTGAGTTTGAAATTATCTGATGCTTGATTAGCAGCAAAGTTTTCAAATCGAGAATAAAATGATTTTATTTGTGTGCTAGAAATTGGTGTTTGTGTAACTTTTGGTTTACGACCGCGGCGCTGAAGTGTTGTTTTGAAAGTTGTTCCTTTTTTGTTTTTACCGCTCGCGTTAGTTTTGTTCATCATAGATGCGTTGTCGTTTTCGCGTTGAGTTTCCTTACTAGCGCTATCTATTGGGCTATTGATTCCTGGTGGCGAGGGGAGTCTTTGATTTGGATTATTTGTTGGCAGAAGGAACGACAAATTTTCATTTTTGTTCTACGCGCGCCGTGTTGTTGCTTGGGGTTGCAGTGTTTGTCGTAGTTTGTTTGTTTGTGTTGGGTGGTGTTCTTAACATTTTGTTGGAACTTTTGGCTGCGTTTGTTTGAGAACGTGTTTGTTTTTTATTTTGTTGGTTGTTGTGGGGGCTTCTTCTTCCCATGATTAAAAGGGCATTTTCCTTTGTTAAAATTTTTTTTTTTTTTTTTTTAAATAATGAATTAATTTAGTTAATTGGCTAAATTGACTCCTGGTTAGATTTGTAGAAAGAAAAGGAAAATACAAAAATATTCAATTCAAAATTATTTAATTGGGTTTGAAGAGTAAATTCTCAATTAACGTTGTGCATTTTAATTTTGATTTGTCTCGGAAAAATTAAAAAATTCAAAAAGAGAGAAAAAAAAAATTATTATATTTTAATATTTATAAACAATTCTATTCTATCAATCTTCTTTAGATCGATTTTTACAATTAAAAAATAAAATTGATTTTATTTAATTTGTGATTGATTTAAATGAGACTTTAAATTCAATATTTTTCTGTTGAGACAAATTTCAGCAGAAAAGAGGTGATGTGCTGTAGTTGTAAATACAGCTGTGTTTTGAATGTCCTATTGAAATTGGAGACCTGCCATTTTCAAAGGCATTTTATTTTCTGTGTTAAAATTTTAATTACGAGAGTTTATTTCCATGGTAGTCGTTATCAATTATTTTGAAGCGATTAATAATTGTTAAGATCGTTGAAAATAATATTGTAAAAAAAATATAATTTTTGGCAATAATTATAAAGCGTAGAGCAAAAAAAATGCAAGGTAAATCACGCAGTAGCAATTTATTGAGACATGCGTAATAATTGCATTCAATTTTGTAAAATGTAGCGAAAAAAATTATAAACATAAAGCGAAATAAAAGCGAAGATTTGATTGCGAAGCGTGACAATTTTAAAGCGGTGAGAGAGAGTAGCAACACTTTAGATTTTGGCTGTAGCCTGTGGCTGTGAAAGTGAGTGGTTCTCAGCTTGCGGAGACTCACTTAATACTATATATTGTCTATGTATTTACGGCCATATCGAAATAAAAGGAAATTTTTTTTGTTTTGGTAGTTGAATCCAAGAAAATTTGCAATTATAAGTTAATAATACTTCCTTTTTTTTTTTTTTAAAGAGCAAAAGATTCTATAATTGTTTTTATTTGATGAAAAATTCGTTGCGCGACAAAGTGAGGTTAAGCATGAGGCGAGGGAAAATTTTCAATTTTAATTTTAAGAATAATTACTTTGTGAAAAAGAAAGTAAAGTGAGCGCTTTGCGTATGTAATAGAGACATTCGTGGCGCAATTTATTCTCAATAAGTTAATAACAGATGAAAACAATTATGTTAAAAGTAAAAATAAAAATTCTATATTTTAATCGA
Organism: Leptopilina drosophilae; assembly: GCA_032873175.1. NCBI lineage: Eukaryota > Metazoa > Arthropoda > Insecta > Hymenoptera > Figitidae > Leptopilina > Leptopilina drosophilae. The sequence continues at coordinate 27,085,060 of CM065478.1, forward strand.
GCACGTTGGGCGCCAAATTATGACAACCCTAATGTAAAACATAAAAAAAGGGGGAAATTCGTGGGTAAGGTTTATATCGGGAGCATAAAAATTGCAAGCAGACGTGGATTCACTTACCATTCATATTAAAGGAAGTTTCAAATAAGCAGCTATTGAGCAACAAGTAAAATGAGCCATCCATTGAAGTGAAATTGATAAAAACTCACCAAGAATTATTCCTTTTTTTATCCTTTTATTTGCGCAATGTCCTTTAGTAATTCCGCAATTTGATGGCCAGAGGTAATTGAGACACTTATGTGAACTTAATAATTTTTATTATTAATATATAAGTATTTCCTTTATATTGATACAGTATTTCGATAAGGTACTATTTTCGAAGATACAAATGCTTCGCAAGTCGAAAACTCTCTCTGTGCACGTTTTTGCGGCAAGCGAGAACGTGCTTTTGTCGTCTGCTAAATTTTCATGCGCGCCAACATAATAGTTAGGTTGGCTATAGCGCGGTAAGATTAAATTAATATAAGATAGTAATTGAGCAGAGAAACCACCGGAAACGACACTTTTAATAAATTAAGAGTAAGTAATGATTTGGTTCGTTACATTATTAACGATGTCAAAACTTGTTTTATATTTAGTTTATTTTTGTTGTTTGTTGATGACCTCAAAGTTTTTAAATATATCTCTAGTGACAGTGATATTTTTGCATTACAGCGTGATCTTAAAAAATTACAACAAAAAATTAGTAGTTAATAATTTTAATTATTCGATTGGTTCTGCGGTTGTTAATAGAGTAACTACAATTCGTGACCTTGGGATTTTGCTTGATTCATCTTTTTCATTTTCTCAACATATTTCTTTGACTATTAACAAAGCTACTAGAGTCTTAGGTTTTTATATTTTTCGCTTGTTAGATCACAGTTAGAGTTTCTTTCTGTATTGTGGCATCAAGCTGAACTTATGATTGGACTTGAACGTGTACAAAATGTATTTCTGTGCTTTTCAGATAAACAAAATGGTTTGCGCTTTGATTATTACAGTCATGAATACACTGATCTGCAGTCTGTACTGAATATCCCCCCGCTTACTACGAGATTATTGTGTAATTTTTTGTTTCACGGAAAATTACTCGTCGACCACAATTGCTCAAATTGCCAACTGTCAGAACATGTTATCTTGAAAACTCTATTATTAAGACTTAGTGTGGAGGCTAATAAATATAATGATGTTATAGATTTTTTTGGAGTTAATCTTAATGCTTTGTAAGAAACTTGCGTATCATAACTGCATATGAAAATAATAATACGGCCACTTAGCTATCAGTTATTACTTTAAGTTCAATCTTTAGTTATTTATTACTTTGTACAAAAGGGTTATACCCGTTAACTTTTTGAATAAATAAATAAAACCAATGCGTTTCAACGCAAAATTGGACACAATTTTACTATAAAGGAAGGATATCGGCTCACATTGCCAGATTTGTAGTTTTATTACTCAGTAGTCAACATCTTAACACCTAGTAGTAGTAATCCACAAACTAACCGCTGTTAATAATAAAACAACAAAAATCTTGCAAGTAGGACCCGAACACTTGTGTAGCACACCTTTTCTTAATATACATACTAACCAGACCACATTGCCACAACAATCAACACCTGCGTCAACCACACAAGGTAGTCAATCTAATCAAATTCAAGAAATTTTTATTTAACTAATTATAACTTGTGAATATTAATTTTCAATCAATAAAGCTTCTCTCTCACTTAAAATAAATGGTTTGACTTTATTCCTTATCCTAAATTGATTTCATAATTGAAAAAAAATTTAAAAGGAGGAAATAGGGATATATTTAAAAAGGTTCCTGTTTTGACACTACACATTCTTAAAATTATATATTTCAACATGGAGAAAACAAGTTGTAAATCCAGATGATCTAATTAAAAATTAATTTTAAAAATTTGTTATATTTATTATAATTATAATTAAGTATATTAAGTATATTTAATTTTTAAGTAATTTCTAATACGATCTAATATTTATAAAATCAAAAAAATATTTATAAAATTTGTTTTAATCCTAAATGAAAAAAATAAAATTTTTAATAAAAAAATGAATTTTTCATCTTTAATTGTAATTAATTCTATAATTTTCAATAGAATATATATTTTACATACATCAATCGATTTGTCTTGATGCAAGGAATAAGATTTTAGATTTATTTTTCAATCAATAACATTTTATTGTACAGCAACATGATTCTTAAGAAAAAATGAATTTTTATTAAAAATGAAAATTTTGTGTCTGTAATTGGTTTTAATTTTATAAATTTAAATACAATATAAACTTTATATATACTAATCGATCCGTCTTGATGCAAAGAATAAAATTTTAGAAATAAGTGAGTAAGATTTTCTTATACAGCAACATAATTTTGCGGAAAGAACTCATTTTTTGAGAAAAATGCGAATTTTTCAGCTTTAATTGTGATCAACTCTATAAATTCTCATACAATTTATTCTTTTTATATACCAATCGATTCGTCTTGATGCAAAGAATAAGATTTTATTATATATTAACTTCAATAACCAACTTAAAAAAAAATTTTTGAAAAAAAATTTTTTTTAGAAAAAAGTCAAAAAAAATTTTTTTTCTGAGAATTTTTTAAAGTCTATCAATCCAGTTTGAGATATTTTTATGATAAATATACCTGGTAAATTTTAGCCAAATTCGTTAAAACCACTTCGAGTTATCGTGTTCACAAAAATCGGGATCCACACACACACACATACACACACACATACATACATCCGGACAATTGTTCAGGGTCTTATATAACATAGTCCCATATAGAAGAAAATTTGTCAAAATGATTTTTAAAAATTTTGTAAATTAAACGACTACAAAGCTTCCTCACGAGGAAGCAAAAGGATTATATGTTATATAATCCAGATTACACTTCTTATGATATTTTTACATTGTACACAGGAAAGTTAACCAGAATTATAAAATTGAATGTCTAAGTATTACCACTTTTAAATTATTGATCATTTTAATTTGGATTGTAAAACTTGCACCAATATAATTGGTCTTTTCGTTATTTTAAATAAATAAATCAAAACTAACCCATCAGTTAAAAAAATTATTTAAAATTTAATTATCTACTAATAAAATTTAAAAAAATTTGAATTTGTTATTGCTAATAATTTATTAATTGAATTAATTAATTAATCACGAAATTTTTTTCAACATAAATTTATTTATTCGTAAATTTCTGGTAATTTCATTTTTATAAATCTACAAAACTGTTAAAACTATTAAAAAGATTATTATTAAAATTGTTATCAATTAAATAATAATTGATAAATTAATCATAAATAAATTTACAAACAAATAAAGTCTTACTAAACATAAAATTTATACTTTAGAAGTACCTAAATAAAAATACTTTTAAGAAAAGGTTAAAAATAATATTCCCTTGTTATATTTAAACAATACATGGTTGTAATCAATAATAGGCTAATGATAAATATATGCATAATGCTATAATTTTTTTAGATTAATAAAAATAATATTATCAGAAATTTACAAACCTATTATTGAAAAAAATGAAGATAAAACAGTGATATTTATGTCATTCAACGCTGTTGTGCCGGTGTAATCTACAGAACTCGGGCCAATCTCATACCAAGCCAATTCTAATACTTTCAAATTTGGGCTGCGGCATTTAGGAAATAACGCCTCACATACATGCATAATTTTTTTTATTGTCATTTTTTTACAACTTTTCTGGGGTGCATAGTGCTCCTTAGACGAGCGTTTTCCACACTTTTTTAAAAGACCTGGAGTCTGGGGCGTACTACAAGCCCCAGAAAAGTTTACAGCAGAACTCAGGGCTGAATCGCGCAACAATACCCAAAATTTTAATACAACGTTTCCTTTTTTCTCAGTGTACTTGAGTAAAAAAACTAAACCTGAATTTACAAATTCTAAGCAAGCAGGGCGAATAGGTTGAAAATTCTAATTCAAGTTTAATGTGATTTTTCTTGTTTTTTAGGACAAATAAAGAGATACGTATTTTTTGGTTTGGCGAAAAAAATTTTTTTTGCAGAGTTTAATTTTAAGGCACATAGTGATTTTAGAGCTAAACAGCTGAAAAATTATTTTTAAATCTATCTAGTTTTTACAAAAATTATTATTTTATAATTCTGTTACTTGAATTTAGTAGTGTTTTTGATACTCTATCTTTACAAACTTGAAAATTTTGAAAATTCACAAAATGGCGGCCATTTTTTAAAAAATCAAAAAAATCAATTTTCTCAAAAACATCATTTTTTAATTTTCTGCAAATTTTTGGGTGGATTCTAGATGGAAAAAGGAACTTTTTCCAAAAGATCTCATGTTCGCTAAAACTTTCTGGAAGTCGCTATAATTTTTTTCAGAAAATAAAAAAACTTATTATTTTGAGTAATGTGTCGATATATATATTTTCCATGTATACAAGGGTGTTCATCTTTTTGAATAGTGCTCTTGATTCTTTTTCTTTTTAAAATTGCAACTTTTAAAAATTAACAAAATGGCGACCGTTTTTAAAAAAATATGAGATCTCAATTTTCTCCAAAACATTATTTTTTATTTTTCTGGAAATTTTTTTGTGGTTTCTAGATAAAAAATTAACCCTTTCAAAAAAGGTGACTATTTCTTAGTAAAGTTTATAAATTTTAAAAATTAACTAAATGCCAGCCACATTAAAATTTTTTTTTAAATGACTATACTTATTGGGTAAGGCTTTCTGAAGTGTACCGATGGTTTTTAAGCCTGTTCTTAATGAGATAATTAAATTTTCTTTATAGCATTTTATTCTAGGTAGAATTTGAAAGTATTACAAAAAAATGTTAGGGCCCGCATTTTATTTACAAATTACAGCTATTTTTGTTACGCGCTGTAACAAAGACATGGCTTGTGCAGTTTCGCGGGCGGTCGCATTGACGCTTTATATGCGTTGAATTGGTTTCAATGTGTTAGTTGGGGGTCACTTATAAAGCATTAGTTACATAATTTCGAAAATTTAAATTAAAATTAATTGCAAAATGGCAGATTCAATATGGCGAATAATATAGCGCTTAACAAAAATATAGCTTTATTTTGTAAATAAAATATGGGCTCTAAAATTTTTTTTTGATAATAGTTCCACATTTTACGTAGAATAAAGTGATGTAAGGAAAATTTTATTATTTCATGAAGAACATGCTTAAATTTTCATTTGTTTATAAATTTTTTTTATTATTTAAACAAATTATATGATAATTTAAAACTGAAATTGGAGTTTTAGAAAGAAAGAATATTTTAATAAGTAGTTAAAATTATATCGAATTCTGTCGATTAGTTTTGGAGTAATTCATTTTTTTCGAAAAATGTCGTAAAAATGAAATTATTAAAAACTTTTTAAAAAACAATTTTTTTCAAAAAATATTTTTAGGTGTTGTTTTTATCATTCTTTACTTTTAAAACATAATGTTTGAATAAAATTAAAATACCTTTAGAAAATCATGAGTACACTTCAGAAAGCCTTTTAGGGGAGACCGAGGAGGAAAGTAACAGAGGAGAAAAGTAACAACGCTAATATCTTTTAAACAAATTAGCGAAAATACAGAGTCTAAATTTTTTTTTAGTCAGTAGTACCCCCTACAACTTCTTCATAGTGTTCAAGAGCATTTCCGGTTAGGTGAAGTCCGCTACTGACGTGACGTTACAAAAATTCGTCAAAAGTAAGTTTTAGTTTCAACTTTCAAAACCTCATATTTTAGTAATTACACAGTTTTATAAAATGTTCTTTTCGGGGTTTTGTAGCTTAATTATCTATCTTTAAATTGCAATAGTGTATTTCTAAAATACGTAATACTTTTGTGTAATTTTAACTTTTTTGTTGAGAAGGAGAGTTAGGAGGAAAGTAACACGTTGTTACTTTCCTCCTCGTTTCAATATATTGTGGATACTTTATGAAATGAGTCAAGGAAATCATATTTATAGTTACAGGTTAACTTTTGTTCGTTAAATGTAATAAATTATAAGTAAATTGACTTTCGTTTTGACATATTAACATAACCTAAAAATGGTTTATTGAACCAGGCAAGTTTTAATTCTGTGTTCTTATTTTGTTTTATTCCATGTTTGCCATAATTGTTCATTTTTGCTTTTAAACTTTAGATAAAGTTATTTTCATGTTTTAAAAGATTAATGTCTTATTTTTAATTTTTTAAATGCCAAAATATGAAGCATTTGAAAAATTTGGCAATTTTTCTTAAGTGGAGAAAGTTATTACGTTATTATTAATTATTAATTTACCTTAAAATATAGAATCAGTACTTTTGTTTCACATTTTATTAATTTAATATTACATATACGATAAGTTTTAAAATTAAATGCTACCCCTTTCGACTTGTTGCGGTGGAAAGAGGTTCGAATTCGACCTTCTTTCCTCCCTGGTTCCTCCGTATTTGATTTTAATTGAAAATAAGGAATATTTAACATATTTTAGTTAAGAAAAACAATTGTGAGCATTAAGTATTAATTATTAGAGTAAATTTGTGCAATATTTGAGTAAAATTAAATAATTATTCGTAATAAAAAGTGTTTTAAGTGTATGATGTTTTAGAATCGATTTGAACACACATTGTTTTTATGGTGAAATTTGTGAAAAAGTTGTTATGAAGAGCAAAAGAAGTTTAATTTTTGAAAGAAAGTGGTACTTTAAATAATTTAATCGAACACTTGATTAGGGAGATTGTGATAAAATAATTAAATGAACTAAAAAGCTGTGACAGCTGTCAAATATGATGTGAATTTAGCGATCTGAGTTTACATATTATTTAGAGATTGTAAGAGTAATTATGTGCAAGTGATTACCTATAGTATCAGCGCTCTAATTTACGTATGACATAGAAGATGTCACTGCTGATAAAATACCAATAGAAAATGTCAACTAAGAAGCGGGTATTTGCATCAAATTCTACAGTATTAAGGTGCATTCATAATAGTGCTGTGTTAGATAAAGTACTGTTCTTTAATATAATTAATGTTATTAGTTATTAATTATTATTTAAATAATAAACTTATATAGTAATTGATAGTAATATTGCATAATTTTCACCAATATTATTAAAAAAAACTATATGTGCTAAATGTGCTAACCGCAAGATGGAACTGTGCTCACCACGCTATGTGTTTATATTGTGAAGTGTATTCATATTTAATTAAAAAAAACTTGTTAAAATCAGATAATTAATTTTAAAAAAAGAATAATTTAATGTACGCTGAGGAAAATGTTTTCAATTTCATTGTCTTTGGAATTCTCAACGTTCAAACATACGGAAACAAAATTATTTTTATTATTTTTTAAGAAAATATTTCACGGATCTTAAAAATGATAAATTATGAAAATCTTTTCAAAAAATAATGTTTTTTAATATTATATTTAAATAATAAAGAGAACTTTTGCAACTTGGTGAGAATGTACATGAAAAATAACAAATACCAGTCATTTCAAAGAAAAGAAGGAATTTTTTTTAATTTGAATGGTTTATGTTTACAATTGTCCATTCTTTAATATTACTTTTGGAATCAAATTTATTTATTTATTTAAATTTTATACTTTGTCGTGAACAATGGGAAATTATTCATTTTTAAAAATAATAAAAAGTTAATAAAAATATATTTCAATGTTAATTGTTTATTTTAATAAATGTTATTATTAAACAAATAAATAATAAAAATTTTGTAGAGTAAATTTGTTAAAATTAATATATAAAAATTAAAAGTAATTATTAGAACAATAATTATTTCTTTTTATGCAAAATTATGGAATATAAAAATTATTATATATTATATTATATTATATTATAAAAATAATATAAAATCGAGAGATCTGTCCTCATGTGAAATTAGTATTTTTTAATATGAAATTGTTCTATACTCCAAACTGTTATGTCAAAATTTAACAGTTAATTTGTAAATAATAAAATAAGTGAAAGAAGTAAGTTTAATAAACAAATTTTAAAAACTATATAAACCAGTACAGATTCTGATAGGAATTGATTAAAAAAAATTTAGAAAATAATTGAATATTTAAGGGTATTTGAACCATTATGACGTCATAATATTAAAACTCATGCTTTGCCTAAACTGTGACGTGATAATGGTTCGAATTCCCTTAAAGCGTTATAACAAGGATTTTAGAAAATAATAAAATTTTTAAAGATTTTTGATTTTTTGTATTTTATTGAAATAATTAAAAATTTTAATTCTTGTGGAAAAATAAATAGGAATAAATTAGAAACATTTTTTTAGCAAAAAGTATTGACGTTTTGAATAGAATTTAATTTAGAAATTTAGAAAAAATTTGTTTTTTTAAGAATTCTAGGGACTAAAAAAAATTAAAAATTAAATTAATTTTAACTACAATTAGATTTTTAGGATTGTTTCACTGGTACCTACTCGAAAGTTTAATTATTTAATCAAAAATTATTGTTGTTATAAATATATTGTCAATTTTTTCACTAGTTGTTCAAATAATGATTAATGTTTTTAATTTAAATTTTAATGGCAAACATTAAAATAAATATATAAAAAATAACTATTTTTTTTTTATGTAATTATGACTTAATGTAATTTTAAGTATTTTATCCTTTATCTACATATAAACTATATATTTTGCTACTCTCTGTTTTTAAAAAAAATTTAAATCCTTATATAAGTATATTATAAAAACCAAATTGTTTAACTATACAGCGTTTACAATAATTCTTTTCTTATTTCAATATTTTATACTATTATTGCAATGCATATTTAGAGCGTGGTGCGCACAGCGCCATCTCTCGAGTTTGTTTCGCACATAAAAGTGCAAACCACTAAAGGCCTAAGCGCAACTGCTTTGCGAATGTCTTTCGCGAACGCTAAGCATGGGTTAGAAAAGGACAGAGATTTAGTTGTATTATTTTCTAACTCATGCCTTGCGTTCGCGAAGCAGTTGTGCTTAGGCCTGTAGTGTGTCGTGCGCCCGTTTGGCTCACATGTGGAATGGGCTTTAATGGAGCGTTCAGACCTCTGCAGTCTGTCTGCCTGTCTGCAGGTTGCCATGGTAACGTACAAGAGTAAAAGAGTAAGGAAATTCAAATTTATTACACCTTCTCCCTTACTCTTATTGCTTCTGGCTGCACAGACAGACAGCCTGCAGAGGTCTGAATGCTCCTTAATACCAACAACGCGTCGTCCTATAGGCTTAAGAACAACTGCTTCGCGAATGAATGGACACAACTATATCTCTGTCCTTTTTTAATCCATGCATTGCATTCGCGAACCAATTGTGCGTTGGTCTTTACGACTCTATTCTGGATTCTTCTTTAAGTTGCTTCTACAACAACTTTTTTTTCATCGACATGAGCGAGAAAACGTTGCGCGCGCAACTATTTTGCATGGTTTTAACAGTGCATTTTGTTCGTGTCGATGAAAAAAAAGTTGTTATAGAAGCAGCCTTATATGCTCATTCATATGATGTGATAAACACTTCTTATCATATAGATATCTTCGTCATGTTAATCGATATTTTAACATTGATATCAACGTTTCGATATATCGTTATCAATATCGGTAAATGTTTAATTATCGATATTTCTTGCTCAACGAGTTTTTAAATTTATTTAAAAAAATGAGCTAACTAATTAAAGTTCGAAAGAAAAGTAAGTATTAAATTCATTTATAATAAAATAAGAATTAATAACATAGGAAGACAATAAATATTGAATTTTTTTGAGCTTTAAAATTGCAAGCCATAATTAAAATGCGAACAGCATTTAAAATTTATTTAAAATTTTTATTGTATTTGTTTAAAGACTATGTTATGTATAATAAACTTATTATTTTTCAATTATGTTCCAGATACCAAAAAGTGGATATTAAAAAGACGAAAAAATGTGTCCCATATTGAAATCGCAATATAAAAAAATTAATCTATTAGTACAAAAGATAAAAGAGGTTGAATTTAAAAATTTTTACATAAATTAAATTTTTTATAACGTTTTTTTATATTGTCTATACTAATAAAAATACTAAAATGTAAATAAATATAAAAATCCTATTTTCTTATTTAAATAATTTAAAATATTTTATTATTTTTCTCTTTACCATTAACGTTTTTTACTTATTTACGTTCTTAATATTTTTTGATAAATAATATTAAATCAGTCATTAATAATAAATACACATTCAACATTTTTTAGATTTGAGCATGCGCGATATCGTTTTTATAATATATCGATATTTGTTTTCGGGTAGGTGGTTACTTTACGGAAAAAGCACACGATCGCTATTCAGCGCAGAAGATCAGCAACTTCATAATAAATCTCAATTGTTTTTTAATGTTACAGTTTTTTTTCGTAAATTAACCACCTACCTTTTTATAAAAATATAATTTTAAATTACTGATATAAATGCCTAAGCACAACTGCTTCGCGAATGTCGTTCGCGAACGAATTGTGCGTTGGTCAATACCGCCGACAGTAATGGAGCGTTCATGCTGCTTCTACAACAACTTTTTTTTCATCGACACGAACAAAATGCACTGTTAAGCCTAACGAAGAATAAAAAAGTAACATGAACGTAAGCATGCGATAGAAAAAGACAGACCAACTTCTGTCCTTTTCAACCTCATGCTTGCGTTCGCTTCCCGTTTTATTCTGCTCAGGCCTTTAAAACCATGCAAAATAGTTGCGCGCGCAACGTTTTTTTCGCTCATGTCGATGAAAAAAAAAGTTATTGTAGAAGCAACTTCAGACCTCTGCAGCCTGTCTGTCTGCCGGCAGGTTGCCATGGTAACGTACAAGAGTAAGAGAGTAAGGGAATTCAAATTTATTACACCTTCTCCATTACTCTTATTGCTTCTGGCTGCGCAGCCAGACAGCCTGCAGAGGTCTGAACGCTCCTTAAGACTGGATTCCCATGGTAGCATTTTACGTTGTTTTGTAACTAGGCCATAAGTGTGAGTGAGATACAGATATATGTTTGCTCTATTTGCAGTCATGGCCTAGTTACAATACGCAACGCAAAACGCTACCATGAGACTCAAGTCTGATTATTATTATTATTATTATTACAGTAAAAACAGTTTTCGATAAGGAATGCGCAGAACAGAGTTCGAAAGTATGGGAAAGTTTAAAAGATTTTCGTAAAAAAAGAGACGATGAAACTAGATTAAAATTAAAAAAGGAAAAAAGAAAACTGAATAAATTATGCGATTCAAAAGAAAAAGAAATAAAACAGGAAAAATGGAATAAGGTAAAAGAAAGCAAAAGCATGAATATTTTCTCGAAAGCGATAGGAGATTTCAGACCGCTAAAGAAAAATAAAAGAGTGGTGGCAGTAAAAAAGAAAGATGATTGCAACAGTTTCTGGGATTATTAAATGGGAATAATGAAAATATAAATAAAACTAGGAAAAATGCAACAGGGAATAATAATTCAGAAAATGGAGAAGTAGGTTCAAGCATAAAAACTGACAATGACGATGATGACATCGACTTAAATGCAGATATATCTTTCGATGAATTAGCTAAATGTATCATGAGAATGAAAAAAAGGGACAGCTCCTGGATAAGATGGGGTACAAATTGAATTCATAATAGGAATTCCTAGAGTATGGGCTTTAGAGTTACAAAAAATAATAAACTGTTTTTGGAATCAAGGTAAATTAGGAAAAGGTTGGGACAAAGCGAGAATTATAGCTATCTATAAGGATGGAGTCGATAGAGAAATTTTCTTTAAGAAGTTGTGGAACTTTGGAATAAAAGGAAAGATGCTCAAAATGATCATGGAAATGCATAGAGTATCATCGAATGAAGTAGTGACTGAAGAAGGACTTACGGACTCATTTGAAACAAATAGATGAGTAAAGCAAGGATGTCCTCTTAGTCCTACATTGTTTAACATTTTTATAGAGGACATGGATGAAATTTTGGAAATTAAGAAAGAGGGTGGCACGGTCATGGGGAAAGTTAAAATTTATTCTTTGAAGCTCGCAGACGATTTAGTATTATTGGCAGATTTTCCAGAGGGATTGAGGCAAATGCTAAAATCACTAGAAGGGTACGTTTCAAAAAATGGATTGGAAGTTAATAATAAAAAATCGATCGAAGATTATATTGTTTAAGAAAGGGTGTAAACTAAAGAAAGGGGAAAAATGGGAAATATTCGGAGAAAAACTAGAAATTGTCAACGAACACAAATATTTAGCTTTTAGTTCTCTACAAAAGGATCTCATGGAAGGCAGGTAAAATGCAAAAAGCAACAAATGCTGCTTGGGGCGTCTTAACGAGAGCTAGAATTAGGACTAAATACAAGACTTTATTTAAATTTTCCCAGAATTTTTCACGAAACAATTGTCAACTCAATAGTAAGACCCTTCACTAAACGTAAAGCAGAAACCTATAATATCGACCACGTTTCAAATTCTAAAAGAAGTAACGATATCCAAACGATATCCAAACCTATCAATTGCCGGTTAATTGCTCTTCCACTGAGCTACAGAGGTCCGCATCTAACAAATTCTCATAGCTTTATAAACTCAATATTCAAGATGGTTCGCATTCTACAAATTATTTAAATTTTTCTATAATTTTTCACGAAACAATTGTCAACTTATTAGTAATTGATAGGTCCTGCGTTTCAAGCCCCAGCAGAGTTAGTCCCCCATTTTTTCATAGCTTTAAATTTGTTTTTCAATTAATATTGTTTAAAGGTGACGTCTAGGTTTAGTTATCGTTACTTTTTCTAGAATTTGAAACGTGGTCGATATTATAGGTTTCTGCTTCACGTTTAGTGAAGGGTCTTACTATTGAGTTGACAATTGTTTCGTGAAAAATTCTGGGAAAATTTAAATTATTTGTAGCAGAAGAATGTGAACCATCTTGAATATTTAGTCGATAAAGTTATAAGAATTAGTTGGATGTGGACCTCTGTAGCTCAGTAAGATCAATCAACCTGCAATTGATACGTCCTGGGTTTCCAGCCCTAGCAGAGTTAATCCCCTATTTTTCATAGCTTTAAGTTTGTTTTTCAATTAACAAGACTTTATATTATGGATATTTTGTCTAAATCGAGAGATTTATACGAAGTTGAAATTTGGGGATGGGAAAAATGGGATACAATGGAAAAAGCGCAAGGATGATTTGTGAAAATGGCGATGGGGCTGAATATCAACACCCCATTTACATTTGCAAAACGGAATCTGGAAGAGTTAGTCTAGATGTAAAAGCTGAACGAAGGGTATTTAAATATTTCAAAGAAATTTTAAACATGGAAGAAAACAGACTTCCGAGAATATGCCTAAATGAGGAACTAAGAGGTATTAAAAACAATTTTCCATTAGCATGGGAAGCAAAAGTTTAAAAAATTCTTTGTGAAGTAGGAGACGGCAGAACAATTCAATTATTGGGTCCAGAAAAAAATATGAGAGATATTTCTGAAAATATAAAAAGAAATGTAAAAGTCAAAATGGATCAGGACATCCAACAACAGTAATATAAAATTGATAAGTCTTCATACTGCAAAAATTATGGGAAATAGAAATCTAAAATAGGGAGATGTAGCAATGTAGGGAGGGTTGGGAATAAGGGTTTCACAGATGTACGTTGTAAAAAAAAGTGAGTGGAAGAAGTTGATAAGTGGACCGATTGCGGCAAAAATTTAAGCTTGCAAAAAATTTAGTCAACCATGTCTGGCAGACCAATCCTGGCTCTCTGCATATACACAAGAGCCTTTGAAGATTTATCAAAATGTAAACAAAGCGGTTTATAATTTAAGATATTTAAATTTAGTTCTAGTGAAAATATTTTAATAATATATTGACGGTATACTTTAAATAAATAAATAATTATTAATAATAATCTTGGTATTCTTTCATTCATTCTGTCCGCAGTTTGAAGTTAGTTTTTGTAAATGCTTTTGTTTTTCTTCTTTTCAAAACACTTTGCTTGACAGATCGAAATTATAGTTTTTCGATTTATCAATATCAAAATTTTTATTGTTTAAGAAGAAAGAAGGTTAAAAGATATTGTTTTTATAAAATAAGGTAAGAAATTTTCATAATATTGATTTATAAATTTTATAATTATTTTTTGTTTATTTTTTTTAAATTATTAGTTTCTTTTGAAATAAACAGTTGTGAAATTTTTGTTTTTTAATTACAATTTTTAACAAATTTTTTTTCCATTTTAAATTAATAAAAAAAATGTGTAGGAAGAATTTGTGTATTTCATAATTACAATTTTTATTTTTTTATGTATATAAAGATATTTTATATTTTACTAGCTAAAAAACGCTCAAGTATTTTCTCATTCTAATGATAATAAATGTATAATAATATAATAATCTAATAATAATGTCTATTCACAATTCACATTTTTTTATTAAAAAACAAAATATTTAATTTTATTTGAAGAATTTCTTTAATAAGATTTAATTTTTTAACCTTCTAAAAGTGAATTTATTTTAAGTTTCATCTAAAAATTAATACAAAAATTTTCTTCATTCAAAAAAAAATTTATAATCTTGTAATAATAATTGATAAATCAACATTACGCAAAGTTTTTTCATTTTTTATACAAAAAAAAATTAAAGTTTTAAAACAAAATTTTGGTTGATAATCCAAAATAATATATTTTCTTTATTTATTATAAAAAAAATTTAATTAAATTACAGAATGTTAAATTGTATTGATAAAAAGGTAAAAAAATTTAAATAATTTCTTTTCTTAATTTTTCAATCAGGACTTTCAATAAAATTCTGATTTTTTGAAAATAAATAATATAAATAATTATAATTTCCATTTAATGATCATTGTTGTTAAGCTATGTTTATACTGCGTACTGACATAAGTTTGATTTTATTTGTAAAAATTAGAAACACTGTGATAATAATGGTTTTGGTACAATTAACTACTTCTTTTTAATTTAATAAAAAAAATTGTAATTTTAATTCGTGATCATAGTTCTATTTTTGTAACAATTTTTTAGTAATTTAAATAAATAAACAAACATTTTTACAAAAAAATACAAAAAACGAAATAAATTATTTATTATAAAATGTTGTTTAGTTCCAGAAAATTCCGCTAATATGAGACAAGTGGCGCCAAAAAGTAGGCCCATTTTCTGGCGCCACTTGTTCTATATTAGCGGATTTTTTCTGAACTAACCTATTCAGTAAATATTATATTTAATTCTTAAATAATTGTTTTTTATCAATTTTTACTGCTGGATGACTTTCTAAAATTAATAATTTAAATAAATAATCGAATATTTTTTCAAAAAAATACAAAAAACGAAATAAATTATTTATTATAAAATGTTGTTTGGTTCCAGAAAATTCCGCTAATATGAGACAAGTGGCGCCAAAAAGTAGGCCTATTTTCTGGCGCCACTTGTTCTATATTAGCGGATTTTTTCTGAACTAACCTATTCAGTAAATATTATATTTAATTCTTAAATAATTGTTTTTTATCAGTTTTTACTGCTGGATGACTTTCTAAAATTAATACTTTAAATAAATAATCGAATATTTTTTCAAAAAAATACAAAAAACGAAATAAATTATTTATTATAAAATGTTGTTTAGTTCCAGAAAATTCCGCTAATATGAGACAAGTGGCGCCAAAAAGTAGGCCTATTTTCTGGCGCCACTTGTTCTATATTAGCGGATTTTTTCTGAACTAACCTATTCAGTAAATATTATATTTAATTCTTAAATAATTGTTTTTTATCAGTTTTTACTGCTGGATGACTTTCTAAAATTAATACTTTAAATAAATAATCGAATATTTTTTCAAAAAAATACAAAAAACGAAATAAATTATTTATTATAAAATGTTGTTTAGTTCCAGAAAATTCCGCTAATATGAGACAAGTGGCGCCAAAAAGTAGGCCTATTTTCTGGCGCCACTTGTTCTATATTAGCGGATTTTTTCTGAACTAACCTATTCAGTAAATATTATATTTAATTCTTAAATAATTGTTTTTTATCAGTTTTTACTGCTGGATGACTTTCTAAAATTAATACTTTAAATAAATAATCGAATATTTTTTCAAAAAAATACAAAAAACGAAATAAATTATTTATTATAAAATGTTGTTTAGTTCCAGAAAATTCCGCTAATATGAGACAAGTGGCGCCAAAAAGTAGGCCTATTTTCTGGCGCCACTTGTTCTATATTAGCGGATTTTTTCTGAACTAACCTATTCAGTAAATATTATATTTAATTCTTAAATAATTGTTTTTTATCAGTTTTTACTGCTGGATGACTTTCTAAAATTAATACTTTAAATAAATAATCGAATATTTTTTCAAAAAAATACAAAAAACGAAATAAATTATTTATTCTAAAATGTTGTTCATTTCCAGAAAATTCCGCTAATATTAGACAAGTGGCGCCAAAAAGTAGGCCCATTTTCTGGCGCCACTTGTTCTATATTAGCGGATTTTTTCTGAACTAACCTTTTCAGTAAATATTACATTTAATACTTAAATAATTGTTTTTTAATAGTTTTTACTGTTGGATGACTTTCTTAAATTAATAATTTAAATAAATAATGTAATATTTTTTCAAAAAAATACAAAAAACGAAATAAATTATTTATTATAAAATGTTGTTTAGTTCCAGAAAATTCCGCTAATATGAGACAAGTGGCGCCAAAAAGTAGGCCCATTTTCTGGCGCCACTTGTTCTATATTAGCGGATTTTTTCTGAACTAACCTATTTAGTAAATATTACATTTAATACTTAAATAATTGTTTTTTATCAGTTTTTACTGCTGGATGACTTTTTTAAATTAATAATTTAAATAAATAAACGAACATTTTTACAGAAAACGAAATAAATTATTTGATAAAACATGTTGTTTAGTTCCAGAAAATTCCGCTAATATGAGACAAGTGGCGCCAAAAAGTAGGCCCATTTTCTGGCGCCACTTGTTCTATATTAGCGGATTTTTTTTGAACGAACCTATTCAGTAAATATTATATTTAATTCTTAAATAATTGTTTTTTAATAGTTTTTTTAATTTTAATTTTTTTAATTTAATAAAAAAAATTGTAATTTTAATTCGTGATCATAATTGTATTCTTTTAACAATTGAAATAGAATGTGAACGCGCGCTTTAGCTCACGTATCCTATGCTAGTTCTTAATAAATCAATAAAATTTTGATTGAATGCTTTATGATGATATAACAAATTTTGTTTTTTTAAATCCTTCGCAGTACTGATTTGTACCTACGGTCAGTACTATGCCGGAGTGTAACTCCATCATAGCTCCGGACATTTCTACTTTCTACTAACTTATTGGCCTAAGCTCGTTGCAAGAATCTCACCGGGAAAAACCAACAGCGTCCTACATTTGTACTATGATAATTTCTACGCGATAAATATATTTTTTTTTATGCAAAAAAGCCTTTTCTTCTCTCCGTATAGATACGTTAACTTTATTAATTCATTTGAGATAAGTAATATATCACACAGGAAATTTAGTCTATTTAGGATGATAAAAATTTTAAAGAAACGATTATTCTAAATATAGGGATATTGTGGTTTTTGACTCTATACAAAATTTATGTTAAAGATTGATTTTTTATTTTCTGTTTTTACAAATAATTACTATTTTTAGAACTTATGAAATATTATTCATTAACAATTAAACATTTCTTTGACATTTCTCCGTACTGATAGATTTATCAGAACATATAAAAACTACTATATAAGATAGAAAAATACGTAAAATAGATTTTTGCAAAATGAAAAATATAAATATAAAATGAAAGTGTAAATTAAATTAGGTTAACATAAAGCAGGTTAACTCTTTATCTTTCTCCTTCAATTTCTTGTTCTCTTTCCCTGTCTCGTAAATTATTTTTTCCATCTTATCTTAGACATATTCTTTTCTTCGGTAATTTGAAATCTTTATCTCCAATTTTCTTATTTCCTGAAAAAAATAAATAACAAATGTTATACAGGCCATCAAAATTAATAGTCCGGTCGCCCTGTGACAAAAATGGTCATTTTTTGCCAAAATTGATACCTTAAGTCTGATTGTGGATTCATATAGTGTACCACTAAAAATGGCACTTTCTTATTTGTTTAATAACTTGAACAAAAGTTAACAAATTCTTTCAATATTGTCCAAAAATATACCTCTCATGGCCCTCAAGATGTGTGCTAAATCTGAATCCGATTCGATAAATAGTTTATGAGAAATTCCATTTGTTAACTAAAAAGATGATATTTTAAAATGGAATTTCTACAAATCAATTTCTTTTGTTGGGTTCTCTTAATGAAATGCCAATCTATCAAATAAAATTTGTAGCGAATTGAATTTTTACAAAAAACTGGTTTTTGTGGGGGAGAAATTTTTGGCTTATGATACATATGAACACTACATGAACTATTTTTACTTTAACAATTTG
The DNA here is from genome assembly GCA_032873175.1 of Leptopilina drosophilae. Lineage (NCBI taxonomy): Eukaryota > Metazoa > Arthropoda > Insecta > Hymenoptera > Figitidae > Leptopilina > Leptopilina drosophilae. The sequence continues at coordinate 27,103,552 of CM065478.1, forward strand.
GCATAAACGCCATTTGATTACTCATTCTTGTCTGTGCATTTTGCAAAAAAAATTTTGATCTAGGTCAAAAAAAGGGGGGGGGATAATATTTTTTTTCGAAAAATTCCTGAGCCTTTAATTACTAATATTTTTTATCATATTTTTTTAGTTAATTAGTCATATTAATTATAAAAAAATCAATCTAAACATCTATGCACTTCTTGTTCGTAAAAAAATTCGTAAAAAAAATTCGAACAATTTTATTAAAATATTTAAAAATAATGGAATTCTAAAAATAATTAAATTTTAAATTAAATATAAAAATTCTATTTTAAATAATTCAACTCCTGTGAAATTTTTATTTTTTTTTTGAAAATATTATCAAAATTTTCCTTTAATAATTGAATGCTAACGAAAATTTTTATTATAAAATAGTAAAATATTGAAAATTATTAAATAAATAATAATTTTTTAATAAAAATAAAATTTTACCATGAATTTTTTTGATGTTTTTTAAAATAATTGAACTTTTAAGAACTTCTACTATTTTTAAGTTTAAAAGCTACTTTTTGCTACTTTTTAAAAATTAATTATCGTCTGCGAATAGCATTTTTCCGAAAACCTTAATTCTTTTAATGTGAAAATAATAAATTAGTGTTGCTCTTATTATTCGAGAAGTTAAAAATAAAAAATTTGAAAAAAATGAATTTAAAAAAACAACAAAAAAATTTTTTAATTATTAATTTTTTGAAATTATTTATAAATTTTTCAAAAAACACATCAGAAATTTGAATTCCTGAGAAAAATGTAGCCCAGTTTAAAAAAAATGTTAAAAATTCATCAATTTGTTTGAATGTTATGACAACTTTTACAAATTCGAAAGTTTGAATTCAACTTTAGCGCGAGCGACTGATGATTTCCACCACTATGCAGCCTAGAGCGGCTTCGAACGTTGCATACTTTTTACGAATTTTTTTACGAACAAGAAGTGCATAGATGTTTAATTGATTTTTTTATAATTAATATGACTAATTAACTAAAAAAATATGATAAAAAATATTAGTAATTAAAGGCTCAGGAATTTTTCGAAAAAAAATATTATCCCCCCCCCCTTTTTTTGACCTAGATCAAAATTTTTTTTTGCAAAATGTGCAGACAAGAATGAGTAATCAAATGGCGTTTATGCCAAATTTTTAAAGTAAAAATAGTTCATGTAGTGTTCATATGTATTATAAGCCAAAAATTTCTCCCCCACAAAAACCATTTTATTTTGTAAAAATTCAATTCTCTACAAATTTTATTTGATAGATTGGCATTTCATGAAGAGAACCCAACAAAAGAAATTGATTTGTAGAAATTCCATTTTAAAATATCATGTTTTTAGTTAACAAATGGAATTTCTCACATACTATTTATCGAATCGGATTCAGATTTAGCACACATCTTGAGGGCCATGAGAGGTATATTTTTGAACAATATTGAAAGAATTTGTTAACTTTTGTTCAAGTTATTAAACAAATAAGAAAGTGCAATTTTTAGTGGTACACTATATGAATCCACAATCAGACTTCAGGTATCAATTTTGGCAAAAAATGACCATTTTTTTCACAGGGCGACTGGACTATAAACAAACTTTTTGATTTCGCAAATGTTGAAGCTGTTTTTGTTACAGAGCAATTCCACGTCAAGTGATCATAAGAATTTTTGATTATTTTAGCAATATTAAAAATACTTTCTTAATTTGTTCCTTTATAAGCATGGATTAAAAATGTAAAAAAGTTGTTTCAAAATTTGCAAAATTTATTGAGTTATCTCTTACTCAAAATTTTAGTCGGTTTTTCAAAAAAGGCACATAACTTTTTTTCTTATTGACCGATTAAGATGGTTTTTTGTAAAATACTCATAATGAAAAAAATAAAAAAAAAAATATTAATAATAAAAAAAATAATAAAAAAAATATCTTGGATTTAAAAAAATTTTTTTTAGATATTCTCAATAATGTAGAGAATACTTCCTGTAAATTTAATTATGGGACAGCAATAACTTTACGAGAAAAAAAAAATAAAATCGTCAGCGCGGCGTGCCAGGACTTGTGCAGTATTCCCTTATGACGACGCAAATTTTGCTTCAAATTACTCTACAGGTAAAAAATTCTTCACTAAAACACTTTTTTTGTGAAATCTTCGTTTTTAAATTCTATATCGATATCTCAAGCCATATTTTTGAATATTGCTAAAATCATCAAAAATTCTTATGATTACTTGGAGTGGAATTGCTCTACATTTATTCACGCTGATTAAAAATTGATAAATGAAATTACCCATTACCTTTGGTTTTTTGAGAAAAACAGGGCTGAAGACTTGGAGAATTCTCTTTTTTGGCAAAGTTCGTAGGAAGTTCGAATTGGGATAAAATTAAAGCTTATCCTTCGTCTACAAATCCTAAAAATCCCATTCCTGCACTATAACCTTAAAGTAAATGGTAGTCTATTTTTAAATAGTGAAAACTAATTTCGGTAAAAAATTCTAGCAAATTTTTTGCCTTTTGTTTGTCTCTGACAAGTTTGCAAGTATAGTATTTATAAAAAAAATGTTGACAAGAAATTAAGCCTTAAGGGTTAATTTTCTAGAATTTTTTTACTATAAATTTTACTAAATTATATTGAACTACATCTTTTTTAATTTAAAATAATATTATTTGTTTATTTAAAATGTAACCAAAATTTTTGGCCTGCTAAAAACACCGATGCCAGCTGCGAAATTGATTTCTCCGGTTATAAAAATCGGAAACACAAAATTCCAGTTGATTTCTGTTTAGTAGAATTGTGTTTATTGCTCCAACTCGAATTTTTAATTTTTATGCAAAAATATCAAAATGGGGTCAATTTAAACAAAGCTTTTCGAAACTTAAGGTTTTTTGCAGTTCTTCCGTTTAACCTTCAGAAGGCCGGAAAATTAAAATAAAATTTACTAGTTTTTTATTAAGTAAAATTAAATAAAAAATCAATTCGATGAAAATAAAAGTAAAAATAAATGGTGGCCACTATAGTGGCCACCCCGGCCCTCTCAAGGTTAAAGAAGTAGTAAAAAAAATATTTTAAGTGTTGGTATCTTTCTAAAATTTGTACGCCACGTGTTTGATTACTATGGTTGGTTTACGTTTAACCCATTAACGTCCATGATTAGACAAATGATAAAATTTAAAAACTAATAACGCCATTGGATTTTACGCGAAAAATATTTAAAGGAATATGTATAACTTTTTAAATAATAATTTTTTTATAACATTTTTTATAAACAAATAACTAAAAAAATTTATCATGACGGGAAATCATGTTTACTATGAGTAGTAGTAATAGTAGTAGTAGTAGAAGTAGTAGTAAAGAGTAAGAGAAACTTACGATCTACGACACATTTTTTCATGTATTGCTGCTGTTGATGCAACTTTTGATCTTCACGTTGTTCAACATAGTTCATCGGCTGTTGACGATTAGGTTGCCTTTGAGGGAATGGTACCTTTTGCAAAGAAGGTTGAAATTTGTAAACAAATTCGTTGATCATCATTTACAGACTGTTGTAGATGGTCGAAGAAAGATTGTGGTTCTCTTTGCAGTGCAGTCTTTGCAGATCGCATACATTGTCAGAATAATTCCACTGTTCTTCGTTTATTCTATTTTTACAAAACTGTAGTTTCTTTTTCTCCAATTGTAGGTGTTGTTTCTGAATTTTCAGTTCAAGCACCTGCTGACGAAGCTGTTGTGGTTGCACATGTTCCTGATGATTTACTGTGAGTCTGCAAGTTTATTATATAATTTAATTAAATTGTAATTTTTTAAATTTGTTTAGTGAAATATAAATTTTACGAATAGAAATCATTTAATCTTACTTCAGATAATGTTGATTTTCTGAAATTTGGAGAGTAACAATTGATTTGGTAGTTTCTACCAACAAAACGAATGACTGATAAATCCCAATTGACTGCGACTATAAATGTAAACTCATTTCTACGGGAGTTTGACCTGGTACAGAACGTAAACTGCAAGCTTTAAGACTTTGATTTAAAAACTTTAAACTGGATACAATTGACGGCGATTATGAATCTTCGGTTTGGTATCGACTTTATCGAAATTTTAAATTGGACGTATTATTCGGTTAACGATTATTTACAATAATACTGTAACATATTTTCAAACGATAACGATTTACGAGTGATTAACAGTTTAAATTATTTGTACAATGACAGAAAATGATTTCAAATATTACATGACGATACATAAATACATAAAACGGTTTCATAACAGAATTTCGGTCTTTTGTTATGTACATAACTATTATTTTCGTATTCGTAAAACGTTGAACAAACGATAAGAAGTAATTATCTTTACAAGGAAAGGATATAATTGCAACGTGAAACAGGTGATGTAAAGTAACGACGATTCGATTATTTCGTATGACAAACAATTTGAAAGAGTCTCTGCGACAACAAGACATTAATAACGTAAACGAATAGTGACATAAAGCCAAAAAGATTTAAAGAAGTTTTAAACGAGTAAACGAGTGTCAAAATTTTTCAACCAACAAATCGAAACGGAATGTAGATGTGAATTTACGGAAGAAATATTTATTTACAGTATGCAGATTGACGGTGACTATTACGAGCGAGTACTAATGAAACGAAGAACGTGATTATCTTCTTTTGAATTAAACTCATTCGTCCTTGCGTTGTAAAACTTCTTCGTCGAATATAACATAAAATTTTTAATCCTGAAAAGGACAGTTTGTGCACATAGTTGTCTGAGTTTTAATAAGAAAATATGTTTAAAAACTTCATTTTCATTTATCTAGCCGTTATCAAATCCGCGTTTTCACTTCAATCCGTTTCCCAAATGTTACTTATGTGAACTGCAACCATTCCTTTTTTTGCTTTTATTATTATTCCTGGAGCTACAACTTCATGATATGAAATGAAAATTTTATTTTCAGTAGGTTTAACAAATCTCATATACTGAGTGTTGTATGCTCCTCCAAGATCGTGGAATTCATTTCCAATAAAGCCGGCAATAAACTCTTCCCCGTGATGATATGATATTATGTCTGTTATTAATAAAAATTTCTTGTCTCGCGAGTAGGCAATGTAATCGCAGTATTTATGCATTGTATCAGTTTTCTTTGAAAATTTGACTCCGTGTATAACCGCTTTTTCAAAAAAACTTATTACGTCATTCTCACGTATTTCAACTCCTGCATTGACTATGAGTTCAATTTCTTCCTCATTTGCAAGTCGTCGTGTCCTTGGAGCCCCTTTTCCAACAAAATAATGCCCTTCTGGCATTTCAAAAGGTACTTGGACAGTGTTTTTCTTTAAAAGATCCTCAATTTCAGTGCGAGTCACATCACTGATTTCTTCTTCTTCAGCTACGCGTAAAATAAATTTCTTCATAAAGAATCGCGTAACAATTTGTTCCGCTCGATGATTCGGACTACGAACTGAGTCAGCAATTGGTCTATTCATTGATTCAAACGGTAATGAAGAAAATACCCATGCAGGTCCCCAATTTTCTGTTGCTTTTACAGAATGTCTATTCAAGTGCAAATTGAATCTCATGTTTTTTTCACCGTACAGTACCTCAGTTTGGTTCACAAATTCATCCAGATAATTTCTTGCTTTCGAGAGGTCCTCATCTGTTATTGACCCTCTGTTTAAAATGAATAATGCTTCACAATATTTAGCTTGATGGCTAAAATATGGTTCCTTTAAGATTCCATCAAGACAAGGAAGCATATAATAAAAAATCCAATTACGCCATTCTGAAGCTTTCCACGTTTTAGATGTTTCAATGCCACGGGGTTTTCTTGCTATTCTTGTTGGTGTTTTGATTGATCTCAAAATTTTATTGATTTTCCTTTTGTACTTTGGTTTACCAATATACCATTCCATTCCCACATCAGTCATATGTCTTTCGAAGAATGTCTTGCCGTTTCCCAAATAATCTTTGTGAGCAATGTCTACTACCTGGCCATCAATAAGATCAAATTGTCTAAGACTTGCTAATCGAGAGCAACCGAGAACACCTCTAGATTCTCTACCAGTTCGCATTACATTCTCAATGTCAACTCTCATTGTTTCTAGGGTTCGTAATTCCGCAGCTTCGGCAATAAAAATCCACCTCCCTTCAACACTTTTTCCTATCGAAAAACATAATGGACAACCGTATTCGCCGTTGTACTGTTTGACTTTCAGGACCATTGGTTTGCAAACTGAATCAGCTATAAAGATAATAACAATAAATTTGCTTATTACCTCCCGCTGACCAGTTGGATTCCAAGGAATCCCAATATCGTATAATTCATTAATGTCATCAACTATTGGCTTCATAAGTACTCCAATGTTGGGTTTTTCATTTCCGACCCACACTCCGGCTAAAAACATATTCCTTTTTCTTGCGTGAGGAGATAATTCGTTAATTTGTAACAGAAATGGATAACAAGTAGCCTTTGATGACTTTGCCAGCCTTAAACCATCAGTCCACAAAGATAGAGTATAATTGTATCCACTTCGTAGATAGTCACCATATTTGTTGTTGTAAGCATTTCCATCAAATATATCTTCTATTGCGGTAGCATCGATTTTAACTCGGTTTTCCCTATACCGCAATGATTCCTCTGCTCTGGGTGAATCTAAAAAATCTTTTATTTGAGGAGCTAAGCGGATTTGAATGAAAGTCCCAACAAATGTTGTTTCTTTATTTGGCCCGCAAGATTCACATCCACAATCTCTATCTACTTTCTTCCCATTTCCGACAAGTTCATGACAATTTTCACAATATAAACGATACACTAAATTCGTATCATCTCTTCCGAGTGCTCGCCATAACGATTCTTTTGTTGTAGGAACTATAATATTTACATGGGTCTTCTTCAATATTTTGAGTCGTCGCAAAAGTTGTTCGTAGGTGTTATTATATCTCACAGTGTGTGTTAATTCGATTAATAAATGATCTAACGATGATGCCTCGCCATTATTTCTTAATGGAGCTCGAATTCCATTTTTTGCTAATAATCCTTGAAACATTGGATGCGGCGGCCGGTTATCTTCATTACTTTCTACGTCACTATCAGATGTGCTTTCTTCACTTTCAGAAATACCACTTTCATATTCTTCGTCACTGCTGGAGGTGAGTAATTCTGGGTCGATACGGTTTTCTATATCTCGTTCCTGGTCAAAACTATCTTCGGTTTCTGTTTCTCCATTATCTTCGATTAGTTCACGTTCATGATTATTCCCTTCTAATTGTTCACTGTTTTCTTCACTACTACCAGTAGTAATAATTGCTGCTTGCACTTGGTCCTCTCTTTCTTCGCTGTCAGATGTTTCTTCTTCTGTTGTGATATTATTTAATTCACTTCCTGCACTTGAACTTTCTCTCACTGTTTCATTATTATTTGCCGGTATTTGAGAATTATCTTCACTACTTAGCTCGTCGTCTGAAATAAATAGTCTACGTCTTTTAGAAGCACTTCCGTTAAATGAATCAGCCATTTCTACGTTGTATACCGCATGTGAATTGGGATCTAAAAGTGATATAAATATATAATTTTAAAACAGTGTGTCTTTCATTTAATAGTTTTTTAAATGTTCAATTGTCTTTATTCTTATTAGATATTAAAACAATTTATATCAAGAATTGATTTAACTTAAGAATGTAATATTATTTAATACATTTTAGAACAGAATTTTCCAGTTAATCTACGGTAATATTATTAAATAGATATATTTCATATAGAAAATCATATGAAAGTGGAAAGTGTAGTTAGAAGCACTCAATTAATTTTAAGACTTAAATTGTCAGAAAAATTTTTTTATATTTGAAGTCTCTTTTCTAAAGTTTATCATGATCCGCAATGAAAACCATATTTTTTAAATTTTAAACATTTCTTTATGGAACTTTCCCGTGTAGAAATTTCACTATGGCCCAGATCTGGGACAGATCGGGCCTTCCCTATTAGGGAATGAAACACACGGCTCGATATGGCCCTGATCAGGAAATCCACATTTGAGTGTCGCCACTATGTGGCTCAAGTCGGGCCGTGTGTTTCATTCCCTAATATGGCCATAGTAGGGAAATTTCTACACGGGTTGTTTTATATCATAACTGTATTAAAAATAACTATTTTTACTTTTCTTAAGAAGCTATTTAACCGAACATTTTGTAATTGCCTTTCGAACGGAAATAGTTATGACATTGCAATGTTGACTATATAAGCGTCTTTTTTCTGGATATATACTCGAAAACTTGATTATTAACTAAACTACTTATTTTACGTACACTTTAACATATCTAATATTTAACAACTATCAGAAAATAGTTTTAGTAGATTAGAAATAGAATTCAACATTTTGCCCTAGTTCGGGGCAAAAAAACTAAATTTTCTGAAAAGGACAATGTATTTAACTCAAGAAAACACTACCGCCCGAAATTGTGCGAACGCTAACACCTCGAGCTGTTAAAGAACACACCCGCAAAGAAACAGTGATAACTCGGTTAAAAATGAAGATTTATGCTTTTTTAAGTTGCATTGGATAGCTTATTAAATTTTTAATAAAATGCCACTATTTTAAATCGTATTGCATAAATAGGAAGCGAGATATCATGTTATGAAGACAAAAAATAATTCTATTTTTTTCGGAATTTCATATCCTCACTTTGACTATTGGCAAAATTTAGAAAAGTTGATGCAAAAAATTGTTACTTTCACAAACTATTTCTTGTAACCAAAGCTTTAAATAAAGACCAAGAAAAGCAAAAAATTTTTACTGGTTCCCGAGATATTACAAAAAGAGTCAGACCGACATAGTGTTGCATTCGAGCGAGAAATCGCTCGAAAAGAACGAGAAATCTCGTGAAGAAGACAATGAAAATAATTGAATGTTAAATCATATTCAATTGTTTTTATTGTCTTTTTCACGAGATATCTCGTTCTTTTCGAGCGATTTCTCGCTCGAATGCAACACTAGACCGACAGAATTTTCAATCATCGATTTCTCTAATTCCCCGTTAAGTCAATTGCATGTCTGTGAAAAAGTGTTGAAAACTAATTTTACCAAGTACATTCTTACTGGGATCCATTTCCACAAGGAATAGTCTGTGAAAGTAACAATTTTTTGCATCAACTTTTCTAAATTTTGCCAGGAGTCAAAGTGAGGATATGAAATTCCAAAAAAATAGAATTATTCTTTGTCTTCATAACATGATATCTCGCTTCCTATTTATGCAATCTTCTTGAGTGTTTGAGAATTAATAATGTAAAAAAAAATTTCATTTTTTGATTTGGAACACTAAAATAACTGCTTTTGTTTATAAAAAATTACCGAATTTTTCATAAAAAATTATTTGTTTCCAATTTAACAAAAATTTCTTAAAAGTACATATATTTTTCAATTAAAAACTGGTTTGGAAATAATTTTTTTAAAATGATCTCTAAAATCTGCGAATTTTTTTTTAAAAATGGTGCAAAAAACTTTAATTGTTTATAACTTTTTCAATTAAAAAAAATTTTTGAATCCTCATAGGATATCATTATGTACCATAATAGCTGCAAAAAATATAATTAGTTTTTATTTTTAAAAATGTTGTGAAACAGGGGGCCAGTTCATGGAGTCTGACTCGCAAAAGAAAGTGGACTGTGTAAAGGGAAAAAAAGAAAACGATAGGGAACTCCAGAAAGGGTAAAAAACTACCTGGAGACAGCAGTGCTAAAGTACAGAAACGTACTCAAAATGATATTTTTAATTAATTAATTTGTAAAAGAAAATAAAGATTTATAATTATGTGGTCCGTATATTTTAACTCATTAAATAAACAAATAAATTGGTTTTGTGATTTTTAAAAATTCAGTTCGTCACTTTACTTTTAAGCTAAAAAGTTATTAAACTCAGTGTTTGGTAGGTAGATGATGTAACTAATACAATAATTAGCTATATGAACATAATCTTTATTAAAAAGTATTAAATAAAATTTTAAAATGAAAAACTTGTTTTATAAATATATTTGTTTTACTCTTCAGCATCTGTACTCTCTAATTCTTCTATTTCACGTCTATCTTCTCCATTACTTTCCCCTCCTTTAGTACATTCATCTTCATGACTTTCTTCTTCGTCACTACCTTCTTCTTCCGGTGATTCTTTAGACTCCTTATTTTGTTTAGATAATCTACAATTGAAAATATATATATATATATATATAATAATAATATATAATAGTATATAATAATATATAATGTATATATATATAGGGGAGAGTGGGACAAACCGGACCCCCTAACGGTTTTTTGACTCTTGTGACTAAACGAATCAACCGATTTCATTTTTCGAGGGCTTGTTTGAAAGATCATTTAATTGCGCAACTTTTTCCCTGAGACACCTATACTTTATCTTTTATTGTTTAGTTGCTGTGTTAACTTTAAAAAATTTTGCAAACGGTCCGGTTTTTTATTTATAATATTGCATGTACATAATCTAAAATAATAAAAAACATAAAGAATCATGTAAACAATAGTTGTAGTAATGAAAATAATAATTCGGGATTGAATTTTAATTAAATAAAGATTTTGTTTAATAAATGAATAAAAATGTTTGTCATTATCAGAGAAACAATATTAATGAAAGAAACATTTTATTTAAAAATAATTTTTATGAAACTTTAATTCAATGGAAATATCCTATGGTCGGTTTGCCCCACCGAACACGGTCCGGTTTGCCCCACAGGCTCATTTTGAGAATAAATGTTTGTCAAAAAGAAACGCTTTGCAAATTCACCAAAGTTTTTAGTGGTAAATATTCCTGAGGTGTGTACCTTCAAAACCCAAGACCAAATATTTAGAAATATTACACGACTTCCTCAGAATTCCCTTAAGAAAAAAATCGGAAAAGTGTAGAAAAAAACTAAAAAAAAAACTTTTACTCCCAGCGTTGCACAAACAAAAGTAAAAAATGTCAAATTGAAAAAATAAGCTATACTACACAAGGTTGTTTCAAATTTCTAAATAGCACTTTTGACAATTTCGCCATTTCGGAAATATTGAGAGGGGTCCGGTTTACCCACCGGTCCGGTTTGCCCCACTCTCCCCTATATATATATATATATATATATATATATATATCTAACACGACCCTAACCTATATCGAAAATAAAAAAATAATTTTTATCTTTGTCAGTGTTTTTCTCCAAATTTTCTGTTTTTAAACCCCCAATGACACCATTTTTCGGGCATTACCATAACTTTTTTTTTAAAAATATTGATATGTTAGACAAATGTGGAAATCATATGGAAAACTAGTTTAATCGGAAGATTATAAAAAGCTGAATGTTTAAGGTATGTATTGAAAAGATGTCATTAAAATTACTTTTGTACTATAAAATATAAACGTGATCTACAGTTCAGTCTGAATAAAATTACCTTTTACAAGGCAGTTACAGTTACTGTTTAGTTAGAAACTCCAACCATTAAGTAACGTAACTAATTAAGTAGGTAGATCAGCAAAAAAGTTGTTCAATCAAGTAATAAAATGGCTAAGTAGACTAATAAAAATGTTAACACCAACCAACAATAGCAGGAGCATAGTTTACTAACTAAAAATAATCTTTTGAAGAAATTGGTTACAACTATTTTTTCTCTCAGTGTGTTGCACTACGAGAGTCTAATTTTTTTGAAAAAGAAAAGATATAAAAATATAATTTAAATTATTTACATTGTTTTTCTCGCAAAATCCACAGGTTTTCGAACAAAGACTTCCTCGAAGTGCATCACTAGTTTTTAAAGATACAGCGTTTCCATAATATATAAAAACTTACTCTTCACGCCTCCAAGAAACAGCTTTTTGGACCCACACATTGAAGTTAAGATTGTAAACATCTTCATCAACATCTTTTATTCTTAGCTTTGGATTTTCCTGGATTTTCTGCACAACAGCTATCAACATATAATATTTAATTGTAACATAAATAAAATTTTAATTAGGTTGTATATTGGACAGAGTAGAAAAAATTGTTTTCATAAAACAAAATGTCAAAATAATTGTTGAACGTATTAATGTTTATGATAATATTAAGAAAAAGTGTATGTAAATATTACAATAAATAACAAATTTTTCATGTAGTATCAATGAAATTTTCTTTATAAATTTTACGAAAAGAACTTTATATACACAGTATAACCCGGTTAATACGATTCTATAGTCACGCTAAGAGTACGTCTTTTGCGGAAAACCATATTAACACTCTATCCGTCGCATCTTTTTTTGTAAAGTGATTCGTCGCAGGTGAGCAAACTTCTCATCATAATAAATTAGTCCAAATTTGTTATAAAATGCTACATTTTTTAAACGTTTATTAGATTTTTTCTTTTTCAATTTCTTTTAATTATTTAAACAAAAAATTAATGACAAATTCAATAACAAAAAATTGTTATGAAAAATAATTAACTGGGTGAGAAATCTTCTCACCATACGACAGATGCAATAAAAAAATATCGATTTTTTTTAAATTGTAAGTGGAGATAACCCCTTAAACGGAGAATCTTATTAAACGGGGTTATATTAATCGGATTCTAGTGTATTATTATTCAAATTTCTTCTAAATGAGTATACAAACAAAAATTTAAGAATTCCATGCAGAAATTACAGTGTTATTTTAATGTTTATATAAAAAAAATAAATTTAAACCTGATTCATAAAGTATTTCAACTTTCTTAAATATTTCTTTTTCTACATAATTAGAAATGGTGTGCACACATGTTAAAATACATATTTTTTGATTTTGTAAAAATTTCTCAAAACCCACTTTTACTTCATAAAAAATATTTTATAGTCATGTTATTCATAGACGACTTCTAAAATTTCTATTTAAAAATCCATATATAACTTTAATAAAATTATAACAGTAAGATACCCCCCCCCCAGGTGCGAATTTTCGGTCGGCCCATAGTCGGGCCAACCATGTTCATGGTCGGCCCAACTTGGTCAGCCAAAGGTCGGGCCACCCTGTGGATTGATCACGCCGGCCTTCCAACGGTTGACACAGTTGGACCAACCGTTGGCACCAAAGTTGGGCCGTCTATGGATGCCAAAGTTGCGCCGACCGTGGGATCGAATGGTTGGGCATCCTTCGGTAACCACTGTCGGCCCAACTTTGGTAAAGGTAGTCTTGCCAACCAATGACAAATGTTAATAAAAAAAATGTTTATTGAAGTTGAGAATTACCTTCAATTGATCACTCATTTATCGCACATACATTATATTAGTTATAAACATATTAAAATATTTAACGCTTGGGGGGATCGAACTCGCAACCTAACGCACTACAGCCACACACGCTACCACTATGCTACGCTCACATGTCTGAAGAAGGAGCGTGATAACTTTATGAACTACAACCGTGCCCAACCGTCGGCCCAACTGTGGCAGATGGTCGGCCGACCATAAAAAAGTTGGTTTTCTCAACTGTGTCGACCAAAGTTCACCCGACAGTCGGCCCAACTGTGGCTGATGGTCGACCGACCATAAAAAAGTTGGTTTTCTCAACTGTGGCGACCAAAGTTCACCCGACCGTCGGCCTCACTGTGGCAGATGGTCAGCCCGACCAAAAAAAGTTGATTTTCTCATCTGTGGCGACCACAGTTTACCCGACCGTCGGCCCAACTGTGGCTGATGGTCGGTCGACCATCAGTTCTCCTGGTCGGCATTCATGGTTGGCCCGACTTTGGGAGAAACATTGAACCAAAGTCGGGCCACCTTTGGGTGCCGAAACTTCGGCTGCCACAGTTGATCCGACTTTGGCTCGACGTTCCAACTGTGGCGGCCGACCGAAATTCGCACCTGGAACATAAGTTTTGTAATAATTCTTTTATTTTTTTAACTTAATACTTGAAACAAGAGTACTATTTTGAGTATAAAGATTTAAATTAGATCAATTAAAAGTTAAAAATGTAATTATTTATGCTTACACTAAATCTAATATAATTAATCAGTCTTTTTCATATAAAATACAAAATTATAACATTGGATTAACTTTTGTTAAGAAACTGAATAAGTTACGTATATTTTTGTTGACAAAAAAAAAAGAAAAAAATTAAAGACCAGGAAGTAAATAATATTTAATAGTAAGAATTTAATTATTATTTTATCATATCCTAAAGAGATTTCCAATCTAATCAGGGCGGGAAAACAATATAGTTACTGAAAAATTTTAATTTTTATATTTCATTCTATTGCTATTAGGATCTGAAATACCACGACTTTTGGTTTATTGTAAAAATAAAGCATTTTAAAAATGTTTTAAACTATAACCGTTAATTTCTGTTTGGGATAGGTAACTTTCTCTTAACATAGCTTTTCTACCTAAATAATCTCCTAATGAAAATGATTATTTACAGTTCCACTATTAAACATTTTAATGGCTTAGTTGGCGTCGCTCAAGGAAGTGACTAAAGCAGATAAAATGAAAAATTAAATTAAAACTTAAAATGTGATTTGCTAAGTCTGTAAAGAAATTTATATCACAATAGTATTTTTCAAGAAGATGTTGTCGAAGTCAAACATGACTAAAAAAAATTGTTGATCAAATTAGTTTGAACTTTTAATTATTATTAAATTGTTTAAATCTTTTAAAAAAGTAAATTAATTTTTAATTGTTCTTTTTTTTATTCATAATCTTAAAAAGTAAAAATACTATGTTTTGATATAATAAGCTTCTTTGCAGACATAGCAAATCGTATTAAAGTTTTGGCTCCATTTCATCATTTTTTGCACTTCTGTCACTTTCCTGGGCAAATTCAGGTATCATGCCTCTTAAGTGGTTGAAGTACACAGTGTAGAATACTTACAGTCTATATTTTCATAATCTTTTCGTGATATTTTTATAAAATCTTTTCTCTTAATTCCAGGAGGTTTTCTGGCTGCAACGAATATCATTTTATTGTCAGGCCAGTAACCTGCAGCAATTTTTCGCACCCGTGCACTAATTGTTTCTGCACTTAATGCCTGATAATAATAATCAATATTGATGCGCACTCCAGCATAAAGAATCTACAAAAAGTGAATTGTGATGTAAAGATTATATGAACTATAAATATAACTATTTGATATACTTAAAGTATTAAAACATTAAAATTACTATCATTATATTATATAAAATTAAGTCTGAACTACCATCCTTCCAAAGATACTCGAAACTCTCCGAGAAATTACCGCGCAAAAAAAAGAATTTAAAAACTAATACTGATTTGCATTATCCTTAAAAATACAATTATGACTGATGCAAGAATGTGTTTATACTATAAATTTCTGCCTTGGTTGAGAACATTATTTTATGTATGCTAATGAATCAAAAGTACCGTAAGAGAGGCTAAATTCGCTCATGTAGGGTAAATTCGCTCAACAGATATCTATTTTTTTAAAATTCGATTAACATACTTTTTAGAAAGAAATATTTAAGATTTACAATTGTTTCGATTAATATAAATAATAAACTTTAATTTAAAATTTATTTGCAGCAGATTCATTAATAACTTTCAATAAAAATTATATTTAAACCACAAGTTAGTAATTTTCATATTGAACAAGTAGTATGAAAACGTAGGTAATAAAGCTTTACTTGAAAATTTTTAAGTTGAATCCTTCTGAACATTACATTTCCAGTATTGCCAACATGATTTTCATAAAGAACAAAACTGAAAGCAATAAATAGATTCTGCAAAAAAACAATTTAAAAAAAATTCAAATTTGTAGTGTAAATTCGCTCAGGAAATAAGTCTCCAAAAAAGATGTTTGGGCCTGTATATTTTAAGTATGTTAATTATTTTAATTTATAATTCAATTTTTTTTAATGATAGTACTCTTATAACTGAAAATTAAACGATTTAAAACGGTTTAAGCACTAAATTGTCAAACTTAACCTTATTTTTTTATGGTTATGAGTACGTTTAGTTGAATGATTGAATATAATTACTTATTGATAAAACAATATTAAATATTTATTCTAATAACTTTAGACATTGTTCTGAATTTTTTTCTTTATTGATTCTAAAGAATATTTAGTTCTATTTTTGCAGATTATAATATATTTTGCCAGAATAATAATGGTGAGCGAATTTACCCTCATTTTAAGGTAAAGTCGATCACAACAAAACGGCTTATAAATAGTTTTCTGTTACATATTTTAATTTCTTTATGCAGTAATAGGAAAGATAAAGGGTTAGAGATAATATATTTTCAGTGCCAATATTTATTTTCATCGTTTCCCGAAGTTATTTAAAAAAGAATTGAAAAATTGAGCGAAATTAGCCTCATTTACGGTATTAACTAACAAACATGTAAATTACATACTGTATCCGATGTTTCATTTTGATTGTTAGATTTATGTTGAGATGCAACCGTTTTCTTTAAATCTGCAATTTCCGCCAATACACGTCCCTCTTGTGCATTTTTTGTGAACTCTAATTCACTTTTTAATTGCATATTTTCTGCTAACAATTTTATATTTTCGTCCTTCAGTGCAATTGCAGTATTTTTTAACTGATGCTTTTGACCCCTCAGTTTAGAGCATTTATTGCAAGTCAGTAGAGGAGCTTTTAATTTAGCATTCTAAAACAGTAATATACAATGATAATAGATTTTTGTTGTGATAGCCAAATAGGTTACAAATTATAGAATGTCAACAGTAAGTTGTAAAAAAAATTCCATAGTGAGGCGTAGCGTAACTCGCATGCAACTTCAGGGTGTCTATTATTTTCATTTAATAAAGTTCTCGGTATGTCCCGGTTATGTCCTAATTTTTTCCCGGTCTTCTTTTCTCATCAAATTTAAATTTGATTTCGAACAAAAACATATCTTCAATTTTTTTTTAAATTTGTTTTTTTTAATAAATTTAATTGAAAAATTTGGAAAATAATTTTTTCAATTCTTTAAAACTAATCTTGTTTTTTTTAATTATATAAATAAAAATTTGATTTTTTAAGTTTATTACAATTATTTTGATAATAATTGAATTTATGCAAAGAATTTTACTATTTATAAAAATAATTTAATTCTTGTGAAGAATTTTATTAAAATTTTTGAAAATAATAATAAGCACTTAAGAAGTAATAAACTTTAAAATTTGGTTAAAGGAAAATTTAATTGCAACTTACAAAATAATTTCTATGTCGAATTCCGTTGATAATAACGAACATATAAGCAAACTTTTTAACAAACTGAACAACTTTTATCAAAATTGTTGTAAAATTAATATCGTGCTTCAAATTTTTACTTACTTCGGTTTGTATTTCAGAGTCTGTTGTTGTTAGCACTTTCGGAACAGGTTGTCCAATTTCTGTTTCAAGGTTTTCTTTTACCTAAAAAAAGGGTTAAAAAATTTAATGTACAGTACACTCAAATAAATTGGAATGTATTTTTTATAATTTTAAATTGAAAAAAGGTATTACAAGTTTTTTTCCTTCGACTTCCTTGACTTTACTGATTAAAAAAAATTTTTCATACCTTAGACACAAAAAAAGCTTTAAGATAGTAGCCGACATAAAGTAAAAGCCATTCATTCATGTCGAACAAATGAATGGATTTTACTCCTTTGTCGACTGCTATCTGAAATCGCCAGTTTTGTAACTCTGGAATAAATATCATTATAAGTAAGACGGAAATAAAGGCAACCAATTTATTAACGATAATTTTTATGTCAAAACACAAAAAACACCTTACATCATAAAGTTTATTAGAAATTATGAATATTATATATAATTATGAAAACTTACAGCATTCATAAAATTATCGAAACATTCTTGATTATCTACTTTGGCGACCATTCTTTTAGTTATTTTTTGTAGATTCTGTAAAATAAATTTTATATAATTATTACCTCTTTATAAAGTAAACAAGGTATGACAATAAATAAGTTTCTATATGAACTTAGAAATATTTGTTTGTTATTTTTATTTAATTTACTAATGACCAAATAAAAACCGACCAAGGAAATTCAACAAATAAATTAGTACTCCTGCATTACACAAAAGAAATTCCTGAACTTACTCAATCAGTTCAAGGCAGATTTATGAAATGTTTGAGAATTTCTTAAGTTTAATGTGGGAATACACCTCAAATTATTCTCATATCCATCGTTCAGGTGCAGTTTTGGAAGTGTACCTGAATAAATGTTATTCCTGTAGATTCTATGGTGCTTTTAGTCTTTTTATACAACGGATTGAATTAGTAAACTTTACTTTTATAAAGTACTATTACTATCGAGTAATTATCAGTATCTGAATATTTATTACAGCAATTATGTAGTAAAATTCTATGAAGTTTTACTAATTAAACTTTAAAGAGATTTTTATACAGTAATTATTACCTCGAGTACGGCTTGTTTAACAAAGAATTTTTCGTATTTTTTAAAATTATCTTGTCTATTTATAAACAATTGAAAAATTAATTATTGTCATTTAGGATAAATGTTAAGGGAATATCTATTTTTCAGCAAAAACACTATTTTTTTGTTAAAAGGTAAAACTTGTAACTTTACTTTCCTAGAAAAATATTGATGCAGCTGAATCGTCTAAAACTGACTATTTACATTTACCCAGAGATTCAAAAATTTTCTTAAAATTTGGGGTAAATGTAAACACCACTGTAGTTAAGCGAGGTTTAAGAAACAAGTTATTTCAAGTATGCACTGTAAAAAATTTAGGAAGTTAACGGACTCGGGAGTTAAATTTTTCGAGTTAAAAATCAACTCCAAAAGAGAGTTAATTTCTAACTCCCTTCATTCAACACCCGCGCGAGTTATTTTTCCATGGGAAGTTAACATTTGGGTGTTAAATTTTAACACCCCTGGCATTAACTCCCCAATGGGTGTGACTTTTATAAAATCCCCTGGGGAGTTAAAATTTAACTCCCTTTTTTTACAGTGTTACAGTTTTAAGGGATGGAAAAACTGAAAAAAAATTCTTCGTAGATGTATACTAAATCAATCAGTTGACTCATAATGTATCATATAAAATAAACAATCAACCATTACAAAATTAGTAATGTAAAAACTTGAATAACTTCAACAAATTTTAATAGATTTTCATAAAACTTGGTAATATTTTAAACAAGTTGTTAATTCCACTAACATTTAGCTTTCTCAATATAATATATACCAATTGCTTAATCTTTTATTATAGAGTAATTATTTTCAAGTAAAATTTTAAAAATTTCAAGAATTTAAATTTTTTGTGAAAAATAAAAAAATACACACACACACACATCCGGACATTTGTTCCTCTTGACGAAATATCTTTTAGAGAGGAAACAAACATGATGAAATTTGCTTAAATCTGGAGTACATGAGTTTTATTTACTAATCGTGAATCGTTTTCCTATATTCAAAGTATGTAAATGCACTATGCAATACTAGTCAGGTCTATACCTGCAACTGACTAACACGAAGGAGGTATGAAGGAAGACCTAATTTCCTTTTTTATGTAATTTTACATTGCCAAAGTAATGAAATTGTGACATAGAAGCAAATTTATTCAGTTATTTTCTTTTAAAATGTAGTTCATGTTCTGTTTACATTTACCCCTAGTTTTCGAATTCTCGGGGTAAATGTAAACACTTAATTATTTATTAACTTAATTGACGAAAATCAAAGTTAATTTTTGTTATGACACTAAAAAAAGGAATAATTACAAATTTTAGTTTGATTTTTTAATTTATTTTTATGCAAATTCGAGACAAAATACTGAAACAGTAAAACTTTGATTTACAATCTTTTTTGCATTAAAAGATACACTACCGGTCAAAATTGAGAGACCACTTGCAAAAGTATCAAAAAGAAACATGAGATCCTTTAAATATCGATAATTTCGCTAAATATTAACGTAGAAAGATTTTAAAGACAGTTTTAGAAAGATTATAAAATTTGCCGTAAAATGATTCTATGTTTAAGACTTATTGAAAATTATAATCGGAGATATGATATATAAAGATTTTTCAAAAAGTTGTAGTCTACCAAAGTTCGACAATGAAAATTGACTGTTAATGAAAATTACACCTATCTTTATTACATCATATCTTCGATTATATTTTTCAATAAGTCTTAAACATATAATTATTTAACGGCAAAGTTTATAATCTTTCCAAAACTGTCTTTAATATCTTTGTACGTCAATATTTAGCGAAGTTACTAATATTTAAAGGATGTCATGTTTTTAATTATACTTTTACAAGTGTTCTCTTAATTTTGACCGATAGTGTAACTAACACTATGGCATTGCCAATTGTCAAAATAAAATATTGGCAATACTCAGAACATCTTGTACGTGAGCTGAGATAAAAATATGGACAGCGTACTTATTTTTAAATTTGTAAATTTAGCTGAAACTTATTGACAATTTCTTAATGAAATACTTTTAGAAATTAAATTGAATTGCCAATTTCGAAAAGGGCTCAACTCTAAAAACCGTAAGTGTCATTTTTATATAACAAAAGACAGTGAAAATGACTCTTAAGATTTTCAGAGTTGAGCCCTTTTCGAAATTGGCAATTCAATTATATTCGTAAAATTTTATGACAAATATTGTAAAAAATTAATTTTTAAAAAATAGAAAATTTCCTTGAAGTAAAATTTAAAATGCAATTAATTAATAATGTTTGTCTTAATTATAATAAATTGTTAGATTATTTTAGACAAAAATATTTTTAAAAAATTATAAAATCGATGAAAACAGAATTTTAAAAGGTATTAACTATTAATTATATTTTTGCTATCTTTCTTCATCTAATCCAAACATTTCCTATTTTTAAAGATCAGGATCTTTAAAAAATAGGAAATGTTTGATTATTAAATTATTGTTTGGAAATTTAAAATCTTACTTTTTTAACTTCTGGTGTCTCCTTTTCAGCACGATCTACAACAGATGCTTTCTTTACTTTTCTAATAACTTTATCCCTTTTTTTTGAAGGTCCTATTAGTCCCGGAGTAAAAATTGCTTTGGGTATTTTTTTCCGTTTTCCCTCTTGATCCACTTTAAAAAATTAATAAATGTAATTTAATATAATATATAACATATAATGTTATACATGACACTCTGTTTTTTAAAAATATTTTTTGCTTTCAGTGCTCGCTGAAGCAATTTACACAACTCTCAACTCAACGTTTTCGAATAAAAATAGGAGATTCAATTTGCCGACAAAATTATATAAATAATCATTTATTGAGACATATAATTTTTGGAAAAATTTCCAAATATTGTTTGAAAATAAATTGCTGTCCAAATATTCACTTTTGGAAAGTTTGAAAAATATTGTGTGTAAATTTCGTGAAAAATATTAATGTTTAACGAAGTAGTCACGATTAGAAGCCAAAAATTCCTTAACATTTCTTTCTGGTAAAAAAAATCACGTTTTTCTCAATTGACTTAAAAACGAAAAATTATATAAAAAAATTTTACTAGAAAAAAAATTTCGCCTTGAAATTCTGTACAAGAAGCAATAATTTGAAATTAATTTTATACAACTTCAAAATATTATCTCTAGGGACAAACTGACTGGCCGCGTGTTCGCGCGTATGCCCTTTTAAGATCCGGAGTCTCATTTGAGGAGACCGAGACGAGACTTTGATAAGTCTCACAAGTATCGTCTTGTCTTGTGAGCACCCCTAATTTTCACTACGTTAATAAAAATAAAAAATTTTAAAATGAATAGATCCCTTCGTTTCCCCATAATCAGACAAGGCTTGAAAATTGTTAATTTAGTGCTTGTTTCTTACAAAATTTTTTGAAAAAATTGAGCGGCTGGATTCCATAAGGGCACGTAAATTTTTCTCGGTCGAAATCGAAGTCCCCTGGACACTCAAAATTCAAATTCTGAATTGAAATGTTTTTAAAATATATATCCTTATAGGAAATTTCATTGCGCATCTTTTTTTCTTTTAAATTTTTATTGTATCTATTACCGTTTTCGAAATATAAGGAAAAAACTGTTTTTTTAAAGAGCAAAATTTTTATTATTTTTTTCACTTCAACTCGCGATTACTCAATCAATTTTACATATTTTTTAATGAAACAAAAACGAAAATACGCGTTATTTTATCCTACGAGTGACTAAAAAAGAAAAATGATGTTATAATTATAAATAAAAAAGTTATTAATTTTTTATTGAGATATTGCAAAAAAAAACTTTCAGCGAGAAAGTTGTTCATTAAGGTCTAAACAAGTTTTTCCCGAAAGATACAGTTCAATTAAACAATTAGTTAACAAATGGCGAATGTTAAAAGTCGTCGGCGACTGTACGCCCAGCGCGCGTTTTTCACCCGTATTATGTATACGCAGAATAAAACTCTCCAGCTTTCTATAAGGTGACATACGCGCGCTGGGCGTTCAGCCGCAGACGACTTTTAACATTCGCCATTTGTTAACTAATTGTTTAATTGAACTGTATCTTTCGGGAAAAACTTGTTTAGACCTTAATGAACAACTTTCTCGCTGAAAGTTTTTTTTTGCAATATCTCAATAAAAAATTAATAACTTTTTTATTTATAATTATAACATCATTTTTCTTTTTTAGTCACTCGTAGGATAAAATAACGCGTATTTTCGTTTTTGTTTCATTAAAAAATATGTAAAATTGATTGAGTAATCGCGAGTTGAAGTGAAAAAAACAATAAAAATTTTGCTCTTTAAAAAAACAGTTTTTTCCTTATATTTCGAAAACGGTAATAGATACAATAAAAATTTAAAAGAAAAAAAGATGCGCAATGAAATTTCCTATAAGGATATTTATTTTAAAAACATTTCAATTCAGAAGTTGAATTTTGAGTGTCCAGGGGACTTCGATTTCGACCGAGAAAAATTTACGTGCCCTTATGGAATCCAGCCGCTCAATTGATCTATGTATACATTGTTAAAAATAAAATTTTAAAATTTTGTCGTAAATTATTTTTAAATAGTTTTTTCATATTTTTAATATAAGTAGAAACTACGTGTGAAAACAAAAATTTTCGTTACAGGAGCGTCCAGTTTTTTGACAGAGTTGAGAGGATTTTCAATAAAAATTCACATAAAAACGTAATTTTTCAAGAAACTGTATCTCTTGAATCGCTTTGTGAAAGAATTTGAAAAAATCATTGTAGTTTAATTCAACAAGCACTGAAAGAAAAAAATATTTTAAAAAATGAGATGCAAAAGCAAAATGATTTGCAACTTGGCGTGTAATGCACCATATGAAGGTTATGTTTGTAGCATTTTACTAGAAAATAAATACAAGTGTTAATAATTAGGTTTATTCCTTCATGCAATTATTTCTACTGCAGAAAAAGAATACTTACTACCGTTAGACGTACTTGTACCGGCCACAGGAGTTTCCATTTTATAAAATACAAAAATAAATAAGTGAGTAAATCAAATTCGTATTTACATTGGTCAGGGTATGTAAAGTAACGCATTGCCCTATTCGTCTAAATCAAGGATGGGCCACTCAAACATAAAATTTATTTAAAAAAATACACGATAAATGCAAACATAAGGGTGAGGCTACAATAAGATAAATCGTCTCGTTTTCCAAGACGATTTTTATTTATTCGGTTTAGACAATCGTCTTGAAAGTGGAGACGATTTTTTGAGACGCATGATTTTCCCCTAAACACCAAGTGGTCGAATGTTCAAATGGTCAAATACCAAATCGTCGAATCGTCATTTGGTCGAATGCTTAAAACGTCGAATTGTTAACAGGTCGAATGATAAAAACATCGAATCGTCAAATGTTCGAATGTTCAAAACGTCGAATCGTCAAATGGTCGAATGCTCAAAACGTCGAATCGGCAAAAAGTCGAAAAATTTGTTTGATGTAAGTTAATATTAACTGAAACCAATAAAATTTTTCGACTTTTTGCCGATTCGACCTGTTGACAATTCGACGTTTTTAGCATTCAACCTGTTGACAATTCGACGTTTTAAGCATTCGACCAAATGACGATTCGACGATTTGGTATTCGACCATTTGAACATTCGACCACTTGGTGATTAGGGGAAAATCATGCGTCTCGATTTTTTAGCTATTCTGGAATCAGACGAATAGCTGAAAATCGTCTCGACTTTCAAGACGATTCGATGCGCGTACATACATTTTTGTTTACTGCGCATCAAAATCGAGACGATTTATCTTATTGTGGACTCAACCTTCTGGAATCAGCCTTCTGGAGACAGCTTAAAATGAAAAAAGTTGACATGTTGATAAATATTTCTGCCTGTAGACACAGTTTTAGGTTTCCTTAATCTGAGAAGTGCAGAAAAACACAAATTAAAAAAAATTATAATTTATATTTCATTAAAAATACAGTTTTTTATTATATTTTTTAAAATAATAAATAGGTTATACTTATCTCAATTTCTCGGATACCAATTTCTTAAGATTTCAATTACTAAAATTATAAACCATTCTCACTGCTACACCAAACACTGTTGTGAATATCACTACGACTTGAGTGCTTTTTACTAAACAATTTTATAAGGTTTCCGATGGACAAAGAAATAGGGTTAAATAGAGTTTTGTCAGATGTACTGAATGAAATAAAGTTAATAGTGAATTTAAGACTAAAAAATACTCTTCCTTAGGAGACTTGACACTAAAATACATGAAAATCACTTACTTTTCAAAAATTTAGACTTCAAAGTTGCATAGAAATAAAAATACTAACAATTTTTAATAAATCAGGAATATTTTTTAAATTTAGGTTAATATAATTTTTAAAAAGTCACTTACATAGATGAGAAGTAAAGCTTATGTTTTTAGTAAAAAAAATAAAACTTTGAAAATAAAGAGAATAAAACAATTTTTTTAAAAATGCAATTTTTAATTAATAAAAATTGTTTTTTTTTAATAGAAACTGTTTCTATTATAATTAAATAAAGAATTATTATTTATTTATTGTTAATAAATGGGACTAAGCTCTTTTGTACATTTTTTACTCATACATACTATTCAAATTGTTAAACAATTATAACAGCAGTTAAGGTTATGTTATTCAGTGGTCACGTGTCCCATATATTTCATTGAGGAAAAATGTCACTGAATAACATAACCTTAATAGTTATAAAACATGAAATTAAAACAATTATATTCAATATATTTTTTTAATATTCCGATTAAATCAATAAAAATTGTATAATTGAACATGTAAAATAACGTATGGATAAATAAGAAAATATAAAATACTAATTTTAATATATTATTAAATGAGACAACACTGCGTTTTCACTTTCCTAATGAAAAGCATGCCTATTACCATTATTTAAAGAATATTCAATTTTATCATACTTTTGGGAAAATAACTTTTAATGTATATATAATTTTCATTCTTAAGTTAATATATATTAACAAATTAAAATTTATAAAACCGTTTAAACATTATAACATAAATTAACTTACATTTTATAGAAATATCCTATTACATAAGAAGTAAGGTTAGAATTTTTAAAAATGCCTTCAATTTGTAAATGTGCTCTCACAACTCTGTATACATGTCAATGGGTGTTTCCGACATTCGCTCTCTGAGCGCTCTGAAACTACGAAACATGATTGGTTGGATTAGGGGAATTGTGAATATTGTTAGGGGAATTGTGGGTTTTGATTGGCTACAACTCTAACTCGACAGTTTCGTGCTCTGCTTTTTCGCTTCATGGAGATATACGGAGCGTGAGAGCAGAGTACGAAACTGTCAAGTTAGAGTTGTAGCCAATCAAAATCCACAATTCCCCTAATCCAACCAATCATGTTTCGTAGTTTCAGAGTGCTCAGAGAGCGAATGACGGAAACACCCTCTGAGCGCTCTGAAAGTACGAAACGTGGTTGGTTGGTCTAGGGGAATTCTGAATGTTGATTGGCTAAACTTCAGAATTCATAGTTTCATGCTCTGGTTTCCACACTCTGTATACCTCGGACCTTTAATACAGAGGTATACAGAGTGTGGAATCAGAGCACGAAACTATCAATTTTGAAGTTTAGCCAATCGACATTCAGAGTTCCCCTAGCCCAACCAACCACGTTTCGTACTTTCAGAGCGATCAGAGTGTCAACGTCAAAAACACCCAATAATGGCCTAAGCACAACTGCTTCGCAAACGCAAAGCATGAATTAGAAAAGGACAGATATATAGTTGTGTCCTTTTCTAACTCATGCTCTGCGTTCGCGAACGACATTCGCGAAGCAGTTGTGCTTAGGCATTTATATCAGTAATTTAAAATTATATTTTTATAAAAAGGTAGGTGGTTAATTTACGAAAAAAAACTGTAACATTAAAAAACAATTGAGATTTATTATGAAGTTGCTGATCTTCTGCGCTGAATAGCGATCGTGTGCTTTTTCCGTAAAGTAACCACCTACCCGAAAACAAATATCGATATATTATAAAAACGATATCGCGCATGCTCAAATCTAAAAAATGTTGAATGTGTATTTATTATTAATGACTGATTTAATATTATTTATCAAAAAATATTAAGAACGTAAATAAGTAAAAAACGTTAATGGTAAAGAGAAAAATAATAAAATATTTTAAATTATTTAAATAAGAAAATAGGATTTTTATATTTATTTACATTTTAGTATTTTTATTAGTATAGACAATATAAAAAAACGTTATAAAAAATTTAATTTATGTAAAAATTTTTAAATTCAACCTCTTTTATCTTTTGTACTAATAGATTAATTTTTTTATATTGCGATTTCAATATGGGACACATTTTTTCGTCTTTTTAATATCCACTTTTTGGTATCTGGAACATAATTGAAAAATAATAAGTTTATTATACATAACATAGTCTTTAAACAAATACAATAAAAATTTTAAATAAATTTTAAATGCTGTTCGCATTTTAATTATGGCTTGCAATTTTAAAGCTCAAAAAAATTCAATATTTATTGTCTTCCTATGTTATTAATTCTTATTTTATTATAAATGAATTTAATACTTACTTTTCTTTCGAACTTTAATTAGTTAGCTCATTTTTTTAAATAAATTTAAAAACTCGTTGAGCAAGAAATATCGATAATTAAACATTTACCGATATTGATAACGATATATCGAAACGTTGATATCAATGTTAAAATATCGATTAACATGACGAAGATATCTATATGATAAGAAGTGTTTATCACATCATATGAATGAGCATATAAGGCTGCTTCTATAACAACTTTTTTTTCATCGACACGAACAAAATGCACTGTTAAAACCATGCAAAATAGTTGCGCGCGCAACGTTTTCTCGCTCATGTCGATGAAAAAAAAGTTGTTGTAGAAGCAACTTAAAGAAGAATCCAGAATAGAGTCGTAAAGACCAACGCACAATTGGTTCGCGAATGCAATGCATGGATTAAAAAAGGACAGAGATATAGTTGTGTCCATTCATTCGCGAAGCAGTTGTTCTTAAGCCTATAGGACGACGCGTTGTTGGTATTAAGGAGCATTCAGACCTCTGCAGGCTGTCTGTCTGTGCAGCCAGAAGCAATAAGAGTAAGGGAGAAGGTGTAATAAATTTGAATTTCCTTACTCTTTTACTCTTGTACGTTACCATGGCAACCTGCAGACAGGCAGACAGACTGCAGAGGTCTGAACGCTCCATTAAAGCCCATTCCACATGTGAGCCAAACGGGCGCACGACACACTACAGGCCTAAGCACAACTGCTTCGCGAACGCAAGGCATGAGTTAGAAAATAATACAACTAAATCTCTGTCCTTTTCTAACCCATGCTTAGCGTTCGCGAAAGACATTCGCAAAGCAGTTGCGCTTAGGCCTTTAGTGGTTTGCACTTTTATGTGCGAAACAAACTCGAGAGATGGCGCTGTGCGCACCACGCTCTAAATATGCATTGCAATAATAGTATAAAATATTGAAATAAGAAAAGAATTATTGTAAACGCTGTATAGTTAAACAATTTGGTTTTTATAATATACTTATATAAGGATTTAAATTTTTTTTAAAAACAGAGAGTAGCAAAATATATAGTTTATATGTAGATAAAGGATAAAATACTTAAAATTACATTAAGTCATAATTACATAAAAAAAAAATAGTTATTTTTTATATATTTATTTTAATGTTTGCCATTAAAATTTAAATTAAAAACATTAATCATTATTTGAACAACTAGTGAAAAAATTGACAATATATTTATAACAACAATAATTTTTGATTAAATAATTAAACTTTCGAGTAGGTACCAGTGAAACAATCCTAAAAATCTAATTGTAGTTAAAATTAATTTAATTTTTAATTTTTTTTAGTCCCTAGAATTCTTAAAAAAACAAATTTTTTCTAAATTTCTAAATTAAATTCTATTCAAAACGTCAATACTTTTTGCTAAAAAAATGTTTCTAATTTATTCCTATTTATTTTTCCACAAGAATTAAAATTTTTAATTATTTCAATAAAATACAAAAAATCAAAAATCTTTAAAAATTTTATTATTTTCTAAAATCCTTGTTATAACGCTTTAAGGGAATTCGAACCATTATCACGTCACAGTTTAGGCAAAGCATGAGTTTTAATATTATGACGTCATAATGGTTCAAATACCCTTAAATATTCAATTATTTTCTAAATTTTTTTTAATCAATTCCTATCAGAATCTGTACTGGTTTATATAGTTTTTAAAATTTGTTTATTAAACTTACTTCTTTCACTTATTTTATTATTTACAAATTAACTGTTAAATTTTGACATAACAGTTTGGAGTATAGAACAATTTCATATTAAAAAATACTAATTTCACATGAGGACAGATCTCTCGATTTTATATTATTTTTATAATATAATATAATATAATATATAATAATTTTTATATTCCATAATTTTGCATAAAAAGAAATAATTATTGTTCTAATAATTACTTTTAATTTTTATATATTAATTTTAACAAATTTACTCTACAAAATTTTTATTATTTATTTGTTTAATAATAACATTTATTAAAATAAACAATTAACATTGAAATATATTTTTATTAACTTTTTATTATTTTTAAAAATGAATAATTTCCCATTGTTCACGACAAAGTATAAAATTTAAATAAATAAATAAATTTGATTCCAAAAGTAATATTAAAGAATGGACAATTGTAAACATAAACCATTCAAATTAAAAAAAATTCCTTCTTTTCTTTGAAATGACTGGTATTTGTTATTTTTCATGTACATTCTCACCAAGTTGCAAAAGTTCTCTTTATTATTTAAATATAATATTAAAAAACATTATTTTTTGAAAAGATTTTCATAATTTATCATTTTTAAGATCCGTGAAATATTTTCTTAAAAAATAATAAAAATAATTTTGTTTCCGTATGTTTGAACGTTGAGAATTCCAAAGACAATGAAATTGAAAACATTTTCCTCAGCGTACATTAAATTATTCTTTTTTTTAAAATTAATTATCTGATTTTAACAAGTTTTTTTTAATTAAATATGAATACACTTCACAATATAAACACATAGCGTGGTGAGCACAGTTCCATCTTGCGGTTAGCACATTTAGCACATATAGTTTTTTTTAATAATATTGGTGAAAATTATGCAATATTACTATCAATTACTATATAAGTTTATTATTTAAATAATAATTAATAACTAATAACATTAATTATATTAAAGAACAGTACTTTATCTAACACAGCACTATTATGAATGCACCTTAATACTGTAGAATTTGATGCAAATACCCGCTTCTTAGTTGACATTTTCTATTGGTATTTTATCAGCAGTGACATCTTCTATGTCATACGTAAATTAGAGCGCTGATACTATAGGTAATCACTTGCACATAATTACTCTTACAATCTCTAAATAATATGTAAACTCAGATCGCTAAATTCACATCATATTTGACAGCTGTCACAGCTTTTTAGTTCATTTAATTATTTTATCACAATCTCCCTAATCAAGTGTTCGATTAAATTATTTAAAGTACCACTTTCTTTCAAAAATTAAACTTCTTTTGCTCTTCATAACAACTTTTTCACAAATTTCACCATAAAAACAATGTGTGTTCAAATCGATTCTAAAACATCATACACTTAAAACACTTTTTATTACGAATAATTATTTAATTTTACTCAAATATTGCACAAATTTACTCTAATAATTAATACTTAATGCTCACAATTGTTTTTCTTAACTAAAATATGTTAAATATTCCTTATTTTCAATTAAAATCAAATACGGAGGAACCAGGGAGGAAAGAAGGTCGAATTCGAACCTCTTTCCACCGCAACAAGTCGAAAGGGACATCTGCAATATAGATAAGAAGATAATATTGATGAGACATTAATGTACCAAAATGTGTTGAATATGTAGGGGAAAGTCTCTACGATCGGGACACCTTTACGGTTGGGTCACCTCAGGTTTCTTAGTTGTAACAAACTGGTGCCATTTACCATTGCATGTAAATACTTGTTAGTAATGTTAGAAAACTTTTTATGTCACTTTCATTAAGTTCCAATGAAGTACGCGAGCAGTACAAACGTAAAACGTAAATGTGTGGTGAATTTTTAAGCAAAACTTTTACTTAGTGTCGAAAAAGATTAATTAAACAAAATGGAAGATGCAAACAATAAATATCGTGCGTTTATGTCTGTGTGCTAAAAAAATAAAAACGACGCGAAACTTACGGTCGGGTCACTTTATATCGTGCCTGTTGGGACGCATTATTTTACAATTATGGTGCGTTCTGACATCGGAAATTCATTTGCTTAAGGTAGAGATGTGTGAAGAACGTCATTTTACAGTGAAAAAAATATATTCATGTTCGAAAAACGTTCGTAAAACATTTTAAAAAGTCTCATTTCACATCTCCTTCGATAACGTATTGTAAACGTTTCGTGTACTGAGAACGTTTCTCTCTAAATCTGAATCAGCGAAATTTCACTGATTCTCAGCGATAAGTATGCCACTAATTTCAATCAGCGTATATGCGCTAATTAATCAGTGAAATTTCACTGATTATTCAGTGAAATTTTGCTAATTCACAGTGCATATACGCTAATTGAAATAGTGGCATACTTATCGCTGATTCAGATTTAGAGAGTTTTAGGTTAATTTTTATATGAATTTTATATTTCCTTTTTCCATTTTCAAGTGTATTTCAGCATTCTTGTGTAATTTACGGGCTAATTTTAGTAATATTCTTTCATATCACATTGATTTTCTATGGTGAACCGACCGTAAAGACCTGATCCGACCGTAACGACATTTTATTTAAATGTTTATAACTTTTCCAATTTTTGTCCAAACATTTTCTGATGTACAGAAGAAACATTCCACTTTAGAAGATCTTTTCAACCATTTGTCAGAAAACGTGAAATTCGGCCTAGAACGGAAATTATGAGCACAAGTCCAAAAGTGTCCCGACCGTAGTGACTCTCCCCTATTAAATAAAGTATCAAATATGAATAATTTGTACATTGAGTATTTTTGTATTTTTCTAAGTTGATAATAAAAATATTTTAAATTAATAATAGTCTTAAAATGATATAATATTAACCATATTCTATAATGTTACTTTTCTCCTAGCTGCTGTTACTTTCCTCCTCGGGGGTTAGGAGGAAAGTAACAAATACAGAGGTCGTGAAAAATTCATGCTGTGAACTGGTTATTTAATCTAAATGTCTAATTCAAATTTTATTTAAGAGGTGAAAGTCCAAGCTTTCAATTAACGTATTAACAAAAATTATTCGTTAAATAGTTTGAACGCTATAATAAAAAAACTGAATTTTGTTACTTTCCTCCTCGGTCTCCCCTACCTATTTTAAAAAATTTTTAATTTTTAAAATGGCTGGCATTTAAGTAGTTAATTTTTGAAATTTATCAACTTTACTAAGAAAAAGTCTTCTTTTTAAAAAGGTCATTTTTCTATCTAGAATCCACAAAAAAATTTGAAGAAAATTAAAAAATGATGTTTTTGAGAAAATGGACTTTTTTGATTTTTTAAAAAATGGCCGCCATTTAATTAATTTTCAAAATTTTTCAAATTTTAAAGTTTGTAAATTAAGAGTTTTAAAAACACTACTAAATTCAAGTAACAGAAAAATTTCAAAAATTAAATTAACTAATCGACAGAATTCGATATAATTTTAACTACTTATTAAAAAATTCTTCTTTCTAAAACTCCAATTCCAGTTTTAAATTATCATATAATTTGTTTAAATAATAAAAAAAATTTATAAACAAATGAAAATTTAAGCATATTCTTCATGAAATAATAAAATTTTCCTTACATCACGATACATTACTCAAAATAATAAATTTTTTTATTTTCTGAAAAAAATTATAGCGACTTCCAGAAAGTTTTAGCGAACATGAGATCTTTTGGAAAAAGTTCCTTTTTCCATCTAGAATCCACCAAAAAATTTGCAGAAAATTAAAAAATGATGTTTTTGAGAAAATTGATTTTTTTGATTTTTTAAAAAATGGCCGCCATTTTGTGAATTTTCAAAATTTTCAAGTTTGTAAAGATAGAGTATCAAGAACACTACTAAATTCAAGTAACAGAATTAAAAAATGTTAATTTTTGTAAAAACTAGAAAGATTTAAAAATAATTTTTCAGCTGTTAAGCTCTATAATCACTATGTGCCTTAAAATTTTCAAATACTCATAACTCTGCGAAAAAAATTTTTTTCACTAAACCAAAAAATACGTATCTCTTTATTTGTCCTAAAAAACAAGAAAAATAACTTTAAACTTGATTTAGAATTTTCAACCTATTCGCTCTGCATGGATTGAAATAGAAACAGCCTAATATATAAAGTGTAAAGTTCTCTCCTGTCAGTTTATCATTGCTAAGTAATTTTGCCAATTTTTGTTATAAAAGAGTATTAAATACACACATAATTCACAATAATAAATTGGAGATTGTGCAAAGTATTAAATTTTTATTTCAGATATTTCAAATAATGCATAATTATTAATAAAAATAATTAAATTTAAAAAGGTTTGTGTTTTCTGTAGAAATAATATTGACATATTATCGATAAAAGTTTGGTAACAAAAATAACATGCGACACATACGACAGATGTCACTGCTCCAATTTTTTTACATTTAGTTATATATAATTTTTTTATTAAATTTTTTCCAAAAAGAGAAAAATAGTTAAAAAAAATTTTTTGAACACGATAGTTGTTTAACACCTTAATTATGTACAATTACAAAATCGCTAAACGAAAAATAATAATTATAAACTTATTTTTATTCGCTCCCATATTCTATGTATTGGAGAAAAATTTTTATTATTTTATTATAGTATTTATTTCTATTTCATAGTTTTTAAATATTCTATTATTATTTTTAATTAAGAATTTGTTTTTAATATGGTTGTTTTAATGTAAAAATAAAAAAACATAAAAATATTCTATTTGTCTCATAGGTTTTTAAATGTATAAATAAAAAATACATTAGCATTGTTTTCATATAATAGTTAAGAGATAATTTAAACTTAATTTTTAAAAGAGATAGTAATCTATAAATAATAACAATAAAGACAATTTGTTTATTACAATATTAAATATTAAAATAAAATAACATTAACCAAATTATTACCGTAAAAAATGTGAAGAAAGTAAATTTTAAATACATATTTAAAAAGAAATGAATAGAGGAAACGTTTTCATCACATCGTATACGATTAGACACTTTTTATATTATAAGTTTTCACAAGATACAAACGTGGATTGATAAAAATGAGGTGAATAACCCATCAGTAAACAGAAAACGAAAACAAAATTCAAAACCAAGAGAAATGTCAAGGTAACCTAGATAATAAAAAAATCAAAGGAATTTCGTTTCTTTCAAAAAGTAAATGTAATGATTATTAAGATCTTGTGTATCATTTTTTTATTAACTAAATTATTTTGCAAAGTAATACGAATCATCTCAGAAATTAGTCGTTTATTAAACACTAAAGGTTAAGCTAAAACAAAATCATTTGTCAAACGTCATGATAATATAATATTTACTACTGCTGACAAGGGAAGTGTTACGGTCGCATTAAATAAGATTGAATATAAACAAAAACTTGATGTGTTACTTTCTGATAAAATACTTACAAGGTCATCAATAAAGATCCGTTACCAAATTTAAAAACTGAAACTTTAAAAATTTTAAAATATCTTAATAACAATGATTTGATATACAAAAAACTTGAATACGTTGAACTTACTCAAACTAATATGAATCTTTCAAAAATTGATGGTTTACCCAAGATCCATAAGAATAACAATCCATTAAGACCAGTTGTTTCTACTATTGTTTACTTTACTATTTTTATCTAAACAATTATTTACTCTTCTTAATAACTATAAAAAACCAAAATCTTATATATACGTAACAGTTATGATTTTATAAACAAGATCGATTCATTCTTTTTCTATTACTGATGATCATATTTTAATTAGTTTGGATGCTGTCTCTTTGTTTACGAATGTTGTCTCTGAGCATGTTTGTGATTTACTTATCGGATGTTATGTTTCTATTTCCCAACGTTTAAATATTTCTTTGGATGATCTACTTATGTCTTGCTAATTTCTTTTTGACAATATATACTTTAAATCTATCTTATACTATCTCTGGTTCATTTTCTTAACATAGTCATGGATAACTTAGAAACTTCTTGTATTGATAAACTTTCTTTTAAACCATTATTGTATTATAGATATGTAGATGATATTATTACTTGCATCCCAAAACATAAAATCAGTGAAATTGTTGATGTCTTTAATAGCTATGATGAGAGATTGCAATTTACTTTTGAGACGCAAAGTAATAATTTCATTAATTTCCTTGATGTGTTTCTTATTAATAAGAATGGTAGAATTATTACAGATTAGTACAAGAAACCCACATTATCTGAACTTACCGTTAATTATTATTCTAAACATCCTTTTACTCAAAAGTTTGCAATAGTTTATAACTTCATTGATAGAGCTATTAAACTCTCTCATAAAAAATTTTATTCTAAAAATATTAAAATTTGTCATAGAAACGTTAAAAAAGAATTATTATCCTTTTGAATTTATAAATAAATATGTAAAACATCACATTTGTTCTATTGAACAGAATTGTCTAAATCCAAAAAGTAGTAATTTATATAGAATGTTCCCAAAGGTTTTTCTACCCTATGTTCCTGGATTATATGAAAGGACATCGACTTTTCTTAAAAATTTCAATATTCTAATTATTCGAAAAAAGAATAATAAAATGAGCTATAATTTAATCATCAAGGCTAAAGATAGAAACAAAAAATCTGATAATGTCAACACTGTTAACAAAATAAGTTGTAGAAATTGTTCTGCTTCTTATGTTGGTCAATCTTAAAGAATGGTAGGTGTTCGTATTAATAAACACAAAAATTCTAAAACAGGAGTTATTACAAATCATAGCAATTCACTTAGCCATTCATTTGACTGGGATAGTTTTTTAATACTTAACAGAGTACTTTTATTTATAAAAAACGACTAATTTCTGAGATGATTGATATTAATTTGCATAATAATTAAGTTAATAAAAAAGATGATATACAATATGTAAATAATCATTACATTTACTTTTTGGAGGAAAAAAAATTTCTTTGAATCTTTTCTTATCTAGTTTACCATGACATTTCTCTTGGTTTTGATTTTTTGTTTTCGTTTTCTGTTTACTGAAGGGTTATTCACTTATCTTTACTGACCTTTATCGATTTGTCGATAGTATCCTCTGAAAACTAATATGAATTAGTGTCTAATCGTATACGATGTGAGGAGGACGTTCCCTCTATTCATTTCTTTTTAAATATATATTTATCATTTATTTTTTTCTCAATTTTTACGGTAATAATTTAATTAATGTTATTTTATTTTAGTATTGTTATGAAATAATTGTCTAAATTTATTTAATAAATAAATTATAGTTTCTGAAGAGGTCAGCTTTGCTGTTGCAAACGTTAAAAAAATTGTTTTAATTTTTTCCATCTGCTTGACCCGGAGTGATCATTAACTTCAACACGTAATTAATTTGAAAACCGAGTGATAGGATCATTATTATATCATTATTTTATAATTGTAACTTAAAAAATTAATTAAACAATTTAAATGTTTTCTATTTTTTAATACTTTTCTTTTTAAACCATGAGAATAAAGTTTATTTTGACATATAGAAAAATGTACTAATTAAAATGACATTTTGACAGTTTCAGATTAATGTATATTTTAAATGCCGCATATGGAGCGTTCCATGCGAAATTGGACAGTATTTGATTTTTGCATCTCAGATTTTTTTCAAATATTTTGTTCTTTTAATGCTCATTGAAATAAGCTACCATGATTTTTTTCAAATTTTTTTATCAAGCCGTTTAAGAGATACAGGTTTTTGAAAAATCACGTTTTTTACGAAAATGTTTTTTTGAAATGGTTATAACTCGATCCAAAATTGACCAAATTTGACGTTCTATATATTAAAAGTTTTGTTTTTACACGTAGTTTTTGATAAAAATATTTTAAAAATTTATGTTTTAAATTGACGAATTTTTTTTTAATTTTTAAAATAAAATTTTATTTTTAAGAATGTATGTATCGATCGATTTTTTTCAAAATATTTGTAAGAAACTAGAACTAAATTAACAACTTTTAGGCGTTGTCTGATTGTGGGCAAACGATGGGATCTATTTATTTCGAATTTTTTAATTTTTATATCCATATAATATAGCAAACAATAAAAAACTTGTTTTTGAGGGTTTTCAAAATTTTTTTTTATCCTAAACCTGACACGTCAGATACTTCTACATAGACTTAAATTAAATTCACATTTTTGGTATTTTTTGAATGAATGTACAACCCTACACAGGAACAATAATAATAAATTCCATATTGAATATTAAAATGTGAATACAGATTAGTAAGCAGAGAATATAAAAATCCCTAGAGAGATTAATTTTTTCTTAATTGCCTTACATGATCAAAATTACTGTTGTTTTTAATGTTAATAAAACAGCGTATGTCTCTTTGGACATTATAGCTTAAAGAATACATAAATTAATTTGGCTTTATTTACTGTTTCGGCTTATGATTTAACACTCATTCGAAAAATGTCAAAAATGCGTATTTTGCGAATTGAAACGAAAGTTGATTAAAAACTGGAGCCAATCGAATATTTTTAAGGTCAGATTTATATTCTACTGACAAAATCCTGTAAGAATCGGCTGCAACATTTAAAGCAACATGCAGTTGATGAAATTTTGTTGGCCTGTGCTATCAATTAAATTAAACAAATAATGAAGAAAGTAATAAATATTCAGGATACTTACTTATCCCAACAAAAACATCTATGATGCAAAAACTTCCGCCAAGTAAAAGATTTTGTAACTGTCCAAACAATTAGTGAAATAAAAGTTAGTTAAGTAAGATTTATAATTAAAATTTTAATAATGATTTATTTTAAATATTCCCTCTCCTACACAATTCAAAGTACATATTGCAGTTGAAAAAATAACCCGAGATTAGCTGCTGATATTTCACATTGAGGTTCACTGCATTTTGAATTGTAACAAATAAAATTAACTTCATAATTTACATTAACAAAAAACGAAATCCAATCATTCATCATAATAAAAAAATTCTATATCAGCAATTTAAAAATCTTGGCGTCAATACTTTCATTAATTACAAGTTAGAAGCATTATTGACGCCAAGATTTTTAAATTGCTGATATAGAAATTTTTTATTATGATGAATAATTGGATTTCGTTTTTTGTTAATGTAAATTATGAAGTTAATTTTATTTGTTACAATTCAAAATGCAGTGAAGAATATTGACTTAATTCGGAAATGTAATTAAGCCTCAATGTGAAATATCAGCAGCTAATCTCGGGTTATTTTTTTCAACTGCAATATGTACTTCGAGTTGTGTAGGAGAGGAAATCCTTTCTATCCTTTCTAAAAAAACAGAAAGCATAGAACTCGAATGAAAGGAAATCGAACTCGAAAACGTAACTCGAACACGTGAAACTCGAAAAATGGACGTTGCTCTTACGCACGCGTGAAACCAGGTTAGAAAGATGGCCACTGTTTGTTTTCTTTTGGAATCTTATTTTATTTTCGGCAAATAATTGTTTTTTATTATAACAATATAAATAAAAGTATATTAAATGTTTTTTAATTTTTTATTTTTAGGCTGCGTCTACAATAGAAAAATAATGTGTTGAATGTGTTATGTTATAGTATTTCTGGTTAGTGCTAAATGTATAAGGTATGCACTTTGTAAACAATTGTTCCTAACCTCACTAACTTAGTTACTTAATCGGAACGAAACAATTTTCTATTTTTGTAGTGACAGACTAAAAATACAACAAAATAACCATATATATTGTATGTATAAATAATAAATAAACATTTATTTGCTGAAGAATGAGTAAAAATTTTAAAAAAACATACAGTAACAGTTTTTTCATTATTGTTTAAAAACCAGTTTTCGTCCGAAGTGATATTTTAATGTTTTATTATTTCTGAACAAATATCATTTTTGAATTTTGCCACAAACATTTTGTTTCAAAATTTATTTTAGAAAATGAAATTCGTTGTTTTTACATTTTTTTACCACAACAAAATCATAATTTTATACAAAATTTAGCAAAATAAGAAAAAAATAACAGAATAGACTCTTGGATAAAGTGAAGTTAATGCAAATTTAAAATATTCATTATGTGTGAAAAATAAAAGAAGCATTTACATTTAAGAACTGTATATAATGCCTTTTTTATAATTATACCTATTCGTACATTTTTTAAGCACAAAAAGTATTTTTTATTTTCTATGCTTTCATTTAGTTGTTAAAATATTTTCAATTAACTCAAACTTTAAATTCCAAGTTATTTAACTTAGAATTTTAAAGTTTGAGTTTATTGGAAATATTTTGACAACTATGAAAACATTGAAAATAAAGAATACTTTTTGTACTGAGAATAATTAATTCTCAGTACAAAAAGTATTCTTTATTTTCAATGTTTTCATAATTAGCTCAAAATAGCTAATTTATTTTTTCTTTTTGTTAAAGAGTAATTCTTCGCGTAGCGCACAATTTGTATTTTATTATTTTTGAAAATTCTTTTGACAAACTATAAGTTACAGCCCTAATAGAATTTTAAAGTTTAATATTTCTTAATGAATGAAATATCAGTGGTAGATCGGACAAAATAATGAAAATTTTCTTTTTTACAATAAACAACCCTGAAAAATTTATTGCACCATGACTCACAAGGAAAACTATTGTTTTAAGCAAATTATTAGCGATTTTTATTGTTTTATTAATCTTACAATACTAAATTTTATTTGACGTGAAATTTAAATAATGGGGAATCATTATATGAAAAGCAAGTAAAGCTAATCTCAGATAGCAGCACCATTGCAAGGTCGTCTAGCGCTTAATTTTTGATTTCGCGAAAAATCACATTTGATTTAAAAACAAATGGGCGAAGTAAATAAATATTTTTTGTGGAATTGTGAAAAGTTAAAAATTTAATTATATAAGCGAGAAATTTGTGCCACAGGAAAAAAACGTTTTTGCAAGTCGCAGTATCGTAAATGTATTACATAAAGAAAATTGAGGTTGTGTTCATTCAGGAGAATTTATTTGTGCTTTATACTAATATTTAGTGATATTTCGGTTTGATCTTTTATGTAAATGTAATTTTGAAAACAAGAACTAACAAGAAGAGTCTGAAGAAACACGAAGGACATTGACTTATTATTGTTTAAAAAGTGTACAAAATATTGTCGAAAAACAGTAATAAAATTAATGCCTGTGCCATGTCTAAATTAATAACATTTAAATGGAATACATTTGAAAACTTGATCCTTTTATCCAAAATGAAATTATGAAAGAATGTAAAAGATTCATCACTTCAATATGGAAAGTATAATTGAATTAATTGACAAATAGACAAAAGCTTTGGTCAAACGATTATTCACATTCAAAAATTTTTAGAAAAAAACTGATGTTTTGGTACAAGTTGAGTAGTATCCTTAGAGTGTTTCTATGCAATTGATAAATTTTGTTTAACATTGTGAAAAAAGCTAAATAATAAGAAACAAAAAATGTTGCTAAAAAACTCACCAAGGTCTAATCAAAGAATATTAATTTGTTACAAATAAAATTAAAAAAAAACAAAATACTATTAAACGTAAAAGAACGTAGAAAAGTTTCCAATTATTAAATTAATAATTTTACAATAAAAAAAATCATGTGTTGAAGAATATGTTGTGTAGGTTGTGTAGTATTGCTGGTTATATATTGTTTAAATGTTAGATAATTAAAAAAAAAAAAGTTTTTTTTCTTTTTAAAATTGATAAAATTAAATGATATATTTACTCAATTAAAAATGAATAACTTATCTTTTGTAATTACCTTCAAAACTTAATAATCATATCTTCAGGGTGGCCACTTGACCGGGAAATGACCGGGAAATTTGATACTAAACCGGAAATTTATTTTTTATTTTTAATTTTATTTTTAAATTGACCCAAAAAAAATATTTTTTCAATTATTACTCGAGAAGTATATTGTACATAAGTAGGTATATTAGAGAATACATAAATTAACAGACTTTAGTTAGTGAGGAAGAAGGATTTGTTAAAAAATATTGTAGGGGGTAAAAATGTACTCGTATATCTACCGAAAATCATAAATTACTTGAAAATTGGAGACAACATTTTTTTAAGTGGCCGATTTCACTTATTTTGGCCCTATTATTTTCCATTCCCGTTTTTCATACGCTTATTTCAGTTTTAAAGAATCAATCTTAAAGTTCATTATTAAAAATTTTAGTTCATTTAAAAAAAAAGAAATTCGTAAAATAGTAAAAATGTCTTATTCTTTTACAACTTTCATATTATTATCGGTTCGGAAAAATGTCAAAAAAAGTTATTTCTAAACGAGCTCAATATTGATAAGTTTAAATTTGTAATATGTATAATACAGAATAATTTAAGATTATTTGTTTCGTTTGTTATTAATATTTTAAATATTTTATAATTTGTTGGATAAAACAAATTGTCTTGCATAAAATAAGAGGATTTTCTTTGAAAAATAAAAGAAATCTTTTGTTATTTATTGAAACTTTTCGTTTTGTCTATAAATGTAAAATGTTTTGAAACTGAAATGTTTCCTTTTATTATAAAACTAATTTATTGAATATTATAAAAGGACTGGTTTTAAAAGAAAATAAATTTTTATGTTAAATAGATATTGTTTCAATCTATTTATAATGACCAAAAAATAAATAAAATTTGGCCGGGAAAACTGGGAAAAAACCGGGAATTCAATTTTCTATTAAAAAGTGGCCACCCTGATCTTCTTCATATATCGACATTGAATATATAATAAAATTTGAATAAAAGTTGAAGTTAATCTGACTTTTTAAAGCTTCATTAATGATTTATTTGCTTAATCTTCAGAGAGAAAAAGAAATTAATTTACAGAAGTAAATGTGGAGTAGTTACTTACGATAAAAAACCTTCATAGATAATTCACGTGTTAAACGAAAATAGCGAAACAACTCGATGAAATTATCATTTAAAACATATTCATGTACTTGAAAATTTAGTTTTTAGTTTGTATTAAATTGAAAAGATTAAATTTATACAAGGGGAAGAATAACGTAGATATGCAAAATTACATGTTTAAATATTTATAGGAAAGTTACGTGTTGAACGGAAAATGGAAGCAACGTAGTCGACCGCGAAGCGGTCGACGGAGGCGCTAGTATTTAAAATAAATCGTTATTAAAATTTTAATTATAAATCTTACTTGGTTAACTTTTATTTCACTAATTGTTTGGACTGTTACAAAATATTTACTTGGCGGAAGTTTTTGGATGATAGATGTTTTTGTTGGGATTTTAAAACTTTTTGCGTCATCTCAACTTTTTAGTAAATGAAATAATTAATTGTAAAAATATTTTGGTATTTGATCTAATAATTTAAAATAAAATACAATTAAGTTTTAAATAATAATTTATTTAAGATATGATACTTTACAGTAAAGTTTTGAAAATAAATTTCAAGCCTATCAACCCATAATACTATTTCAAAATATTTTAAAAATGTTTTTAGCAGTTTAGTCTCTGCGTTCATCTAAATGTTAAAAAATTCAATTTTTTTTTTGAGAAAAATAAAAGTTTTTCAAAAAATACGGAGTGCATTAAAATTTCCAGGAATATATATCGAGATTTTAACCCAATGAATAATATTCTGGAAGATTTCACATAACCGTTTAGAAGTTTAGTCTCTGCGTTTGTCTAAATGTCAAAAGATTCAATTTTTTGAGAAAAATCAAAATCTTTCAAAAATACAGAGTGTATTAAAATGTCCTAAAATGTATATCGAGATTTTAACCCAATAAATAATATTCTAGAAGATTTCACATAACCGTTTAGAAGTTTAGTCTCTGCGTTTGTCTAAATGTCAAAAAATTCAATTTTTTTGAGAAAAATCAAAATTTTTCAAAAAATTTGAAGTGTATTAAAATTTCATAAAATGTATATCGAGATTTTAACCTAATTAATAATATTCTAGAAGATTTCAGCGATCTATTCAGGAGTTTACGCTCCACGTTTGTCTAAATCTCAAAAATAGCTATTTTATCGGTTTTCCTAGCCTAAATTCTATAAAAATATATAAAATATTGAATACACTTAACAGAATTCTTTCTTTTTTGATTCTTTATCCGACAAAAAAAAGAATGAGCCAAATCTGTTAAGATTTACTCGAGTTATTCAATTTTATAGAAAAACAGTCGATATTTCGAGAATATATATCGCGATTTTTTGCTTTTACTGGTAGTCTGTCTCTACCGCGAATCTTTATATAATAAACTTTATTTATATTAATTATTATACACAGCTAACAGAAATAATAGGCTGATATCACTTTTAAAAATTTTTATATTTATATATCTGCTAACTGTTTTTATTTTTATAAATAACCAATTAATTCACAATTAATTAGGAAAAAACAAAAAGAAATTACCTTTAAATATTCATAACACTGTGTGACACAATAAAAAAGTTGTCTGCACTTTAATAGAGACCTTGTATAAGTTGTAATTCTAGTAAAACTATAAACAATGATGTGTGAGAAATTTACCCAAACACCCCCAACA
Organism: Leptopilina drosophilae; assembly: GCA_032873175.1. Lineage (NCBI taxonomy): Eukaryota > Metazoa > Arthropoda > Insecta > Hymenoptera > Figitidae > Leptopilina > Leptopilina drosophilae. Next base: position 27,146,731 of record CM065478.1, read on the forward strand.
TTTAATTTTATGAGTAAAAAACCGGTTTTTGTGTACTCTTGTAAAAAATTTTGCTGTGGAATTTACATCAGGGCACTTTAAATTTTTTATTCACTAAATTTAATTGATTACCTTAAACGGCATGCATGTCAAACTTGTTTTTGATAGATTTAAATAAAGACAGAGTGCGTATTTAGAGGGGGAGTTCGATTAAACTTTAACTTTTCTAGATTTATATTATTTAAGTGTGTTAATGTTTTTCAAACATTATTTAGGATTAAAATCCATTTTATATTATCAAAATTATTAAAATTGTTTAGTATTTAGTATTGCAATCGAGGGACCTTGATGTTGGTAAGGTGGCTTAGGGGCCCTATCGAAAGTACCTCTGGACCCCATTCTCGACCTTGTTAGATGTCGGTGGTGGCCTGATCCCCAAAAAGGAGGTATCGCCCCAGCATTTCAGCTCTAAATGGAGTAAAGGCCATCGTGGGAAATGACCGCCATTGGAAGCGGAGAAGTCACTCTTTGCGGGGCTCTGAACAAGAAACGGTCCGCCAATCCAAGATGTTTCTGCCGTGTCGATGGTTGAATGGCACCAGGGTTACCAAATCTGTCTCTCGCGACAGGTTGGCTGTGTGGACATCTGTCAGAATTGTACCAGTTAGTTAGTGATCCCGTAAAGATCGGGGGAGAGACCTGGCTGGATTTCTGAAGGGCGGTTGCGTGACCGGCTGGGTGTGATGCGAACGGAGGTGTCTTAAACGGCTATTTCGGAACACCAGACGACCTTCCGGTAGTATTACCCTTACTCCAACCAGCGGGGCTCTATAGGAGCGGACCTTTTTTCTCTTGCTACTCGTGGGACTTCATTTAGAGAAACATTTTCATAAATTAAATTTGAATGGCTAAGTGGGTTCGGTGGCTACAACCATACCTTCCTCGGAGGTAGTTAGGGCAGTGGTCTTAAACCCTGAGGCGAAGGATCAGCATTCCCCAGTGTCTGTTTCATCGGGTCTTCCGGGATCTGATATTGAAACGGTCTTGGACGAGGTTTTGGGGGACAAAACAAAAGAAAGCGCCTCTGTGGTTCTGAAAAGAAAAAGTTAAGAAGAGAAAGACGGAAAGCGGCTGGAAACACCTCGAATTTCTCGGATGTCGCTACTGGATCGAAGAGAAAGAGCGGCCAAGATGCGTCACCCTTAGAAAAAAAGGTTGTTAAAAAGCCAAAGTTGGTCCAACAGGGTACCATAAAGGATGGTTACAATGTTGGGCTAACAATGGCTCAAAAGACAAACCCCCTTACAACAGTGGTCTACAACGAAGACGACCCTGAGGCGGCGTTTACGGGTGAGCAGTTTGGGCTTCTCAGGAAGGCCATTGTGGCCGAAGTTCGAAACCTCCTTTTGCAGGGAAGGAGTTTTTATTTTCATCGCTTCTAACCCAGAGGCTAAAGCATGGCTCGCGAAATGTGTAGCTAAGCTAAGGCCCTAGGAAGGGGCAAGGCTGAAGGTGGGTGGGGCTGAGATTCCAAAGAATGGTTAAGGCTACTGCGTGGTTCCCGAGAGAAACGGAGGATGCGCAAATGGTCTTACGGTATTTGTAGGTTTTCAACCCTACGTTTAAAACATCGACTTGGCACATTTGCTTAATGTCGATGGTGCTCAGGTGGCTAATAGAAGTGAAAGAAGTCTTGTTTTAGTCGCTCAGGTACCTTAGAGTCAAGCTAGAGCTATAGAGGCTTTTGATTTCAGGCCGTACTATCACGTAGGGCGAGTATCCTTTAAGGTAGTCTTTGATCGTGACGGCTCAAGTAATGTAGAAGCGAGCTGGTTGCAAACATAATTCACTGTTTGCAAGCTCACTAAAACTCAGATTAAGTTGCATCATAGTAAAGGCGCCTCATCAGTACTGATAAGAGATATGGCTTAGATGCACACAGACATCTCGCTAATCCAAGAAGCATAGTTAGTTAGAGGTGCTATTAGAGGACTTGGTGGGGCTGGTCTCGCTTGTTACAGGGATTGCAGAACTGCAAAACCTAGAGCGTGTATTCTTACCAAGGGTAAGGTAACGTAATTCCACTATTGGATCTTTGTTCGGGTGATCTGATGGCGGTGGTAACTAACTTAGAAGGTATAGGTAAAACGGTCATTGGATCGGCATTTTTTCCATACGATAATAAGAAAAAATCCGCCAATTGAAAATTGCAGGTTGGTGGACTACTGTATGGAATAGCGACTTCCTCTGCTGTTGGGATGCGATGCAAACTCACAACATGCGATGTGGTGGAGCTCAAAGTACAACCAAAGAGGACAAGAGTTACTGGAATATCTAATCGGAACAGATTTGGATATTCTTAATACGGGCTCGACCCCGACTTTTAGCAATGTTATTAGACAGGAAGTGATTGGTATAACTCTCTGCTCTAAGGGCATTGCAAACAAAATTAGAAGATGAAGACTTGCTGATGAACCATCGCTTTCTGATCATTCACAGATAGTCTTTCAGGTAGAGTCTGCTGTCTATTCGGAAGCTAAGTGGATTCGGAATCCCAGGAAGACAGATAGGGCTAAATATAGTTTTATCTCTCTCAAATTTTTGATTTTACTCATTTTTTACAAATAATAGATAAGAATTAAAAAAACTTATTTTTTTAAATTTAAAGTCATTCGACGTTCTTCGAATATGTAATGAAGAAGTTTCAAATAGTTTAAACTGCATTTTCTTTATTTTATTTTATATGATTTTACTTAAGGGCTCTACCCACTTTAGACGCGCTAAAAAAAGGCTATTTTTTTAATTCATTAATAGGTTTATATTATAATTATTTTTATGTGAGGTATTACACACCTTAACCCTTTAACGACGAGATGTGCTGTTTTTCAACACGCATTTCAAGCGCCTACAATTAGTAGAAAGAAGCCACAAAATTTTTCAAAACTCCATATCCTACTATTTTTGAGGTCGCTCTTTCAAATGGCGTGGTAAAAATTTTTAAAAAATGATTTTAAACCCTTCTTTTTTTCATAAATACTTAAAAATGTCAAGTTTTTTGAATGCATGTTTTTTAAAAGAATTTTTTTCTCCGTCATAACATTTTTTAAATAAAACAAAAATTATCATAAACGTGTTCCCGATAGATGTACTTGAAAAATATATATTTCTAATTTTTTTTTCGATTTTGAAATAAAAATGGCGCTTGAAGGACAAAAAATTTTCTAATTTTACTTAAGATTATAAACTTTTTCAAAAATGCTTAAATCTAATTGAAATTTGTTATTTGGGGGTTTTAGGGGTCGCTGATTACGAATCTGAAGTCAGATTCAAAAAATTCAAAATGGCGGATTCAATATTGCGGACGAATTTTGTGAAACTCATTGTTTTCAGTTAAAACTTGCTACACGGGGGTTTTTGGGGTCCCTGATCACGAATCTGAAGTCAGATTCAAAAAATTCAAAACGTCGGATCCAAAATGGCGGCTTAATGTTTCAAAATTACTCAGATTTGCTTGAAATTTGTTACTCTGAGGTTTTTAGGTCATTGATTACAAATGTAAAGTCAGATTCAAAAAATTCAAAATGGCGAATCGAAAATGGCAGCTTAATTTTCCAAAATTACTGAGATTTGCATGAAATTTGTTACTCTGGGGTTTTTGGGGTCGCTGATATTGAATATGAAGTCGCCTTTAGCATTTAAATAATTAAAGTTGCCCTACTCTCACGACGAAGAGGTAGGCGATATAGAGGATCATTTTTTTACTTTTTTAGTGATTTTTAATTTTTTTTTGTTTTTTTGGTTTTTTTATTTATTTATTTTTAATTTTATAATTTACATCTTTCAACTTTTTAATAAAAACTTTTAATTTGTATTATTCGCTTTTTTGAAGCCATTGTCACAGTAATGTAACTTGCATGCTTTGCAGTATTTCCTTGTAGGGATTTTGCATTTTGAGGTGCAACAGTATCGAGGTAAATGCTGATTTTCTGTCTCATGTACTGACGACTTTCCCGTTCTTACTTTGTTCAAATAATCTTTGCTGATGCACATAGCCAAAAATTTTGTACTTTCTTTTTCCGAACAAGGAAATACTGCAAAACATGCAAGTTATATTACTGTGACAATTGCTTCAAAAAAGCGCATAATACAAATTAATAGTTTTTAAAAAAAGTTGAAAAAAGTAAATTATAATAATGAAAAAAATCTGACTTCATATTTGTAATCAGCGACCTAAAAAACCCCAGAGTAACAAATTTCAAGGAAATCTGAGTAATTTTAAAAAATTAAGCCGCCATTTTGGATCCGACCCGGTGTGCACGTACTATAACTGTTCTAGACCAAAAAAAGAACAGTGTTCTAGAATAAGTGTTACAATTTTATTATAGAACAGTTCTAGAGCTCTGTTATAAATTTGTTCTGGAACAGTTGTTCTGTATCTGTTCTATAACAGACATGTAACATTTGTTCTAAATTAGTTATATAATTTTGAAGTAACGTTGTTACAAAAATTTAATATAACTGTTCATTCACTATAAACTCGTGTTTATTTTCACTACACGGATAGATGTTATTATTAAACTTTATAAAAGTATTTTACAAGTGTAGGACAAAATGCGACAAAGGAAAATTTTGCTATCAACAAAACTTACACAGTAAATCTTAATTTAGGATCGGTCTTAAATTCAGCACTGTCTGCTCTAATGTTAAAGGATACAAAAATGATGTATCTTAATTTAAGGCTGCTTTTCTGCTTTAAAATAAAACTTTCTTTTTACTTTAAAACTTTAACAAAACGTACCTATATAAAATTTAGTAAAGTTATATTAAAATTTGTTAAAAGTTTACGATATTTGATATAACTTTACTAAATATAGTATAATTTTTATTAAAGTTTAATATTTCTAATATAATAACTAATATAATAACTATCTTTCCGTGTAAATTGCAGCCGCGTTTTTGCATGAATTACAAAAAATCTTTTGAATTTAGATACTTAGAAAGACTCGTATCGATGATTCGTGAAAAATTAAATAATTTTTCACTGTCAGCTTGCATGAATTTTCAAAATTTTTAATTACATTATTCACCAACAATAACATAAAATATTTAATTAATTTATTATCAATTATTAATTAATAGGTATATCATAAATATACAATAATAAATTATTGTTATTAACTAATTAATTAAAATTTGTTGTTATTTGTAGCATAATTATATATTATTCTTTGTAATATTATAATAATCGTGGGCCCACGATCAGACAAGGCTTAAAAATTGTTAATTTAGTGCAAGATTCTTACAAAAAATTTGAAAAAAATTGATTGATACAGACATTGATGAAAATGAAATTTTATTTAAAAAATTTTTAAAACTTATTGTAAATTATTTAAAAATTTTTGGAAAATATTTTTATTAAAAACTACGTGTGAAAACAAAACTTTTCATTATAAAAACGTCTAATTTGATCAATTTTTGATGCAAAAGCAAAATAATTTCCGATTTGGCATGGAATGCCCCATGTATAGTTATTTTTTTAACCCCTTAACGCCTGAATGCACTGAATTTTTAGTCTGACTTCAAACTTAAGTATTTTCTAATAAACTTATTATTTTCTTTTCAAACAATATTTTTTTTTTGCATTAAAGTGTCCTCTATCCGAATATGATATTAGAAAATTAATAAAAAATTGTTTAACAATATTTTTTTGCATATAATTAAAAAATTGCATGATTTTTTAAATGTTTTTTATTACAAATTCTTAAATTTTTAAGTCAAAAAATTTTTTTGACATCTAATATTACCATAAATCGTGCACTCGATTGTTATAGTTTCAAATAATATATTGACTTTTTTAATTTAAACATTTGATTTTTCATAATGGTGCCTAAAAATTAAATTTTTTTTGATAATTTGAAATTTGATGCTCGATACACATTTTTTAAAACTTTGGCTTGAAAATGTTTACTCGGGGTTTTTTGGGGTCGCTGATTACGAATTTGATATTAGTTTTTCAAAATTCAAAATGGCGGATCCAATATGGCGGACAAAAATTTCAAAATTTGGTTGGATTCTTTTACCAATCCGTATTGGGGGGTTTTTGGGGTCGCTCATTACGAATTTGATATTAGCTTTTTAAAAATCAAAATGGCGGATCTAATATTAGGAAAAAAAAGAAAATTCCACTTACCTTTGAAAAAACGAAAAATTCGCATTATTTGAAGAACAACAGATTTCTACTCATTTGTATTTCATAACGCATTTACATAGCGGGAGAAATATATCTCTACCACCTGGCGGAAGAAAAGAGAATTATAACGGAAAATGTGCGCATTTTTCAAAATGATAAAAACTTTACATGTAAAAGAGTGGAGAAAAAATTTAATTAATATCAAACAATTAATTTGTCGTCAATAACATTAAAAAATCCTTGATACTAATAAATAGTTATTAATTTTTATTGTTATATTCACTATTATAATTTTTTCATTATTTTTTATACTTTAAATATTTTATTAAATAAATATAATAAAATGTAATAATTATTAGCATAATAATTGCATATTATTAGATCCGCCATTTTGATTTTTAAAATACTAAAATCCTTTTTATAATTAATCAGCGACGCCGACAAATCCCTGAGTAAGAATTTTAAAAAAATCCCACAGAATTTTCAAAATTTTGTCCACCATATTACATCCGCTACTTTGAATTTTGGAAAAATAATGTCAGATTCACGACGAGTGACCCCAAAAACCTCCGAATACTAATTTATAAAAGAATCCAATCAAATTTTGAAATTTTTGTTTGCCATATTGAATCCGCCATTTTGAATTTTCGAAAACTAATATCAGATTCGTATTCAGCGACCCCAAAAACCCCTGTGTGCGGATTTGTATAAGAATCCAACCAATTTTTGAAATTTTCGTCCGCCATATTGGATCCGACATTTTGAATTTTGAAAAACTAATATCAAATTCGTAATCAGCGACCCCGAAAACCCCCGAGTAAACATTTTCAAGCCACAGTTAAAAAAAATGTATATCGAGCATCAAATTTCAAATTTCGAAAAAAATTTAGTTTATAGGCGCCATTTTGAAAAATCAAATGTTTAAATTTAAAAAGGCAATATATTTTTTGAAAGTATAACAATCGAGTGCACGATTTATGGTAATATTAGATGTCAAAAAAAATTTTTGACTTAAAAAGTTAAGAATTTGTAATAAAAAACCTTTAAAAAATCATGCAATTTTTTAATTATATGCAAAAAAATATTATTAACCAATTTTTTATTAATTTTCTAATATCATATTCGGATAGAGGACACTTTAATGCAAAAAAAATTTTTTTAAGTTACAATTATGAAATAAGTTGAAAATCTATTTTGAACAAAGTAAAACTTTTAATCAAATTATAACCTACAAAACAATTAATTATATATCCAACAACGTGAATAAAAAAACTTTTATATAAAGTAAAACAATTGTTGTACATGAAAACATACACTGAACCTCTTTCTAACTATTTTTTTTTTCGCAAAAATTTAATTGTAAAAATTATATACACTACCGTCCAAAAGTATCAGGACGATTACACTCGACTCTATTAAAAAACATGCCATCACTTTTTGAATCATATCTCGGGAATAAAAGGAGATACAAAAAAAACTTAAACACGGTGAGAAAGCTTATTAAATTTAGCATAATATAATCCATATTTGAAGTTATTTCGTTAACTATTTTAGGAGTTATAGAGTGAGAAAGAGAAAAAAAAATTATCAAATTTTCTCATTTTTGTCTCTTGACTTTAATGTTTTCAAAAATCTAGAAAAATTTAGATAGAATTTTTTTAAAAACACAAAAATCTTCCTTAGAATTTCAGTTTTACAATAAGCTTTACAAAATTAAAAAATATTAATCCGTCATCGATTTATCATTAAAAATGTAACGCCGTGTTGCGAACGAACGGTGCATTGAAATTCAACTACGACGACGCAATTCTGACTTCGCGCGACTGTGCGCGGATGCGAATGGGAAAGAAAGCAGGGACGAATTCATGGGGGGGAACGAGGAACTTCTGAGTTTCTTTATATTCTTCGTGAAACGTCATTATTTATTATTTTCTTTTAATATTATTTAATTATTAATTACAATTTTTAATCTTTATTAATAAGTATAATAATTAATGCTAATAGAATTATTATTATAATATAATTGTACAAAATAATGATTATTTAATTTTAACAGTTTAATCAAGATTTTTAAAAGCACTTCTATAAATAAATTAATCAATAAAAGTTAATAAATAAGAAAATATTCTTATGCCAAAATTATTATGTCTGTGGTCGTCTATTTTATTTTTTCTTAAAAGAACAATTTATATTTCTCCGTGTGCAGAAATACTCTTCATTCCTTCACTTCTCGCACAATAAAGAAAAATTCTACTTTTTTATAAATTTTTAAAAGAAAGTGAACATTTAGTAAGATTTAATTTTTTAAGATTTTTACGAATGTTAACAGTAATATCCAGTCAAAACATCAATAAGTATGAACGACTTTGACACGTTCTCAAGGTCGCAAATGTTTACTAACTGCAACCTGGTGAGGTAGCCTGATTTTTTTGACTGGAAAATAATAATTTTTAAATCGTCCGTGTAAAACAGTAGCTTGCTCTAGTAACGTAATTTTTTCACATTTAAAAGCATCTCAAAATTATGTGTTTAATTTAATTTAGTTTTAAAAACAATGGCGCCAAGAAAAGAAATTGATATTAAAAAGCGAATAAAAATTATTACTTTGAAAGAAGAAGGTTTTTCGTGTAACGATATTGCAAAAAAATTAAATCTAAGTAAAAGTGGTGTTCATTACATTTTACAAAGATACAAAGAAAGTGGTAATTTTATTAACCGTAAAGGACGTGGAAGAAATAAATGTATTTCTGGAAGTGAAGAGAAGTTTATTGTCGTTTTAAGCAAAAAAAAATAGAAAACTGACGGCTCCAGATATTACTGCTGAAGTAAATAAACAAAGAGAAGATCCAATATCAGTTACCACAGTAAAAAGGGTACTGAAAAAAAATGGACTACCAGGTCGAATTGCTGCGAGAAAACCTCTTTTGCGAGCTGCAAATAAAAAGAAAAGGCTGTTGTGGGCGAAAGAACATACACGGAGAGAGATTTTGTATTAATATTTGTTAAAATTGGTAATAGAATTTAATATATTTTTTTTCAATTTAGGGAAATCGTGTTTTATATTAAAAATTAATATTGTCCATATTAGTAGGCAGCTTTTAATATATTTTAGAAAAATTATTAAAAGAATTATAATCTTTAAAACTGACTATATTAAAATTATAGTCCAGGAAAGTATCGAAAGAATACCTTTAATATAGTCAATACTAAAAATTATGAGTGAGTCGAAAAGGATAGAAAATAAAAAGATGTAAGAAGGAGAAGGATATAATTAGCGTTTCGAGAGTATTTCACACACACATACACACAAATGAGTCAACGCAAGCATTATACTATATACATATAAACACAAACTATATACAATTTCGGAGATATATGTTAAAAACCTAAATACGCATACATATAAACTTAACCGATTACAAATAAACGCAATGTCGCACGCACGCTGTACATTGGGAGATCTACAGTTCTCAACTTCCTTATATACTAAACTCGAGAAATTTTCTGAACTTGCGAGAAAAGTAATATTTTCTCAATATTTTGTTAAACATAGTTCTTAATTTATTTTAAGTTATTAATAATAATTTTTGTATGCTGGGTCAAAATTTTATTGAGAAATGTTTCTCATAATACTGTTTTTAAAATTGTTTGTTTCTAGAAACTGATTTCCATTAAAGTTATATCCAATTTAAAGTTATTTGAAAAAACCTCATCATTTAATTTATTGGCATAAAAATTTTTTATGCATTTTATATAAAATGCAGCATTTCTTAAATCATTTTTTAATATCTTCTAATGAACTAGTTTAGTTAAAAACTCTAAAAGAAATTGAATTTTGAAGAAGTTACAAATGATTGCAAAAATTAAATTATTTTCAAGGCAGTAAAACCATTTTTATAAATAATAAAACTCAACACAGAATTTCAATTATTTTTGACACAATTTTAAAAAAATTCTTCGTTGAAATTTAATTAATTTCAATAATTTATCAAAATTCAATTATTTTCAATATCTACTATTTCAGTAAAATTTCACAAAAAAATCCAATTATTTAAAAAGAAATATATTATTAAAATTCGTCTTAAGAATTTAATATTATTTTTCAAAGTAATAGATAGATTCCTTCGCAGAAATTCAGTTACACATTCAAAAAATTAAAAAACTTCCCATCAAAATTTCATTTATTATTATGAATAATAACATTTTTCTCCAAATTCAATTATTTTCAAAAACTGTTTTGAAATAAAGAATTTTTAATATCCAGTTCTTTAATAAAATTTCCCAAAGAATTCAATGATTAACAAATCTTTTTTAACAATTCTACGCAAATATTTAATTGTTTTCATAAATAATAAAAATTTAATAAGAATTTAATAATTTTTTACAAAAATTCAATTATTTTTTATATAATTTTCATCAAAATTTCTCTAAAAATGAAATTATTCTTAAAAATTTTATTAAAATTCGTCAAAATAATTCTTTAAAAGTTCAACAACTTTAAGAAACATTCAACTGTTCAATAAATTATTTATTTTTGTATTTAATTAATTGAATTTTCGTAGAATTTTCTAATAAAAATTAATTTAAATATGAATATTTTAGTTAAAATTTTAAATAATAATTGAAAACTCTCTAAATTAATTAGTAAAAGTATTTACTAATTTGAATTGGCAACTGACTTTTTGCTTTTGAATTAGCAGATTTTATTAATAAATAGACGTTTCCACTAATCTAATCGTAAATTTTTACTTATTTATATTTAAAGAGAAATAAAACTTAAATGTCTCAAATGCCATGAAGTTTGACTCGGATAATTTCGGAACTGCTCGGCTAAAATGTTCGGCTAATCTCGGACAGTTTCGTAACCACTCTTCGACAGCCGAAAGCCTGCTATTAGGCTGGTCATAATTTTTAATATAGTCGATAACACTATTCGTTACTAAATTTACAATTTATGCAATACTTCGATAGTATTTAGTATAATTCTCTAGTAATACTTTTTACTATTGTAGACTTTCTTACTTATAATATTAAAATTTCTTACTGACTATTCTAATTTCTGTTACTTCAGAATAATACAAAGTAATAATTTGATTATAAATTTTCTTAAAAATGGTAATAATAATTAATAAAAGTGCACGATTTCCCCAAATTGCAATCGGTTTTACTAAATACTAATATAATAATACGAAATATTAAAACGAAATTTCTCTCCGTGTAAAAATTGGACTGAAGAGCAATGGTTAAAAGTTCTCTTTTCGGATGAATCGAAATTCCAAATTTTTGGAGGAAATCGCAGGGTTTATGTTCGACGTAAAGTAGGTGAAAGAATGAATCCGGATATGATAGTGCCAACTGTAAAACATGGTGGTGGATCAGTAATGGTATGGGGCTGCTTCGGCAATGGGCAAATAGGAGATTTAAAGAAAATTACTGGTATAATGGATGCTAAAATGTACCATGGAATACTTGTGAGACATATGATCCCAAGTGGTAAGCGAATTATTGGAAATAAATTTGAATTTCAAGAGGATAATGATCCAAAACATACCAGTAAAATCTGCAAAGCGTACGTGGGTCGAAAAATTAAAGACGGTACTTTAACAAAAATGGAATGGCCTGCACAATCACCTGATTGTAATCCAATCGAGCTTTTATGGGACGAGTTGGATAGAAGAGTTAGGACGATGAGACCTAAAAATGCCATCGACTTGTGGAACTGCTTGGAAACGGCGTGGAAATGCATTGAAAAGGATTATTTAATGAAACTTATACGAAGAATGCCTCGAGTGTGCCAAGCAGTCTTAAATGCAAAAGGAGGCTATTTTGCAGAATCTAAAATTTAACAAAATTTTATGATTAAAGTTTTTAAAAATTATTTAATTAAAATTTTTTATTTTGTTAAATATAATATTTGTTTAAATATTTGTTGGTGATTTTGTACTATTTACTTTTTAAGAAAATGTATGGTAAGTTCAATTTTTGTATTAATTAATAACACAGATGGCAACAATTTATTTTAATAAATAAATATCAAATCTTCATGAAAATTTAAATTAAATTATTTATTATTTTACTAATAATTACACTTAAATAATTGATTTAAATACACATCAGAAAAAATTACTTAACTTTTTTCCAAATTATTTATAGAAGTGAAAATAAATTATATGCTAATTGAAATATAATACTATTTGCTCAAAAAGAAAAAAATGTTAATAAAACTTTTAAATAAACTGTTTTAAGTATAATTAATATTTTTTAGAAAAAGTTTAAATAAACGCAATTAAAGAAAATAATAAATAATGACGTTTCACGAAGAATATAAAGAAACTCAGAAGTTCCTCGTTCCCCCCCATGAATTCGTCCCTGCTTTCTTTCCCATTCGCATCCGCGCACAGTCGCGCGAAGCCAGAATTGCGTCGTCGTAGTTGAATTTCAACGCACCGTTCGTTCGCAACACGGCGTTACATTTTTAATGATAAATCGATGACGGATTAATATTTTTTAATTTTGTAAAGCTTATTGTAAAACTGAAATTCTAAGGAAGATTTTTGTGTTTTTCAAAAAATTCTATCTAAATTTTTCTAGATTTTTGAAAACATTAAAGTCAAGAGACAAAAATGAGAAAATTTGATAATTTTTTTTTCTCTTTCTCACTCTATAACTCCTAAAATAGTTAACGAAATAACTTCAAATATGGATTATATTATGCTAAATTTAATAAGCTTTCTCACCGTGTTTAAGTTTTTTTTGTATCTCCTTTTATTCCCGAGATATGATTCAAAAAGTGATGGCATGTTTTTTAATAGAGTCGAGTGTAATCGTCCTGATACTTTTGGACGGTAGTGTATTACTAAATGTAAGCTCCCAGCTTAAAATCCCCGTACAGGATCCTTAAAGGATCCTGTACAGGTCCTGCGCAGGATCCCATACAGGATCCCGTACTGGTCCTGTAGAGCATCCCATACGGGATTTTGGGACAGGGTTCCTGTGCAGGTTCCGATGCAGGAACCTTAGTTATCAAAGATTTCTGTAAAGGTTTCTGTACAGGAACACTTGCAGGATTCTGTACAGGAAACTTTGTAAAGGTTCCTGTACAGGAACCTTTGTATTTTTGTAAACTGCAGGTACTTAAGTGTAAAGGATCCTGTGAGGAACCCTTAAAGGATCCTACACGGTTTCCTCAATTAATTTATTTATATTTTTAACTCCTGCGCAGTAGTTTTCTATGAGTTTCTCGAATGCGCAATACATTTTTCTGTCCAACATTGATATACGAGCCTAACATATTAAAATATGAAGTCTATGTATGTCAAATGTTGCTTAACATAAAAAATTTTTTAAAAATTTCCTGTACAGGATCCTGCAAGTGTTCCTGTACAGGAACCTTTACAGAAATCTTTGATAACTAAGGTTCCTGCATCGAAACCTGCACAGGAACCCTGTCCCAAAATCCCGTACGGGATCCTGTATGGGATCATGCGCAGGACCTGTACAGGATCCCAAGAGGATCCTTTAAGGATCCTGTACGGGGATTTTAAGCTGGGAGAAAATTGGAGCAGTAACATCTATCGTGTGTGGCTCGTGTTATTTTCGTTACCAAACTTTTATTGATAATATGTCAATATTAATTCTACTAAAAACACAAACCTTTTTAAATTTAATTATTTTTATTGTAATTATGCATTAATTAAAATATCTGAAATGACAATTTAATTCTTTAGATAATCTTGAATTTATTGTTGTGAATTTTGAAAGTATTTATTATTCTTTTACAACAAAAATTAATAAAATTATTTAGCAATGCTAAACTGATAGGTAAGCACTTTATACTTTATTATTAATATTTAATTATTATTGATAACATAATTTACCAAAAATACTAGATAAATCTACTTTTTAAATGCTAATTTATTAATTCTAATAATTGTTTTTATCATTTTATTTGCTTCCAATGAGATTTTTCACTCGGTACCGAGCAAAATCAAACTGTTACCGAACTCGGTACTTTACGGTTCCCACAGTCCCGCCAGGGAATGTACAGACAAAAATCTGATTTTATTTATAAAGATATTGGAAACTTTTTACATGTTTTGATTATACAATCATAAGCTATAGAAACATATAAGAATGAAAAAAATTCACAGACCCATCAAAATGTAGGGGGTCACTTCAGAAATTCTTACCCATTTCATATCAGAATCTCAAAAAACTGTTTTGATTTATTATTAACTACCAACAAAATCTATATTTGAGTAAAATACTATTATGAGAGAAAAAGTTGAGAGGATAAAATTTGAAATTTGACAAAAATGAAACCTGGATAGTTAAATCCCTTTCTGATAGGCTCCGTCCAAATTCAATTTTTACTCCCAAATCACGAACAAGATCCACTTCAAAATTAACAACGTCAAATGGAAGTCGATATTGTGGAATTTCTGATGTACTTAAACCACCAACAAAATTTTCCTTTTCAAAAATTGTAATATTGTCATAGCCCAAACGAGCTAAAAATGTTGCGCATGATATTGAAGCTGGACCACATCCAATTAGGGCAATCTTTGTCTCTGCATTGTTAACTGACTGACCAGGAATTCTAATTTGAGGAATTTTCATTTTCTGAAATATCTGAAAAAATTGGTTTTTTGTAAAATAGTAATAATCAGTTTTTATTGATCATTTGGTGGGATATTTTAAAAAATATTAATAGAAACATCTAAATAGATCTGTTGATTTAAGGAAATTGTACTGCGCAAGCGCAATACAGTCCCCAATCAGCACATATGCTTGCCACAAACATGCATTAAGCTTGCCGTGCAAGGAGTGCAAGCTTACAGAGCAAGCTCGTGACAAGTTTGTGGCAAGTAACAAAATGTCCTATTGCTGCAAGCTTACACTGCAATCTTGCTACAAGATTATGATAAGAGCTTGCTGCAAGCTTGTGAGGCAAGTTTTAATCGACAAGCTTATTTGGCAAACTTGCTACAAGCTTGCCAGATAAACTTGCTACAAAGTTGCTGCAAGCTGCCGGATAAATTAAAAAACTTGACACGATGCGCAGTTGAATTCTATGGCATTTACGGCTGTGCAGTAAATTTCTTTGACACCTGGATATATTGCTGAGTGTATATTTTGAAATTTATAAGAAAATATCCAGAAAAAAATTAAAATTGATTCAATTAAATTGTATATACTTGTGCAGCAAGCTTGCAATAAGCTTACTGCAAACTTACACTAGAAACTTGTAGCAAGTTTGCCAAATAAGCTTGTCGAAAACTTGCCTCACAAGCTTGCAGCAAGCTTATATCATAATCTTGTAGCAAGATTGCAGTGCAAGCTTGCAGCCATAGGACATTTTGTTACTTGCCACAAACTTGTCACGAGCTTGCTCTGTAAGCTTGCACACCTTGCACGGCAAGCTTAATGCAAGTTTGTGGCAAGCATATGTGCTGATTGGGTCGGTATCGTCGGTTCGGTGTAAAAAGGTGCTAAATTAGACTAGTAAAAAACGTGGTGTTTCAAAAAAAAATTGTGAAACCTGACACTAGCTCAGATTTGGAAAACATAGCAACTTAGAATTGACGATCATTTTTCTTCTTTTAGGTTGACATTTGTCAATACAAAAATAATAAAAAATTATGTTTTATATTTACATAAAAATTATTTTTCTAGTTGCATTTTCCATGATCGTTGTATTTGTTTGAAAATGGAATATTTTTATTAATTTATATAATTAATTTATTAATTACACAGGCATATAAAAAATAATCATTTCGTGACCCAGAGGACAGACCCTTATAGTCTTACGTTTTTAGAGTTGCTGAATGCAATTATGACAATTAAAATTTTTTAATCAACCATTTTCCCTTTACTTCTGTATATGGAAGTGAGGGGGTTAGGATTTCAGTTCCAACCAATAAATTCGTTCTTTCCATCACTCTCTAGCAAACCTTTAGTATAACTAGGGAGGAGGTTAAACATTTCGTTTTTATAAAAAGTCGTGTACATCTTTCATTAAAACAAAAATTTTAATTATCCCTTTTTAGGATAGTAAGAGAGAGCTAGGGCGTAAAGGAAAGGACTTCGGTGGTTTCAAGGACCAATTTATAACTTTTAAAATATAAAAAATTTTTATTTTATGTTCTCACTAACTTCCACAACACTCTTTTCCTTTATATTAAAACAATTGTTGTGTTTTTTTATGTTTTCATTTTTTTGTTACTGAATTTTAAAGTAGAAAATGTCAGAATTTTTTACGCGGAGTGAGGAAACTTCTCAATGCGTGACTGTCCGTGTATATTCGATTTCATTTGTCATTAATTTTTTATTTAAATAACACTGGTTGACAAAAAGTTACTTTTTCTCTGATTCAAAGATCGGACAATGATATTCTTATAGGATTTTCATCGCTGAACACTAATACAACTTCCAAAAGTGTTCATCACTCGAGATTTTGCAAAAAAAGGACTCAAAGTTTCAAAAAACTCTGTTTTTGGTTTTTTTATCAAGTGTAGAGAATGATACCGACGTGCTAGAAATATCTAATTAGGCTTAAATTAAAACTAGAACTGTCAACTATAAAAATCAAATCGAAAAAGTTTGGAATCAGTCAAAAATTTTCATGTAGCACAACTTTGTCACGTGCGCGCACGCTCTACTTGTACTAATGGAGCGGTAAACTATGGCACTCTAACTTATTAATTTTACTTGCGCTATTAATTGTTATTTGTCATTTTTGGGATCGCTAATTAATACGAATTTTGAAACCACCATTTTGAATTTTTTAATTTGGACTTAAGATTCGTAATCATCGACCTCGAAAACCCCCAAATACAAAGTTTTAGTCAAATCCATCCATTTTCAAAATATATATTTCCGCCATTTTGAATAGTTTAATAACGACCTTACTTAATCAACAACATTCAGCAAGCCCAAAAATGATAAACAACATTAATTTGCGCAAATAAAATTAATAAGTATAAGAGTGCCATAGTGTACCGCTCCGTTAGTACAAGGATAAGAATTCCTGATGTAAGCTTCGGATATTCCAAAGTTTGAAATTTGAATAACCAACTTTATAAATAAAAGTACTAATAGAGACACAAACAACCACCAAGTTTTATTTAAAAATATTCATTTGTTTATTTTTTATAATCAATTTAATTTTAACGTAAAATTTTTTTAAAACTTATATCTTAGGAACGATTTGTCGGATTTTAATGGAAATTTTTGCACATAATTCAGTTGTTGTTGTTGTGCTACATGAAAATTTTTGACTGATTCCGAACTTTTTGGATTTGATTCTTATAGTTGACAGTTCAAGCTTTAATTTAAGCCTAATTAGAGACTTCTAGCACGTCAATATCATTCTCTACACGTGATCAAAAAAGGCCAAAAGCAGGGCTTTTGAAACTTTGAGTCCATTTTTCTCAAAATTTTGACATGATGGGCACTTTTGGAGGGCATAATAGTGTTCAGCGATGATAATCCTATGAGAATACAATTGTCGGATTTTTGAATCATTTTGCGTATCGACCAGTGTAATTAACAAAAAATTAAAGTTAATTCTACTTCCAATAGATTGTTTAGAAATTTTTATGAATATTTTTAAAAAAATTTTGCAATTTATAACAATTTTTGATAAATTTTCTGATAAGTGAGAATTTTGCTCACCTGCGACGAATCACATTACAAAAAAAGATGCGACGAATGAAGGGTTAATGCGCTGTAGAAAGTAAACGAAGGAACGCATTAATTTTAGCAATATTAAAAATAGTTTCTAAATTTGTGCCTTTCTATGCATGGAATAAAATTGTATAAAAGTTTTTTCAAAATTTTCAAAACTTTTTGAGATACTTCTTACTCAAAATTTTGGTCGATTTTTCAAAAAAGGCACATAACATTTTTTCTTATTGACCGATTAAGATGATTTTTTTGCAAAATACTCATAATAAGAAGTACTTTTATGAAAAAAAATAAAAGGAAAAATAATTTTTTTGCACGAAAAAAATTTCAACAAATATTTTGATTTCAAGTTTTAAAAAATATACAGTTGATTTCAATTTTTTTGTAGATATTATCAATAATGTAGAGAATACTTCCTGTGAATTTAATTATAGGACAGCAATAACTTTATGAGAAAAACAATAAAATGTCCAGGCGGCGTGCCGAGACTTGTGCAGTATTCGCTGATGACGGCGCAATTTTTGTTTGAAATTATTGTACAGGTAACAATTCTTTACCGAAACGCTTTTTCTTTTTTTGAAATCTTCGTTATTAAATTCTATATCGATATTTCAAGCCCTATTTTTGAATTTTTGTTATTAAACATTTTTTAAATAATAATAAGTTTTAAAAAAATCATAAAAACGTAAAATATATTGTCACATTTATTAACCCTTTAACGCCCAAATAGACAGAATTTTGGCATGACATTTGAGGACTTGTTTCGGTACTTACAGATTAATAGAAAAATTCGCGAATCCTTATTTCTTATGTTTTCATATGCGCTCTATCGAATGGCGTTAAAAAACATCAAAAATTTATAAACAAAAAAGTTATTAATGTTTTTTACTTAGAAAGTCCGATTTTTTCCAATTTTTGTTTAATTATTAATTTTTTCCACTATGAAATAGCGTAAAAATAATTGCAAATGTTATAAATAACATATAATAACAATAATGTTATAAATAATTAAAAATTAAAAAGTTGGCTCAAAAATGGAGTTTGAAGTTCAAATTTTTTTCAAAACTTGATTCGAAAGTACAATATTGTTAAAAAAATTTAGATCGGTTTGAACTTTGTTACTCGGGGGTTTTAGGGGTCGCTGATCACGAATCCAAAGTCGAATTTTCAAAATTCAAAATGGCAAATCCAATGTTACGGACATTTTTTTAAGAAACTCATTAAATTTGCTTGAAACTTGTTGCTCGGAGATTTTTGGGGTCACTGATTATAAATCTGAAATCCAGTTTTTATAATTCAAAATGACGGATCCAATAAGGCAGACAAATTTTCAAAAACTCATTAGATTAGCTTGAAATTTGTTATTTGGGGGTTTTTGAGGTCGCTGGTCACGAATCTAGAGTCCAATTTTTAGGGTTTCGTGGCCAAGGGCCAAAACCCTTATAGCGAGACTTCGGTGTCCGTCCGTAGTTTTTACGTCTTAAGTGTTTAGTCTTAAGTTTTAAGTCTTATACCGAGACTTCGGTATAAGAAGTTCTTATGTCCTAAGACTTAACTTCGGTATAAGAAGGTCTTAAGTTCTAAGTCTTAAGTCTTACGTCATAACAACCGTTGCCATGGCAACGTCGGTATAAGAAGGTCTTAAGTCTTACGTCTTAAAAATCGTTGTCATGGCAACCGTTGCTATGGTAATGGTTGTCATAACAGCCGTTGCCATGGCAACCGTTGCTATGGTAATGGTTGTCATAACAGCCGTTGCCATGGCAACTGTTGCTATGGTAATGGTTGTCATAACAGCCGTTGCCATGGCAACTGTTGCTATGTTAATGTTTGCCATAACAACCGTTGCCATGTCAACCGTTACTATGGTAATGGTTGTCACAACAACTGTTGTTAGAGTAATGGTAATGGGTAATTTACATAGTTCTACAATTTTTGTATATTGTTAAAAATAAATTATTAAATTCTTAATTTGTTAAAGTTATACTTTTAATATGAGACAAGTGGCGCCAAAATTAGACTCAATTTTTGGCGCCACTTGTCTCATATTAGCGGATTTTTCTGGAACTAATGGCTAAATTAAATTAATTGTTTTCTCTTTTTATTTATATTTAAAAAAAACAGATTGTTTACTCTTTTTATTAGTTAATAAGCATCATACCTCTATAAACAACATTAAAAAGCATTTGTTTAATCAATTTATTTTATTTATTAAATAGGTTAGGTCCGTAAAAATTCGCTAATATGAGACAAGTGGCGCCAAAATGAGACTCTATTTTTGGCGCCAATTGTCTCATATTAGCGGATTTTTCAGGAACTAATAGCTAAATTAAATTAATTGTTTTCTATTTTTATTTGTATTTTTTTAATAAAAAAAAGATTGTTTACTCTTTTTATGAGTTAATATGCATCATACATCTATAAACAACTTTAAAAAACAATTGTTTAAACAATTTATTTTATTATTTATAAAATAGGTTAGTTCCGTAAAAATCCGCTAATATGAGACAAGTGGCGCCAAAATTAGACTCAATTTTTGGCGCTACTTGTCTCATATTAGCGGATTTTTCATGAACTAATGGCTAAATTAAATTAATTGTTTTCTATTTTTATTTGTATTTTATTAATAAAAAAAAGATTGTTTACTCTTTTTATGAGTTGATAAGCATCATACATCTATAAAAAACTTTAAAAAACAATTGTTCAAACAATTTATTTTATTATTTATAAAATAGGTTAGTTCCGTAAAAATCCGCTAATATGAGACAAGTGGCGCCAAAAATTGAATCTAATTTTGGCGCCACTTGTCTCATATTAGCTTATTAGCTTATTAACTCATAAAAAGAGTAAACAATCTTTTTTTTATTAAAAAAATAAAAATAAAAATAGAAAACAATTAATTTAATTTAGCCATTAGTTCCTGAAAAATCCGCTAATATGAGACAAGTAGCGCCAAAAATTGAGTCTAATTTTGGCGCCACTTGTCACATATTGGCGGATTTTTACGGAACTAACCTATTTTATGAATAATAAAATAAATTGTTTAAACAATTGTTTTTTAAAGTTGTTTATAGATGTATGATGCATATTAACTCATAAAAAGAGTAAACAATCTTTTTTTTATTAAAAAAATACAAATAAAAATAGAAAACAATTAATTTAATTTAGCTATTAGTTCCTGAATAATCCGCTAATATGAGACAATTGGCGCCAAAAATAGAGTCTCATTTTGGCGCCACTTGTCTCATATTAGCGTATTTTTCAGGAACTAATGGCTAAATTAAATTAATTGTTTTCTCTTTTTATTTCTATTTTTTTTTAATTAAAAAACGGATTGTTTACTTTTTATATTAGTTAATAAGCATCATACCTTTATAAACAACTTTAAAAAAAATTTGTTTAATCAATTTATTTTATTTATTAAATAGGTTAGTTCCGTAAAAATTCGCTAATATGAGACAAGTGGCGCCGAAAATTGAATCTAATTTTGGCGCCACTTGTCTCATATTAGAGGATTTTTCTGGAACTAATAGCTTAATTAAATTAATTGTTTTCTCTTTTTATTTCTATTTTTTTTTATAAAAAAACGGATTGTTTACTCTTTATATTAGTTAATAAGCATCAAACCTCTATAAACAACATTAAAAAACATTTGTTTAATCAATTTATTTTATTTATTAAATAAGTTAGTTCCGTAAAAATTCGCTAATATGAGACAAGTGGCGCCAAAAATTGAATCTAATTTTGGCGCCACTTGTCTCATATAGCGGATTTTTCTGGAACTAATAGCTTAATTAAATTAATTGTTTTCTCTTTTTATTTCTATTTTTTTTATAACAAACGGATTGTTTACTCTTTATATTAGTTAATAAGCATCAAACCTCTATAAACAACATTAAAAAACATTTGTTTAATCAATTTATTTTATTTATTAAATAGGTTAGTTCCGTTAAAATTCGCTAATATGAGACAAGTGGCGCCAAAAATTGAATCTAATTTTGGCGCCACTTGACTCATATAGCGGATTTTTCTGGAACTAATAGCTTAATTAAATTAATTGTTTTCTCTTTTTATTTCTATTTTTTTTTATAAAAAACGGATTGTTTCCTCTTTATATTAGTTAATAAGCATCAAACCTCTATAAACAACATTAAAAAACATTTGTTTAATCAATTTATTTTATTTATTAAATAGGTTAGTTCCGTTAAAATTCGCTAATATGAGACAAGTGGCGCCAAAATTAGACTCAATTTTTGGCGTCACTTGTCTCATATTAGCGGATTTTTCAGGAACTAATGGCTAAATTAAATTAATTGTTTTCTATTTTTATTTGTATTTTTTTAATAAAAAAAAGATTGTTTACTCTTTTTATGAGTTGATAAGCATCATACATCTATAAACAACTTTAAAAAACAATTGGTCAAACAATTTATTTTATTATTTATAAAATAGGTTAGTTCCGTAAAAATCCGCTAATATGAGACAAGTGGCGCCAAAAATTGAATCTAATTTTGGCGCCACTTGTCTCATATTAGCGGAATTTTCTGGAACTAATAGCTTAATTAAATTAATTTTTTTCACTTTATATTTCTATTTTTTTAAATAAAAAAACGGATTGTTTACTCTTTTTATTAGTTAATAAGCATCATACCTCTATAAACAACATTAGAAAACATTTGTTTAATCAATTTATTTTATTTATTAAATAGGTTAGTTCCGTAAAAATTCGCTAATATGAGACAAGTGGCGCCAAAATTAGATTCAATTTTTGGCGCCACTTGTCTCATATAGCGGATTTTTCTGGAACTAATAGCTTAATTAAATTAATTGTTTTCTCTTTTTATTTCTATTTTTTTTTATAAAAAACGGATTGTTTACTCTTTATATTAGTTAATAAGCATCAAACCTCTATAAACAACATTAAAAAACATTTGTTTAATCAATTTATTTTATTTATTAAATAGGTTAGTTCCGTTAAAATTCGCTAATATGAGACAAGTGGCGCCAAAAATTGAATCTAATTTTGGCGCCACTTGTCTCATATAGCGGATTTTTCTGGAACTAATAGCTAAATTAAATTAATTGTTTTCTCTTTTTATTTCTATTTTTTTTTATAAAAAACGGATTGTTTACTCTTTATATTAGTTAATAAGCATCAAACCTCTATAAACAACAGTAAAAAACATTTGTTTAATCAATTTATTTTATTTATTAAATAGGTTAGTTCCGTTAAAATTCGCTAATATGAGACAAGTAGCGCCAAAATTAGACTCAATTTTTGGCGTCACTTGTCTCATATTAGCGGATTTTTCAGGAACTAATGGCTAAATTAAATTAATTGTTTTCTATTTTTATTTGTATTTTTTTAATAAAAAAAAGATTGTTTACTCTTTTTATGAGTTGATAAGCATCATACATCTATAAACAACTTTAAAAAACAATTGGTCAAACAATTTATTTTATTATTTATAAAATAGGTTAGTTCCGTAAAAATCCGCTAATATGAGACAAGTGGCGCCAAAAATTGAATCTAATTTTGGCGCCACTTGTCTCATATTAGCGGAATTTTCTGGAACTAATAGCTTAATTAAATTAATTGTTTTCTTTTTATATTTCTATTTTTTTAAATAAAAAAACGGATTGTTTACTCTTTTTATTAGTTAATAAGCATCATACCTCTATAAACAACATTAGAAAACATTTGTTTAATCAATTTATTTTATTTATTAAATAGGTTAGTTCCGTAAAAATTCGCTAATATGATACAAGTGGCGCCAAAATTAGACTCAATTTTTGGCGCTACTTGTCTCATATTAGCGGATTTTTCAGGAACTAATAGCTAAATTAAATTAATTGTTTTCTATTTTTATTTGTATTTTTTTAATAAAAAAAAGATTGTTTACTCTTTTTATGAGTTAATAAGCATCATACATCTATAAACAACTTTAAAAAACAATTGTTCAAACAATTTATTTTATTATTTATAAAATAGGTTAGTTCCGTAAAAATCCGCTAATATGAGACAAGTGGCGCCAAAAATTGAATCTAATTTTGGAGCCACTTGTCTCATATTAGCGGATTTTTCTGGAACTAATAGCTTAATTAAATTAATTGTTTTCTCTTTATATTTCTATTTTTTTAAATAAAAAAACGGATTGTTTACTCTTTTTATTAGTTAATAAGCATCATACCTCTATAAACAACATTAAAAAACATTTGTTTAATCAATTTATTTTATTTATTAAATAGGTTAGTTCCGTAAAAATTAGCTAATATGAGACAAGTGGCGCCAAAAATTGAATATAATTTTGGCGCTACTTGTCTCATATAGCGGATTTTTCTGGAACTAATGGCTAAATTAAATTAATTGTTTTCTATTTTTATTTGTTTTTTTTTAATAAAAAAAAGATTGTTTACTCTTTTTATGAGTTAATAAGCATCATACAACTATAAACAACTTTAAAAAACAATTGTTCAAACAATTTATTTTATTATTTATAAAATAGGTTAGTTCCGTAAAAATCCGCTAATATGAGACAAGTGGCGCCAAAATTAGACTCAATTTTTGGCGCTACTTGTCTCATATTAGCGGATTTTTCAGGAACTAATGGCTAAATTAAATTAATTGTTTTCTATTTTTATTTGTATTTTATTAATAAAAAAAAGATTGTTTACTCTTTTTATGAGTTAATAAGCATCATACATCTATAAACAACTTTAAAAAACAATTGTTCAAACAATTTATTTTATTATTTATAAAATAGGTTAGGTCCGTAAAAATCCGCTAATATGTGACAAGTGGCGACAAAATTAGACTCAATTTTTGGCGCTACTTGTCTCATATTAGCGGATTTTTCAGGAACTAATGGCTAAATTAAATTAATTGTTTTCTCTTTTTATTTCTATTTTTTTTTAAAACGGACTGTTTACTCTTTTTATTAGTTAATAAGCATCATACCTCTATAAACAACATTAAAAAACATTTGTTTAATCAATTTATTTTATTTATTAAATAGGTTAGTTCCGTAAAAATTCGCTAATATGAGACAAGTGGCGCCAAAATTAGACTCAATTTTTGGCGCCACTTGTCTCATATTAGCGGATTTTTCAGGAACTAATGGCTAAATTAAATTAATTGTTTTCTATTTTTATTTGTATTTTATTAATAAAAAAAAGATTGTTTACTCTTTTTATGAGTTAATAAGCATCATACATCTATAAACAACTTTAAAAAACAATTGTTCAAACAATTTATTTTATTATTTATAAAATAGGTTAGGTCTGTAAAAATCCGCTAATATGTGACAAGTGGCGCCAAAATTAGACTCAATTTTTGGCGCTACTTGTCTCATATTAGCGGATTTTTCAGGAACTAATGGCTAAATTAAATTAATTGTTTTCTCTTTTTATTTCTATTTTTTTTTTAAACGGATTGTTTACTCTTTTTATTAGTTAATAAGCATCATACCTCTATAAACAACATTAAAAAACATTTGTTTAATCAATTTATTTTATTTATTAAATAGGTTAGTTCCGTAAAAATTCGCTAATATGAGACAAGTGGCGCCAAAATTAGACTCAATTTTTGGCGCCACTTGTCTCATATTAGCGGATTTTTCAGGAACTAATGGCTACATTAAATTAATTGTTTTCTATTTTTATTTGTATTTTATTAATAAAAAAAAGATTGTTTACTCTTTTTATGAGTTAATAAGCATCATACATCTATAAACAACTTTAAAAAACAATTGTTCAAACAATTTATTTTATTATTTATAAAATAGGTTAGGTCCGTAAAAATCCGCTAATATGTGACAAGTGGCGCCAAAATTAGACTCAATTTTTGGCGCTACTTGTCTCATATTAGCGGATTTTTCTGGAACTAATAGCTTAATTAAATTAATTGTTTTCTCTTTTTATTTCTATTTTTTTTATAAAAAAACGGATTGTTTACTCTTTATATTAGTTAATAAGCACTAAACCTCTATAAACAACATTAAAAAACATTTGTTTAATCAATTTATTTTATTTATTAAATAGGTTAGTTCCGTAAAAATTCGCTAATATGAGACAAGTGGCGCCAAAATTAGACTCAATTTTTGGCGCCACTTGTCTCATATTAGCGGATTTTTCAGGAACTAATGGCTAAATTAAATTAATTGTTTTCTATTTTTATTTGTATTTAAAAAAAACGGTTTGTTTACTCTTTTTATTAGTTAATAAGCATCATACCTCTATAAACAACATTAAAAAACATTTGTTTAATCAATTTAATTTATTTATTAAATAGGTTAGTTCCGTAAAAATTCGCTAATATGAGACAAGTGGCGCCAAAATTAGACTCAATTTTTGGCGCTACTTGTCTCATATTAGCGGATTTTTCTGGAACTAATAGCTTAATTAAATTAATTGTTTTCTCTTTATATTTCTATTTTTTTAAATAAAAAAACGGATTGTTTACTCTTTTTATTAGTTAATAAGCATCATACCTCTATAAACAACATTCAAAAACATTTGTTTAATCAATTTATTTTATTCATTAAATAGGTTAGTTCCGTAAAAATTCGCTAATACGAGACAAGTGGCGCCAAAATTAGACTCAATTTTTGGCGCCACTTGTCTCATATTTGTGGGGAACAGCTTAATGTTTCCCCCCTACCCCTCTCTGCTCACAGAGTAGGGATCGTATGTGTATGTGTGTGTTAGTTTGAGCTCTGTAGTACTTTGTACATTCTGTAAGATATTCTAAAACGAGGCAGACGTGCCTTTGTAAAAGGTTGTGAAAAATATAGTTTTATATTTTGAATAAATTAGAACAGTTGAATAGTAGTAATTATGAGTTTTATTTAATTAAAGAACACGTAGTGGGAATTGGTATAATTCAAGTTATAAATATACCGCCAACCACATTGGTGACCCCGACGTGATGTCGGTAGAAAACGTAATTTTCTAAATCAAATTTTATCTTACAAAGTGGTGACCATCCAAGTGCGATTTTTAATAATAATAACTAAAACAAAAATTCCATAATCATCGGGATGATTATTTTCTTCAAAAATAAATAATTTCATTCAAAACATGGATTTTTTGAAGTCGAGCACATGTCACGAGATAGGAATCGCCATTTGCTTTTCTACAATTCCAAAATGTGATGTCTAAAGATTCTTTCGACCTTGAAGAGGACCTAGAATATGTATTTTACAAATATTTCGACTATTTTGGACTACAATTTTCAACAAGAATTTACTTTTTTCAACTGTGATTGGACCTTCGAAGTTTCTGTGGACTACATAACCTCCATGATGACTTCAACAGCATAGCATGTTTCCTGAGTAAAGCCGCTGGTCATTTGTTTTGGACGCTATTTGAAAACGGCGCATGGGCATACCATTCTGCCCATGCAGCAGGTATGATTTTTCTCTGTTTTAGCAAGCTAACAGTTTTCGCATCTTTTCCGTCTCTCCTGTCGCTGATTTGTCGAAAAAAAAAAATTTTTTTTGATGTCATTCTAATCGACCGAGGCGGGCCCGCCAGTAGGAAAATCTATTTCGACGACGACACGGAGCTTTCAGTTATCTGTAAGGAGGGGAAACCAATTCAGGTGACGAAAGGTTATTCGGTCGCATTGTCTTCAGACGTCAGGTGCATCATGGACTTTGCTGTTACTATATACGGCTATATCATCATCAATAGGAACTTCGCAGCTTATGGAACTCTTCTATGTTTCATTTTTGTGATAATGTATGTTTTTTTGTTGTAAGTATGCTTATGTGTGTGAGTCAAAATCTCTGACAAGTTATTTCTCATGACAAGTTTAACGCGGTATTTCATTATTTATTTTCTGTTTCGCGATTTCATTTTTCTTTTATCAAACGGTTTTTAATAACGAATTAAAAATTTTATTTTGAATTAGAAATTTTATTTTGAATTAAAAGTTTTATTTTAAATTTAAAAAGAAAATATAATGTGTAAGGATAACAATGCGTATTGTATTGAGTACTCCGACTTTCGTCGACAACATTATTTGGACATTTTTGACAGTTATTGTCATACGAATTATAATTTTTAATTTGAATTTCATCGTGAGATTAATTTACAGATTCATGTAATATTTCGCGTTATTTGAGTTGTTTATATGTTTACCGTGTTTCTTTTTCGTTTTGTCTTTAAATTTTTGAGAGAGGAACATTACTCGCAGCATCGAATTTTTTTTTTTTTTGTTTTTATATAAATATTTTCATAATTTATAAAAATTACTTTAACAAAATGGATATTAATTGCGGAAATCACGAGGCGCGTAGACAACCTTCTTTTGTTGGTGCTTTCGGTTCCGCGATGCCCCCGGGTCAAGGACAGGGCGTGGGACATATACATTTGCCGAAACTTGCAAGTTTTTTCCGCGAAGATCCTGTATTATGGTTTGCCCAAGCCGAATTTAGTTTTGAGAATTCACGTATCTACAATGAGCGAGCTAGAGCCAGCGCGGTTGTGTCGTCTTTGGACTGCGAGGTTTTGCAGATAATCGGTGATTTGATAACTTCCGTTGATTTAATTCCTAACCTTTATACACGTATTAAAGAGAGAATTATCGAGAATTTTGCGAGTTCACCGGAGAGCGAGTTACGTAGAGTTTTGCAAGGCGAATCTTTGAATGACGGTAAACCATCTGCCTTTTTGAACAAAATGCGTCACCTTAGTCGAGGTCGATGTAGCGACGAGGTTTTGAAGTCGATATTTTTGGAGAATCTTCCACCGGGCTGTCGTTCAATTCTGGCCGTGTCTGATACTGCAGATCTCACACGTTTAGCTACCATCGCTGATAGAATCGTTGAAAATAGTACCGTTTTTAATCAATCAGTCGCGTCAGTCTCTGAAAATAATCCAAACCAACTTTCGTCGGATATTTTGGATAAAATGACTTCCCTCGTTTCGCGTCTGGATGCTTTATCTTTAGGAAATCGAAATGGATCAAATAATTATTCAAACAATCGCTCAAGGGATAGAAATCGGAGTAAATCGCGTTCGAGAAACGGATCAAATAACAGACGCAGATCTCAGTCGGGTAATCGTAAAAACAATAATTTTTGTTTTTACCATGACAGGTTCGGGAACAAGGCTGTCAAGTGCAAGCCACCATGCGCGTATAAAAAACAGAACAAATCGGAAAACTAGAGAATCCACCACATTTTCACAATACCGCCCCAGGTTCTAAACGCCTCTTTATTAAAGATAAAGATTCCGGACTCGTATTCCCTGTAGATTCCGGGTCGGACATCTCTTTAATTCCTGCGAATCACAAAGACAAAATACAACCCGTCAAATCCGTGCTTTATGCTGCGAACAACTCGCTCATAAACACGTATGGCGAGCGTCGATTGGAGTTGAATTTTGGACTTTGCTCATTCGCATGGAATTTCGGTATTGCGTCAATACCTTATCCAATAATTGGGGCTGATTTTCTTTCCGCATACAATCTCGGTTTGGACCTGCGTGGTCGCAGACTGATTGACACACATTCCAATTATAAAGCGGTTGGTGTCATGAAACCTGCTCCTTTTTCCAACATTAGTGTGGTGGATACAATTTGTCGTTATGCAAAAATTTTAAAAAATTTTCCAAGTATCACGGGTGTAATTCCGCCTAAAAAAATTGAAACTAATGATGTCGTACATCACATTCTCACAACGGGACCCCCTATATCGGAACGCACTCGTCGCCTTGCTCCTGAGAAGTTGCCTGTGGCCAGGGCATATTTTCAGGGTTTAGAAAAAGAGGGCAAATGTCAGCCATCGAGCGCGTCCTGGGCAACACCTCTCCATCTGACTCCGAAGAAAGACGGTGGTTGGAGGGTATGCGGGGATTACCGCAAATTAAATTCCGTGACGATTCCAGACCGGTATCCAATTCCGTTTATTCGTGATGTATCTGCTATACTTTATAAAAAAAGGATTTTTTCTACTTTGGATCTCGAAATGGCATATAACCAAATCCCTATCGCTCCCGAAGATGTCCCAAAAACGGCGGTGACAACACCTTTCGGTTTTTACGAGTTTAACGTAATGACTTTCGGTTTGCGTAACGCGGGTGCGACTTTCCAGCGTTTCGTGAATAGAACTCTGGGCGATTTAAATTTCGTATTCTGTTACATCGATGATATTCTCATAGCATCCGCTTCTGAAGAGGAGCATGAGACTCATTTGCGCACTGTTTTTGAACGACTAGATCGGGCTGGACTTCGGTTAAATGTGGGAAGGTGCGTTTTCGGTAGATCTGAAATTAAATTTTTGGGATTTCTTATCGACGGTGATGGAATTCGTCCCCCACCCGAAAAGGTCAAAGCCGTAACTGAGTACCCGAAACCTAAAAATATCATGGAACTGAGACGATTCATCGGATTGATTAACTTTTATCGCAAGAGTATACCGGGCGCGGCTCAAATGCAGGAACCGTTGAATTCGTATCTTCATGACTCTCGAAAAAACGACAAGCGCGAAGTTGTTTGGACCCCCGTGGCGGATGAAGCTTTTGAGAGGTGTCGTCACAGCCTCGCAAATGCAACATTGTTGGTACACCCGTCGTGCAATGCCCCTATTCGCGTTGTTTCTGACGCCTCCGATACAGGAATGGGCGCATCCCTCGAACAGTACCAGGAAAATGCCTGGCAGCCCTTAGCATTTTTTTCGCGGAGTTTTACCCCCACTCAAAGGCGATATAGTACGTATGACCGGGAGTTGACCGCGAGTTTCGAGGCCGTAAAATTTTTTAGAAGTGATATCGAGGGTAGAGAGTTCCATTTGTTAACAGACCATAAACCTTTGATATACGCTTTTGCGCAAAAACTTGATAAGGCCTCTCCTCGTCAACAGAGACAGTTGTCTTTCTTGTCTCAATTCACGACAGATTTAAGATATATTCCCGGCGTCGAAAATGTCGTAGCGGATAGTTTATCGCGCGTGGATTTGATTCGTTTGGCTTCTGACATTAGTCTCGTTGAATTGTCCCAAGCTCAGGAAAATGACACAGAATTGAACTCTCTTATAAAAGAAAATCCAACATCCTTAAATTTAAAACGCATGTTATGGGGCCCTGATCACACCCCAATAATATGTGATGTTTCTGGAGAAATTTTTAGACCTTACGTTCCTTTGGTATATCGTAAGCGGGTTTTTGACATATTCCACGATCAGTCACATCCGAGCGCGAAAATTACGGGAAAAATGATCCGGAAAAGTTACGTGTGGACAAATATAAATAGGGACGTAAAGGAGTGGTGTCGAGATTGCTTGCCGTGTCAAAGGTCAAAAGTATCGCGTTATAATGTTTTGATGCCTTCGCATTTTGTCGCCCCTGATCAGAGATTTTCACATGTACATATAGACATTATCGGTCCATTACCAATTTGCGAGGGATTCCGATACTGTCTAACTATGATCGACAGATTTTCGCGTTGGGCAGAAGCCGTACCTTTAAGGGATATTGAGGCGAAAACTATTTACAGAGCTTTTGTCGATAATTGGTTGTCGCGTTTTGGGACACCTTCGAAAATAACAACGGATCAGGGTAAACAGTTCGAGTCCAGGATTTTTAAGTCTTTATTACATCTTGCGGGTTGCCATCGTTTGCGGACAACAGCATACCACCCGGCGTCTAATGGTATGATCGAGCGTTGGCATCGTACCCTAAAATCTGCCATTATGTGCCACTCGGACGAAAAATGGACACATACTTTATCCACGGTTTTGCTGGGTTTAAGGACGACTGTCTTTGATTCGGGCGCATCTCCTGCCGAATATGTTTATGGCACCACCCTTAAAATTCCGGGTGAATTCATCCTACCGGATGAATTCAAAGCAAATCCTCAATTTTTCTTGGAGGAGTTTCGAGAACATATGCGCCTCGTGAAACCCGTCCCCGTGACACACAAGCATAAAAGGAAAATTTTCGTGTTTAAGGATATGTATAGTTGCTCGCATGTTTTTCTGAAATCACCACCTATTAAAAAATCATTGGAAAGCCCTTATTCCGGCCCTCATAAGGTCGTAGATAGAATTTCGGATCGCGTGTTCGAGATTGAGGTAAATGGCGAGAAA
Organism: Leptopilina drosophilae; assembly: GCA_032873175.1. NCBI lineage: Eukaryota > Metazoa > Arthropoda > Insecta > Hymenoptera > Figitidae > Leptopilina > Leptopilina drosophilae. Next base: position 27,178,678 of record CM065478.1, read on the forward strand.
AAACGAGTTTCCGTAGAAAATATTAAGCCAGCCCATTTCGTTCGCGATGATTTGATAATTCCGGACACTGTAAAGAAAAATGCTGCGACTAGTGTTCCTCTCAACAATGTTGTTGTCACTCCACAAGATGATATTCATTTCGAGACGAGTAATGTTGTTCCTTCGACTAGCAAAAATGTCCCTACGACTAACGAAAATAGTATTAAAATAACTCCACTCAAAACTTATGTAAATAAAAAAAAGAGAGTTATTTTCGATTTTTCTAAACTAGATCATAGTTATTCTTGCGCGAAGAATTAAGGATTATAATAAGTTGTAAAAAAAAACTAGAGTTTTATTTTTCTTACATTTTATTTTCGTATTTAATATTTTATATCGACGACATACAATAAGATAAACATTTTAATTTTTAATTTGAAAAAAAAATCGTTAGTCACTCGGGGGGAGTATGTGGGGAACAGCTTAATGTTTCCCCCCTACCCCTCTCTGCTCACAGAGTAGGGATCGTATGTGTATGTGTGTGTTAGTTTGAGCTCTGTAGTACTTTGTACATTCTGTAAGATATTCTAAAACGAGGCAGACGTGCCTTTGTAAAAGGTTGTGAAAAATATAGTTTTATATTTTGAATAAATTAGAACAGTTGAATAGTAGTAATTATGAGTTTTATTTAATTAAAGAACACGTAGTGGGAATTGGTATAATTCAAGTTATAAATATACCGCCAACCACATATTAGCGGATTTTTCAGGAACTAATGGCTAAATTAAATTAATTGTTTTCTATTTTTATTTGTATTTTTTGAATAAAAAAAAGATTGTTTACTCTTTTTATGAGTTGATAAGCATCATACATCTATAAACAACTTTAAAAAACAATTGTTCAAACAATTTATTTTATTATTTATAAAATAGGTTAGTTCCGTAAAAATCCGCTAATATGAGACAAGTGGTGCCAAAAACTGAATCTAATTTTGGCGCCACTTGTCTCATATTAGTGGAATTTTCTGGAACTAATAGCTTTATTAAATTAATTGTTTTCTCTTTATATTTCTATTTTTTTAAATAAAAAAACGGATTGTTTACTCTTTTTATTAGTTAATAAGCATCATACCTCTATAAACAACATTCAAAAACATTTGTTTAATCAATTTATTTTATTCATTAAATAGGTTAGTTCCGTAAAAATTCGCTAATATGAGACAAGTGGCGCCAAAAATTGAATCTAATTTTGGCGCCACTTGTCTCATATTAGCCGAATTTTCTGGAACTAATAGCTTAATTAAATTAATTGTTTTCTCTTTATATTTCTATTTTTTTAAATAAAAAAACGGATTGTTTACTCTTTTTATTAGTTAATAAGCATCATACCTCTATAAACAACATTAGAAAACATTTGTTTAATCAATTTATTTTATTCATTAAATAGGTTAGTTCCGTAAAAATTCGCTAATACGAGACAAGTGGCGACAAAATTAGACTCAATTTTTGGCGCTACTTGTCTCGAAATTAACGGATTTTTCAGGAACTAATGGCTTAATTAAATTAATTGTTTTCTATTTTTATTTGTATTTTTTTAATAAAAAAAAGATTGTTTACTCTTTTTGTGAGTTAATAAGCATCATCCATCTATAAACAACTTTAAAAAACAATTGTTCAAACAATTTATTTTATTATTTATAAAATAGGTTAGTTCCGTAAAAATCCGCTAATATGAGACAAGTGGCGCCAAAAATTGAATATAATTTTGGAGCCACTTGTCTCATATTAGCGGATTTTTCAGGAACTCATGGCTAAATTAAATTAATTGTTTTCTGTTTTTATTTCTATTTTTTTTAATTAAAAAACGGATTGTTTACTTTTTATATTAGTTAATAAGCATCATACCTCTATAAACAACTTTAAAAAACAATTGTTCAAACAATTTATTTTATTATTTATAAAATAGGTTAGTTCCGTAAAAATCCGCTAATATGAGACAAGTGGCGCCAAAAACTGAATCTAATTTTGGCGCCACTTGTCTCATATTAGCGGAATTTTCTGGAACTAATAGTTTAATTAAATTAATTGTTTTCTCTTTATATTTTTATTTTTTTTTAATAAAAAAACGGATTGTTTACTCTTTTTGGTATACCCTCTTTTTATTAGTTAATAAGCATCATACCTCTATAAACAACATTAGAAAACATTTGTTTAATCAATTTATTTTATTTATTAAATAGGTTAGTTCCGTAAAAATTCGCTAATATGAGACAAGTGGCGCCAAAATTAGACTCAATTTTTGGCGCCACTTGTCTCATATTAGCGGATTTTTCAGGAACTAATGGCTAAATTAAATTAATTGTTTTCTATTTTTATTTGTATTTTAAAAAAAAAACGGTTTGTTTACTCTTTTTATTAGTTAATAAGCATCATACATCTATAAACAACTTTAAAAAACAATTGTTCAAACAATTTATTTTATTATTTATAAAATAGGTTAGTTCCGTAAAAATCCGCTAATATGAGACAAGTGGCGCCAAAAATTGAATCTAATTTTGGAGCCACTTGTCTCATATTAGCGGATTTTTCAGGAACTCATGGCTAAATTAAATTAATTGTTTTCTGTTTTTATTTCTATTTTTTTTTAATTAAAAAACGGATTGTTTACTTTTTATATTTGTTAATAAGCATCATACCTCTATAAACAACTTTAAAAAAAAATTGTTCAAACAATTTATTTTATTATTTATAAAATAGGTTAGTTCCGTAAAAATCCGCTAATATGAGACAAGTGGCGCCAAAAACTGAATCTAATTTTGGCGCCACTTGTCTCATATTAGCGGAATTTTCTGGAACTAATAGCTTAATTAAATTAATTGTTTTCTATTTTTATTTGTATTTAAAAAAAAAACGGTTTGTTTACTCTTTTTATTAGTTAATAAGCATCATACCTCTATAAACAACATTCAAAAACATTTGTTTAATCAATTTATTTTATTCATTAAATAGGTTAGTTCCGTAAAAATTCGCTAATACGAGACAAGTGGCGCCAAAATTAGACTCAATTTTTGGCGCCACTTGTCTCATATTAGCGGATTTTTCAGAAACTAATGGCTAAATTAAATTAATTGTTTTCTATTTTTATTTGTATTTAAAAAAAAAAACGGTTTGTTTACTCTTTTTATTAGTTAATAAGCATCATACATCTATAAACAACTTTAAAAAACAATTGTTCAAACAATTTATTTTATTATTTATAAAATAGGTTAGTTCCGTAAAAATCCGCTAATATGAGACAAGTGGCGCCAAAAATTGAATCTAATTTTGGAGCCACTTGTCTCATATTAGCGGATTTTTCAGGAACTCATGGCTAAATTAAATTAATTGTTTTCTGTTTTTATTTCTATTTTTTTTTAATTAAAAAACGGATTGTTTACTTTTTATATTTGTTAATAAGCATCATACCTCTATAAACAACTTTAAAAAACAATTGTTCAAACAATTTATTTTATTATTTATAAAATAGGTTAGTTCCGTAAAAATCCGCTAATATGAGACAAGTGGCGCCAAAAACTGAATCTAATTTTGGCGCCACTTGTCTCATATTAGCGGAATTTTCTGGAACTAATAGCTTAATTAAATTAATTGTTTTCTGTTTTTATTTCTATTTTTTTTTAATTAAAAAACGGATTGTTTACTTTTTATATTTGTTAATAAGCATCATACCTCTATAAACAACTTTAAAAAACAATTGTTCAAACAATTTATTTTATTATTTATAAAATAGGTTAGTTCCGTAAAAATCCGCTAATATGAGACAAGTGGCGCCAAAAACTGAATCTAATTTTGGCGCCACTTGTCTCATATTAGCGGAATTTTCTGGAACTAATAGCTTAAATAAATTAATTGTTTTCTATTTTTATTTGTATTTAAAAAAAAAACGGTTTGTTTACTCTTTTTATTAGTTAATAAGCATCATACCTCTATAAACAACATTCAAAAACATTTGTTTAATCAATTTATTTTATTCATTAAATAGGTTAGTTCCGTAAAAATCCGCTAATATGAGACAAGTGGCGCCAAAAACTGAATCTAATTTTGGCGCCACTTGTCTAATATTAGCGGATTTTTCAGGAACTCATGGCTAAATTAAATTAATTGTTTTCTGTTTTTATTTCTATTTTTTTTTAATTAAAAAACGGATTGTTTACTTTTTATATTAGTTAATAAGCATCATACCTCTATAAACAACTTTAAAAAACAATTGTTCAAACAATTTATTTTATTATTTATAAAATAGGTTAGTTCCGTAAAAATCCGCTAATATGAGACAAGTGGCGCCAAAAACTGAATCTAATTTTGGCGCCACTTGTCTCATATTAGCGGAATTTTCTGGAACTAATAGTTTAATTAAATTAATTGTTTTCTCTTTATTTTTTTATTTTTTTTAATTAAAAAAACGGATTGTTTACTCTTTTTGGTATACCCTCTTTTTATTAGTTAATAAGCATCATACCTCTATAAACAACATTAGAAAACATTTGTTTAATCAATTTATTTTATTTATTAAATAGGTTAGTTCCGTAAAAATTCGCTAATATGAGACAAGTGGCGCCAAAATTAGACTCAATTTTTGGCGCCACTTGTCTCATATTAGCGGATTTTTCAGGAACTAATGGCTAAATTAAATTAATTGTTTTCTCTTTTTATTTCTATTTTTTTTTAATTAAAAAACGGATTGTTTACTTTTTATATTAGTTAATAAGCATCATACCTTTATAAACAACTTTAAAAAACATTTGTTTAATCAATTTATTTTATTTATTAAATAGGTTAGTTCCGTAAAAATCCGCTAATATGAGACAAGTGGCGCCAAAAATTGAATCTAATTTTGGAGCCACTTGTCTCATATTAGCGGATTTTTCAGGAACTCATGGCTAAATTAAATTAATTGTTTTCTGTTTTTATTTCTATTTTTTTTTAATTAAAAAACGGATTGTTTACTTTTTATATTTGTTAATAAGCATCATACCTCTATAAACAACTTTAAAAAACAATTGTTCAAACAATTTATTTTATTATTTATAAAATAGGTTAGTTCCGTAAAAATCCGCTAATATGAGACAAGTGGCGCCAAAAACTGAATCTAATTTTGGCGCCACTTGTCTCATATTAGCGGAATTTTCTGGAACTAATAGCTTAATTAAATTAATTGTTTTCTATTTTTATTTGTATTTAAAAAAAAACGGTTTGTTTACTCTTTTTATTAGTTAATAAGCATCATACCTCTATAAACAACATTCAAAAACATTTGTTTAATCAATTTATTTTATTCATTAAATAGGTTAGTTCCGTAAAAATTCGCTAATACGAGACAAGTGGCGCCAAAATTAGACTCAATTTTTGGCGCCACTTGTCTCATATTAGCGGATTTTTCAGAAACTAAAGGCTAAATTAAATTAATTGTTTTCTATTTTTATTTGTATTTAAAAAAAAAAACAGTTTGTTTAATATTTTTATTAGTTAATAAGCATCATAAATCTATAAACAACTTTAAAAAACAATTGTTCAAACAATTTATTTTATTATTTATAAAATAGGTTAGTTCCGTAAAAATCCGCTAATATGAGACAAGTGGCGCCAAAAATTGAATCTAATTTTGGAGCCACTTGTCTCATATTAGCGGATTTTTCAGGAACTCATGGCTAAATTAAATTAATTGTTTTCTGTTTTTATTTCTATTTTTTTTTAATTAAAAAACGGATTGTTTACTTTTTATATTTGTTAATAAGCATCATACCTCTATAAACAACTTTAAAAAACAATTGTTCAAACAATTTATTTTATTATTTATAAAATAGGTTAGTTCCGTAAAAATCCGCTAATATGAGACAAGTGGCGCCAAAAACTGAATCTAATTTTGGCGCCACTTGTCTCATATTAGCGGAATTTTCTGGAACTAATAGCTTAATTAAATTAATTGTTTTCTGTTTTTATTTCTATTTTTTTTTAATTAAAAAACGGATTGTTTACTTTTTATATTTGTTAATAAGCATCATACCTCTATAAACAACTTTAAAAAACAATTGTTCAAACAATTTATTTTATTATTTATAAAATAGGTTAGTTCCGTAAAAATCCGCTAATATGAGACAAGTGGCGCCAAAAACTGAATCTAATTTTGGCGCCACTTGTCTCATATTAGCGGAATTTTCTGGAACTAATAGCTTAATTAAATTAATTGTTTTCTATTTTTATTTGTATTTAAAAAAAAAAACGGTTTGTTTACTCTTTTTATTAGTTAATAAGCATCATACCTCTATAAACAACATTCAAAAACATTTGTTTAATCAATTTATTTTATTCATTAAATAGGTTAGTTCCGTAAAAATTCGCTAATACGAGACAAGTGGCGCCAAAATTAGACACAATTTTTGGCGCCACTTGTCTCATATTAGCGGATTTTTCAGGAACTAATGGCTAAATTAAATTAATTGTTTTCTATTTTTATTTGTATTTAAAAAAAAACGGTTTGTTTACTCTTTTTATTAGTTAATAAGCATCATACATCTATAAACAACTTTAAAAAACAATTGTTCAAACAATTTATTTTATTATTTATAAAATAGGTTAGTTCCGTAAAAATCCGCTAATATGAGACAAGTGGCGCCAAAAATTGAATCTAATTTTGGAGCCACTTGTCTCATATTAGCGGAATTTTCAGGAACTCATGGCTAAATTAAATTAATTGTTTTCTGTTTTTATTTCTATTTTTTTTTAATTAAAAAACGGATTGTTTACTTTTTATATTAGTTAATAAGCATCATACCTCTATAAACAACTTTAAAAAACAATTGTTCAAACAATTTATTTTATTATTTATAAAATAGGTTAGTTCCGTAAAAATCCGCTAATATGAGACAAGTGGCGCCAAAAACTGAATCTAATTTTGGCGCCACTTGTCTCATATTAGCGGAATTTTCTGGAACTAATAGTTTAATTAAATTAATTGTTTTCTCTTTATATTTTTATTTTTTTTTAATAAAAAAACGGATTGTTTACTCTTTTTGGTATACCCTCTTTTTATTAGTTAATAAGCATCATACCTCTATAAACAACATTAGAAAACATTTGTTTAATCAATTTATTTTATTCATTAAATAGGTTAGTTCCGTAAAAATTCGCTAATACGAGACAAGTGGCGCCAAAATTAGACTCAATTTTTGGCGCCACTTGTCTCATATTAGCGGATTTTTCAGGAACTAATGGCTAAATTAAATTAATTGTTTTCTATTTTTATTTGTATTTAAAAAAAAAACGGTTTGTTTACTCTTTTTATTAGTTAATAAGCATCATACATCTATAAACAACTTTAAAAAACAATTGTTCAAACAATTTATTTTATTATTTATAAAATAGGTTAGTTCCGTAAAAATCCGCTAATATGAGACAAGTGGCGCCAAAAATTGAATCTAATTTTGGAGCCACTTGTCTCATATTAGCGGATTTTTCAGGAACTCATGGCTAAATTAAATTAATTGTTTTCTGTTTTTATTTCTATTTTTTTTTAATTAAAAAACGGATTGTTTACTTTTTATATTTGTTAATAAGCATCATACCTCTATAAACAACTTTAAAAAACAATTGTTCAAACAATTTATTTTATTATTTATAAAATAGGTTAGTTCCGTAAAAATCCGCTAATATGAGACAAGTGGCGCCAAAAACTGAATCTAATTTTGGCGCCACTTGTCTCATATTAGCGGAATTTTCTGGAACTAATAGCTTAATTAAATTAATTGTTTTCTGTTTTTATTTCTATTTTTTTTTAATTAAAAAACGGATTGTTTACTTTTTATATTTGTTAATAAGCATCATACCTCTATAAACAACTTTAAAAAACAATTGTTCAAACAATTTATTTTATTATTTATAAAATAGGTTAGTTCCGTAAAAATCCGCTAATATGAGACAAGTGGCGCCAAAAACTGAATCTAATTTTGGCGCCACTTGTCTCATATTAGCGGAATTTTCTGGAACTAATAGCTTAAATAAATTAATTGTTTTCTATTTTTATTTGTATTTAAAAAAAAAACGGTTTGTTTACTCTTTTTATTAGTTAATAAGCATCATACCTCTATAAACAACATTCAAAAACATTTGTTTAATCAATTTATTTTATTCATTAAATAGGTTAGTTCCGTAAAAATTCGCTAATACGAGACAAGTGGCGACAAAATTAGACTCAATTTTTGGCGCTACTTGTCTCGAAATTAACGGATTTTTCAGGAACTAATGGCTTAATTAAATTAATTGTTTTCTATTTTTATTTGTATTTTTTTAATAAAAAAAAGATTGTTTACTCTTTTTGTGAGTTAATAAGCATCATACATCTTTAAACAACTTTAAAAAACAATTGTTCAAACAATTTATTTTATTATTTATAAAATAGGTTAGTTCCGTAAAAATCCGCTAATATGAGACAAGTGGCGCCAAAAATTGAATATAATTTTGGAGCCACTTGTCTCATATTAGCGGATTTTTCAGGAACTCATGGCTAAATTAAATTAATTGTTTTCTGTTTTTATTTCTATTTTTTTTTAATTAAAAAACGGATTGTTTACTTTTTATATTAGTTAATAAGCATCATACCTCTATAAACAACTTTAAAAAACAATTGTTCAAACAATTTATTTTATTATTTATAAAATAGGTTAGTTCCGTAAAAATCCGCTAATATGAGACAAGTGGCGCCAAAAACTGAATCTAATTTTGGCGCCACTTGTCTCATATTAGCGGAATTTTCTGGAACTAATAGTTTAATTAAATTAATTGTTTTCTCTTTATTTTTTTATTTTTTTTAATTAAAAAAACGGATTGTTTACTCTTTTTGGTATACCCTCTTTTTATTAGTTAATAAGCATCATACCTCTATAAACAACATTAGAAAACATTTGTTTAATCAATTTATTTTATTTATTAAATAGGTTAGTTCCGTAAAAATTCGCTAATATGAGACAAGTGGCGCCAAAATTAGACTCAATTTTTGGCGCCACTTGTCTCATATTAGCGGATTTTTCAGGAACTAATGGCTAAATTAAATTAATTGTTTTCTCTTTTTATTTCTATTTTTTTTTAATTAAAAAACGGATTGTTTACTTTTTATATTAGTTAATAAGCATCATACCTTTATAAACAACTTTAAAAAACATTTGTTTAATCAATTTATTTTATTTATTAAATAGGTTAGTTCCGTAAAAATCCGCTAATATGAGACAAGTGGCGCCAAAAATTGAATCTAATTTTGGAGCCACTTGTCTCATATTAGCGGATTTTTCAGGAACTCATGGCTAAATTAAATTAATTGTTTTCTGTTTTTATTTCTATTTTTTTTTAATTAAAAAACGGATTGTTTACTTTTTATATTTGTTAATAAGCATCATACCTCTATAAACAACTTTAAAAAACAATTGTTCAAACAATTTATTTTATTATTTATAAAATAGGTTAGTTCCGTAAAAATCCGCTAATATGAGACAAGTGGCGCCAAAAACTGAATCTAATTTTGGCGCCACTTGTCTCATATTAGCGGAATTTTCTGGAACTAATAGCTTAATTAAATTAATTGTTTTCTATTTTTATTTGTATTTAAAAAAAAAACGGTTTGTTTACTCTTTTTATTAGTTAATAAGCATCATACCTCTATAAACAACATTCAAAAACATTTGTTTAATTAATTTATTTTATTCATTAAATAGGTTAGTTCCGTAAAAATTCGCTAATACGAGACAAGTGGCGCCAAAATTAGACTCAATTTTTGGCGCCACTTGTCTCATATTAGCGGATTTTTCAGAAACTAATGGCTAAATTAAATTAATTGTTTTCTATTTTTATTTGTATTTAAAAAAAAAAACGGTTTGTTTACTCTTTTTATTAGTTAATAAGCATCATACATCTATAAACAACTTTAAAAAACAATTGTTCAAACAATTTATTTTATTATTTATAAAATAGGTTAGTTCCGTAAAAATCCGCTAATATGAGACAAGTGGCGCCAAAAATTGAATCTAATTTTGGAGCCACTTGTCTCATATTAGCGGATTTTTCAGGAACTCATGGCTAAATTAAATTAATTGTTTTCTGTTTTTATTTCTATTTTTTTTTAATTAAAAAACGGATTGTTTACTTTTTATATTTGTTAATAAGCATCATACCTCTATAAACAACTTTAAAAAACAATTGTTCAAACAATTTATTTTATTATTTATAAAATAGGTTAGTTCCGTAAAAATCCGCTAATATGAGACAAGTGGCGCCAAAAACTGAATCTAATTTTGGCGCCACTTGTCTCATATTAGCGGAATTTTCTGGAACTAATAGCTTAATTAAATTAATTGTTTTCTGTTTTTATTTCTATTTTTTTTTAATTAAAAAACGGATTGTTTACTTTTTATATTTGTTAATAAGCATCATACCTCTATAAACAACTTTAAAAAACAATTGTTCAAACAATTTATTTTATTATTTATAAAATAGGTTAGTTCCGTAAAAATCCGCTAATATGAGACAAGTGGCGCCAAAAACTGAATCTAATTTTGGCGCCACTTGTCTCATATTAGCGGAATTTTCTGGAACTAATAGCTTAATTAAATTAATTGTTTTCTATTTTTATTTGTATTTAAAAAAAAAAACGGTTTGTTTACTCTTTTTATTAGTTAATAAGCATCATACCTCTATAAACAACATTCAAAAACATTTGTTTAATCAATTTATTTTATTCATTAAATAGGTTAGTTCCGTAAAAATTCGCTAATACGAGACAAGTGGCGCCAAAATTAGACACAATTTTTGGCGCCACTTGTCTCATATTAGCGGATTTTTCAGGAACTAATGGCTAAATTAAATTAATTGTTTTCTATTTTTATTTGTATTTAAAAAAAAACGGTTTGTTTACTCTTTTTATTAGTTAATAAGCATCATACATCTATAAACAACTTTAAAAAACAATTGTTTAAACAATTTATTTTATTATTTATAAAATAGGTTAGTTCCGTAAAAATCCGCTAATATGAGACAAGTGGCGCCAAAAATTGAATCTAATTTTGGAGCCACTTGTCTCATATTAGCGGATTTTTCAGGAACTCATGGCTAAATTAAATTAATTGTTTTCTGTTTTTATTTCTATTTTTTTTTAATTAAAAAACGGATTGTTTACTTTTTATATTTGTTAATAAGCATCATACCTCTATAAACAACTTTAAAAAACAATTGTTCAAACAATTTATTTTATTATTTATAAAATAGGTTAGTTCCGTAAAAATCCGCTAATATGAGACAAGTGGCGCCAAAAACTGAATCTAATTTTGGCGCCACTTGTCTCATATTAGCGGAATTTTCTGGAACTAATAGCTTAATTAAATTAATTGTTTTCTCTTTATATTTCTATTTTTTTTAATAAAAAAACGGACTGTTTACTCTTTTTATTAGTTAATAAGCATCATACCTCTATAAACAACATTAGAAAACATTTGTTTAATCAATTTATTTTATTTATTAAATAGGTTAGTTCCGTAAAAATTCGCTAATATGAGACAAGTGGCGCCAAAATTAGACTCAATTTTTGGCGCCACTTAACTTGTCTCATATTAGCGGATTTTTCAGGAACTAATGGCTAAATTAAATTAATTGTTTTCTATTTTTATTTGTATTTAAAAAAAAACGGTTTGTTTACTCTTTTTATTAGTTAATAAGCATCATACCTCTATAAACAACATTAAAAAACATTTGTTTAATCAATTTAATTTATTTATTAAATAGGTTAGTTCCGTAAAAATTCGCTAATATGAGACAAGTGGCGCCAAAAATTGAATCTAATTTTGGCGCCACTTGTCTCATATAGCGGATTTTTCTGGAACTAATAGCTTAATTAAATTAATTGTTTTCTCTTTTTATTTCTATTTTTTTAATAAAAAAAAGATTGTTTACTCTTTTTATAAGTTAATAAGCATCATACATCTATAAACAACTTTAAAAAACAATTGTTCAAACATTTTATTTTATTATTTATAAAATAGGTTAGTTCCGTAAAAATCCGCTAATATGAGACAAGTGGCGCCAAAAATTGAATCTAATTTTGGCGCCACTTGTCTCATATTAGCGGAATTTTCTGGATCTAATAGCTTAATTAAATTAATTGTTTTCTCTTTATATTTCTATTTTTTTAAATAAAAAAACGGATTGTTTACTCTTTTTATTAGTTAATAAGCATCATACCTCTATAAACAACATTCAAGAACATTTGTTTAATCAATTTATTTTATTCATTAAATAGGTTAGTTCCGTAAAAATTCGCTAATACGAGACAAGTGGCGCCAAAATTAGACTCAATTTTTGGCGCCACTTGTCTCATATTAGCGAATTTTTCAGGAACTAATGGCTAAATTAAATTAATTGTTTTCTATTTTTATTTGTATTTTTTGAATAAAAAAAGATTGTTTACTCTTTTTATGAGTTAATAAGCATCATACATCTATAAACAACTTTAAAAAACAAATGTTTAAACAATTAATTTTATTATTTATAAAATAGGTTAGTTCCGTAAAAATCCGCAAAAACGAGACAAGTGGCGCCAAAATTTGAATCTAATTTTAGCGCCACTTGTCTCATATTAGCGGATTTTTCTGGAACTAATAGCTTAATTAAATTAATTGTTTTCTCTTTATATTTCTATTTTTTTAAATAAAAAAACGGATTGTTTACTCTTTTTATTAGTTAATAAGCATCATACCTCTATAAACAACATTAGAAAACATTTGTTTAATCAATTTATTTTATTTATTAAATAGGTTAGTTCAGTAAAAATTCGCTAATATGAGACAAGTGGCGCCAAAATTAGACTCAATTTTTGGCGTCACTTGTCTTATATTAGCGGATTTTTCAGGAACTAATGGCTAAATTAAATTAATTGTTTTCTATTTTTATTTGTATTTTTTTAATAAAAAAAGATTGTTTACTCTTTTTGTGAGTTAATAAGCATCATACATCTATAAACAACTTTAAACAACAATTGTTCAATCAATTTATTTTATTATTTATAAAATACGTTAGTTCCGTAAAAATCCGCTAATATGAGACAAGTGGCGCAAAAAATTGAATCTAATTTTGGGGCCACTTGTCTCATATTAGCGGAATTTTCTGGAACTAATAGCTTAATTAAATTAATTGTATTCACTTGTTATTTCTATTTAAAAAAAAAACGGATTGTTTACTCTTTTTATTAGTTAATAAGCATCATACCTCTATAAAGAACATTAAAAAACATTTGTTTAATCAATTTATTTTATTTATTAAATAGGTTAGTTCCGTAAAAATTCGCTAATATGAGACAAGTGGCGCCAAATTTAGACTCAATTTTTGGCGCCACTTGTCTCATATTAGCGGATTTTTCAGGAACTAATGGCTAAATTAAATTAATTGTTTTCTATTTTTATTTGTATTTTTTTAATAAAAAAAAGATTGTTTACTCTTTTTGTGAGTTAATAAGCATCATACATCTATAAACAACTTTAAAAAACAATTGTTCAAACAATTTATTTTATTATTTATAAAATAGGTTAGTTCCGTAAAAATCCGCTAATATGAGACAAGTGGCGCCAAAAATTGAATCTAATTTTGGCGCCACTTGTCTCATATTAGCGGAATTTTTTGGAACTAATAGCTTAATTAAATTAATTGTATTCACTTGTTATTTCTATTTAAAAAAAAACGGATTGTTTACTCTTTTTATTAGTTAATAAGCATCATACCTCTATAAAGAACATTAAAAAACATTTGTTTAATCAATTTATTTTATTTATTAAATAGGTTAGTTCCGTAAAAATTCGCTAATATGAGACAAGTGGCGCCAAATTTAGACTCAATTTTTGGCGCCACTTGTCTCATATTAGCGGATTTTTCAGGAACTAATGGCTAAATTAAATTAATTGTTTTCTATTTTTATTTGTATTTTTTTAATAAAAAAAAGATTGTTTACTCTTTTTGTGAGTTAATAAGCATCATACATCTATAAACAACTTTAAAAAACAATTGTTCAAACAATTTATTTTATTATTTATAAAATAGGTTAGTTCCGTAAAAATCCGCTAATATGAGACAAGTTGCGCCAAAAATTGAATCTAATTTTGGCGCCACTTGTCTTATATTAGCGGAATTTTCTGGAACTAATAGCTTAATTAAATTAATTGTATTCTCTTGTTATTTCTATTTAAAAAAAAAAACGGATTGTTTACTCTTTTTATTAGTTATAAAGCATCATACCTCTATAAACAACATTAAAAAACATTTGTTTAATCAATTTATTTTATTTATTAAATAGGTTAGTTCCGTAAAAATTCGCTAATATGAGACAAGTGGCGCCAAAAATTGAATCTAATTTTGGCGCCACTTTTCTCATATTAGCGGATTTTTCCGGAACTAATAGCTTAATTAAATTAATTGTTTTCTCTTTTTATTTCTATTTAAAAAAAAAAAACGGATTGTTTACTCTTTTTATGAGTTAATAAGCATCATACATCTATAAACAACTTTAAAAAACAATTGTTTAAACAATTTATTTTATTATTTATAAAATAGGTTAGTTCCGTAAAAATCCGCTAATATGTGGGGATTGGCCAATAGATCTCGCATCTACGGTCAATTCCCATATAGATCTCTCACAAGTGCAATACGGGCTAGACTTGCAGCACGGAAGAGTCGCGTCAGCGACTAAACGGGACCTCCATCTACGAAGTCTGAAGCCACTAGGTAGTTCCGTAGGTGGGCAGAACGTTCGAAACCCAGGGGAAGCAAGAAGAGGTTTTAGTCGGTATTGTGACTGCCGTAAAAAGCAGGTATGTGAGGTTGCTTTTTTTTCCTTGCATTTTGTGCGAGCCCGACATACCCCAGGCAAGTGGGATCTTCCTGGGCATGCGTAAATGCATTTCCTCTTCACCCCCGTGATTAAAAAAAAAAAAAAAAACTTTAAAAAACAATTGTTTAAACAATTTATTTTATTATTTATAAAATTGGATAGTTCCGTAAAAATCGGCTAATATGAGACAAGTGGAGCCAAAATTAGACTCAATTTTTGGCGCTACTTGTCTCATATTAGCGGATTTTTCAGGAACTAATGGCTAAATTAAATTAATTGTTTTCTATTTTTATTTGTATTTTTTTAATAAAAAAACGGATTGTTTACTCTTTATATTAGTTAATAAGCATCATACCTCTATAAACAACATTAAAAAACATTTGTTTAATCAATTTATTTTATTTATTAAATAGGTTAGTTCCGTAAAAATTCGCTAATATGAGACAAGTGGCGCCAAAAATTGAATCTAATTTTGGCACCACTTGTCTCATATTAGCGGAATTTTCTGGAACTAATAGCTTAATTGAATTAATTGTTTTCTCTTTATATTTCTATTTTTTTAAATAAAAAAACGGATTGTTTACTCTTTTTATTAGATAATAAGCATCATACCTCTATAAACAACATTAGAAAACATTTGTTTAATCAATTTATTTTATTTATTAAATAGGTTAGTTCCGTAAAAATTCGCTAATACGAGACAAGTGGCGCCAAAATTAGACTCAATTTTTGGCGCCACTTGTCTTATATTAGCGGATTTTTCAGGAACTAATGGCTAAATTAAATTAATTGTTTTCTATTTTTATTTGTATTCTTTTAATAAAAAAAAGATTGTTTACTCTTTTTATGAGTTAATAAACATCATACATCTATAAACAACTTTAAAAAACAATCGTTTAAACAATTTATTTTATTATTTATAAAATACGTTAGTTCCATAAAAATCCGCTAATACGAGACAAGTGGCGCCAAAATTAGACTCAATTTTTGGCGCCACTTGTCTCATATTAGCGGATTTTTCAGGAACTAATGGCTAAATTAAATTAATTGTTTTCTATTTTTTTTTAATAAAAAAAAGATTGTTTACTCTTTTTATGAGTTAATAAACATCATACATCTATAAACAACTTTAAAAAACAATTGTTTAAGCAATTTATTTTATTTATTAAATAGGTTAATTCCGTAAAAATTCGCTAATACGAGACAAGTGGCGCCAAAATTAGACTCAATTTTTGGCGCCACTTGTCTTATATTAGCCGATTTTTCTGGAACTAATAGCTTAATTAAATTAATTGTTTTCTCTTTATATCTCTATTTTTTTAAATAAAAAAACGGATTGTTTACTCTTTTTATTAGTTAATAAGCATCATACCTCTATAAACAACATTAGAAAACATTTGTTTAATCAATTTATTTTATTTATTAAATAGGTTAGTTCCGTAAAAATTCGCTAATATGAGACAAGTGGCGCCAAAATTAGACTCAATTTTTGGCGCCACTTGTCTCATATTAGCGGATTTTTTAGGAACTAATGGCTAAATTAAATTAATTGTTTTGTATTTTTATTTATATTTTTTTAAAAAAAAAGATTGTTTACTCTTTTTATGAGTTAATAAGCATCATACATCTATAAACAACTTTAAAAAACAATCGTTTAAACAATTTATTTTATTATTTATAAAATAGGTTAGTTCCATAAAAATCCGCTAATATGAGACAAGTGGCGCCAAAAATTGAATCTAATTTTGGCGCCACTTGTCTCATATTAGCGGAATTTTCTGGAACTAATAGCTTAATTAAATTAATTGTTTTCTCTTTATATTTCTATTTTTTTAAATAAAAAAACGGATTGTTTACTCTTTTTATTAGTTAATAAGCATCATACCTCTATAAACAACATTAGAAAACATTTGTTTAATCAATTTATTTTATTTATTAAATAGGTTAGTTTCGTAAAAATTCGCTAATATGAGACAAGTGGCGCCAAAATTAGACTTAATTTTTGGCGCTACTTGTCTCATATTAGCGGATTTTTCAGGAACTAATGGCTAAATTAAATTAATTGTTTTCTATTTTTATTTGTATTTTTTTAATAAAAAAAAGATTGTTTACTCTTTTTATGAGTTAATAAGCATCATACATCTATAAACAACTTTAAAAAACAATTGTTTAAGCAATTTACTTTATTATTTATAAAATAGCTTAGTTCCGTAAAAATTCGCTAATACGAGACAAGTGGCGCCAAAATTAGACTCAATTTTTGGCGCCACTTGTCTTATATTAGCCGATTTTTCTGGAACTAATAGCTTAATTAAATTAATTGTTTTCTCTTTATATCTCTATTTTTTTAAATAAAAAAACGGATTGTTTACTCTTTTTATTAGTTAATAAGCATCATACCTCTATAAACAACATTAGAAAACATTTGTTTAATCAATTTATTTTATTTATTAAATAGGTTAGTTCCGTAAAAATTCGCTAATATGAGACAAGTAGCGCCAAAATTAGACTCAATTTTTGGCGCCACTTGTCTCATATTAGCGGATTTTTCGGGAACTAATGGCTAAATTGAATTAATTGTTTTGTATTTTTATTTGTATTTTTTTAATAAAAAAAATATTGTTTACTCTTTTTATGAGTTAATAAGCATCATACATCTATAAACAACTTTAAAAAACAATTGTTCAAACAATTTATTTTATTATTTATAAAATAGGTTAGTTTCGTAAAAATCCTCTAATATGAGACAAGTGGCGCCAAAAATTGAATCTAATTTTGGCGCCACTTGTCTCATATTAGCGGAATTTTCTGGAACTAATAGCTTAATTAAATTAATTGTTTTCTCTTTATATCTCTATTTTTTTAAATAAAAAAACGGATTGTTTACTCTTTTTATGAGTTAATAAGCATCATACATCTATAAACAACTTTAAAAAAATCCGTGCTCGGTTGGAATTTCGGTTTCACCGGGGCGCATGGAACTTGTTCTATGCGTGGGGTTGCTGGTCCTCTATCGGACGCGTGCCAGGTCGTGGATAGGTAAACGCTTCCTATTTCTTTCGAGGAATAGGTGGTATTGAGGAAATCAAATACTCGACGCGGACCAAAACCAGCAAAAAAGAAACATCCATCATGAGCGATTGTAAAAACATGGAAGAGTACCTGCGGGGTAATGCTTCGGCTAAATCCCTCACTGGTTCCGATCGTCAAGCGCTTTCGAGCGTGAGGGCGGTGGCCAGTGGCCCAAGGATGCAGGAGGGCAACAACGCATTGGAGGTGCCACAGATCATCGTGGACAAGGTGGAGAAAAGAGGAAGCACGAGCAGCGTGACCAGTCAAGCCAGCTGCATTTCTGTCTTCAGTAATGCTTCTGCGATTGACATTGCTAGCTGCAATGAAGATCGGGATGAATGCATTAAGCTGCGGAAGGAAAAGGCAGCAAGCATTCAAAAAATGGAGGAAGAGATCAGCAAGATGCTGAAATCCTGTGAGGTCCAGAAGAATGTCAACATGACGATCAAGGATGGACTGAGAAGTCTGACGTCGCTCATACGGGATGTGAAGGAAAAGTACGCAGCAGCCTCCAGAAAAGATGAGAAATTCTACCAAGGATTAACTTGGTCAGAAGAAGCACGGCAAGACCGGAGGACGAGACGTGACCGTTTCAACGCAGCAATGCTAAGTAACGTTGTCTTGGATGCTCAGAAGCGGAAGAGAAGCGATCCTGAGCTTACGAAGGATCCAAAAAGGAAGAAGGAGGAGAGACCTCCCAAAAAGACTGCAGGCAAGGGGACCAAAACGGTACCAAAGCCAGTTTCAGAAAATAAGGGAAGAGCCACAGTCATCGTCAAAGTGTCCGAAGGAAATACTTTCGCCGACGTGCTGGCGAAAGTTCGAAGAGAAGCTGACCTGGAGGCTAGCCAGACAAGGGTTGTGGGAGCTTTACCCACAAAAAAGGGAGACCTTCTCATTAAAATTGGATGGTCTTCAAACAAGAAGCTGTTCACCGAGGAGGTGACGAAGGTGATCGGTGACCTGGGTAAGGTGCATATGGCGGACCGGCAAACTACGCTGGAAATCCGCGATATGGACAGCCTTACTGAGAAAGAAGACGTCTTGGGTGCCTTGGAGCAAGTTTCTACGGTACCAGCAGGAAGCTGGAAGGTGACGGTCCTCGGACCAAATAAGCGAGGTATGAAGCTCGCTGTCGTGGTCACCACCCAGGAAGACGCTGCCAGAGTGGAGAAGATGGGGCACATTAAAATCGGTTTTGTGTCCTGCAGAATTAGCAGGAGAGTGATGGTCACAAGGTGTCACAAGTGCCTTGACTATGGCCATATAGGCAGAGATTGCCAAGGATTAGATAGGTCAGCTGCGTGCTTCAATTGCGGAGAAGCTGGCCATAAAGCAGCAGATTGTAAGAAGAGCTCATGCTGCTTCTTATGCCAGGCGAAGTTCGGCGAGAAGAAGGACATCCAACACGTCGCCGGATCAGGTCGGTGCAGGGTCTTCAGGACTGCCTTAGAGGAAGCTAAGAAGACCCTGTCAAGAACAAGAAGGAAATAGGCCAGAACATGAGCGGCACGGAAGAGTCGCGTCAGCGACTAAACGGGACCTCCATCTACGAAGTCTGAAGCCACTAGGTAGTTCCGTAGGTGGGCAGAAGGTTCGAAACCCAGGGGAAGCAAGAAGAGGTTTTAGTCGGTATTGTGACTGCCGTAAAAAGCAGGTATGTGAGGTTTCTTTTTTTTCCTTGCATTTTGTGCGACCCCGACATACCCCAGGCAAGTGGGATCTTCCTGGGCATGCGTAAATGCATTTCCTCTTCACCCCCGTGAATTAAAAAAAAAAAACTTTAAAAAACAATTGTTTAAACAATTTATTTTATTATTTATAAAATAGGATAGTTCCGTAAAAATCCGCTAATATGAGACAAGTGGAGCCAAAATTAGACTCAATTTTTGGCGCCACTTGTCTCATATTAGCGGATTTTTCGGGAACTAATGGCTAAATTAAATTAATTGTTTTGTATTTTTATTTGTATTTTTTTAATAAAAAAAATATTGTTTACTCTTTTTATGAGTTAATAAGCATCATACATCTATAAACAACTTTAAAAAACAATTGTTCAAACAATTTATTTTATTATTTATAAAATAGGTTAGTTTCGTAAAAATCCTCTAATATGAGACAAGTGGCGCCAAAAATTAAATCTAATTTTGGCGCCACTTGTCTCATATTAGCGGAATTTTCTGGAACTAATAGCTTAATTAAATTAATTGTATTCACTTGTTATTTCTATTTTAAAAAAAACGGATTGTTTACTCTTTTTATTAGTTAATAAGCATCATACCTCTATAAAGAACATTAAAAAACATTTGTTTAATCAATTTATTTTATTTATTAAATAGGTTAGTTCCGTAAAAATTCGCTAATATGAGACAAGTGGCGCCAAATTTAGACTCAATTTTTGGCGCCACTTGTCTCATATTAGCGGATTTTTCAGGAACTAATGGCTAAATTCAATTAATTGTTTTCTATTTTTATTTGTATTTTTTTAATAAAAAAAAGATTGTTTACTCTTTTTATGAATTAATAAGCATCATACATCTATAAACAACTTTAAAAAACAATTGTTCAAACAATTTATTTTATTATTTATAAAATAGGTTAGTTCCGTAAAAATCCGCTAATATGAGACAAGTGGCGCAAAAATTGAATCTAATTTTGGCGCCACTTGTCTTATATTAGCGGAATTTTCTGGAACTAATAGCTTAATTAAATTAATTGCATTCTTTTGTTATTTCTATTTAAAAAAAAAACGGATTGTTTACTCTTTTTATTAGTTAATAAGCATCATACCTCTATAAAGAACATTAAAAAACATTTGTTTAATCAATTTATTTTATTTATTAAATAGGTTAGCTCCGTAAAAATTCGCTAATATGAGACAAGTGGCGCCAAATTTAGACTCAATTGTTGGCGCCACTTATCTCATATTAGCGGATTTTTCAGAAACGAATGGCTAAATTAAATTAATTGTTTTCTATTTTTATTTGTATTTAAAAAAAAACGAATTGTTTACTCTTTTTATTAGTTATAAAGCATCATACCTCTATAAACAACATTAAAAAACATTTGTTTAATCAATTTATTTTATTTATTAAATAAGTTAGTTCCGTAAAAATTCGCTAATATGAGACAAGTGGCGCCAAAAATTGAATCTAATTTTGGCACCACTTGTCTCATATTAGCGGATTTTTCAGGAACTAATGGCTAAATTAAATTAATTGTTTTCTATTTTTATTTGTATTCTTTTAATAAAAAAAAGATTGTTTACTCTTTTTATGAGTTAATAAGCATCATACATCTATAAACAACTTTAAAAAACAATCGTTTAAACAATTTATTTTATTATTTATAAAATAGGTTAGTTCCATAAAAATCCGCTAATATGAGACAAGTGGCGCCAAACATTGAATCTAATTTTGGCGCCACTTGTCTCATATTAGCGGAATTTTCTGGAACTAATAGCTTAATTAAATTAATTGTTTTCTCTTTATATTTCTATTTTTTTAAATAAAAAAACGGATTGTTTACTCTTTTTATTAGTTAATAAGCATCATACCTCTATAAACAACATTAGAAAACATTTGTTTAATCAATTTATTTTATTTATTAAATAGGTTAGTTTCGTAAAAATTCGCTAATATGAGACAAGTGGCGCCAAAATTAGACTTAATTTTTGGCGCTACTTGTCTCATATTAGCGGATTTTTCAGGAACTAATGGCTAAATTAAATTAATTGTTTTCTATTTTTATTTGTATTTTTTTAATAAAAAAAAGATTGTTTACTCTTTTTATGAGTTAATAAGCATCATACATCTATAAACAACTTTAAAAAACAATCGTTTAAACAATTTATTTTATTATTTATAAAATAGGTTAGTTCCGTAAAAATCCGCTAATATGAGACAAGTGGCGCCAAAAATTGAATCTAATTTTGGTGCCACTTGTCTCATATTAGCGGAATTTTCTGGAACTAATAGCTTAATTAAATTAATTGTTTTCTCTTTATATTTCTATTTTTTAAAATAAAAAAACGGATTGTTTACATTTTTATTAGTTAATAAGCATCATACCTCTATAAACAACATTAGAAAACATTTGTTTAATCAATTTATTTTATTTATTAAATAGGTTAGTTTCGTAAAAATTCGCTAATATGAGACAAGTGGCGCCAAAATTAGACTCAATTTTTGGCGCTACTTGTCTCATATTAGCGGATTTTTCAGGAACTAATGGCTAAATTAAATTAATTGTTTTCTATTTTTATTTGTATTTTTTTAATAAAAAAAAGATTGTTTACTCTTTTTATGAGTTAATAAGCATCATACATCTATAAACAACTTTAAAAAACAATTGTTTAAACAATTTATTTTATTATTTATAAAATAGGTTAGTTCCGTAAAAATTCGCTAATATGAGACAAGTAGCGCCAAAATTAGACTCAATTTTTGGCGCCACTTGTCTCATATTAGCGGATTTTTCGGGAACTAATGGCTAAATTAAATTAATTGTTTTGTATTTTTATTTGTATTTTTTTAATAAAAAAAATATTGTTTTCTCTTTTTATGAGTTAATAAGCATCATACATCTATAAACAACTTTAAAAAACAATTGTTCAAACAATTTATTTTATTATTTATAAAATAGGTTAGTTTCGTAAAAATCCTCTAATATGAGACAAGTGGCGCCAAAAATTGAATCTAATTTTGGCGCCACTTGTCTCATATTAGCGGAATTTTCTGGAACTAATAGCTTAATTAAATTAATTGTTTTCTCTTTATATCTCTATTTTTTTAAATAAAAAAACGGATTGTTTACTCTTTTTATGAGTTAATAAGCATCATACATCTATAAACAACTTTAAAAAACAATTGTTTAAACAATTTATTTTATTATTTATAAAATAGGTTAGTTTCGTAAAAATCCGCTAATATGAGACAAGTGGCGCCAAAAATTGAATCTAATTTTGGCGCCACTTGTCTCATATTAGCGGATTTTTCTGGAACTAATAGCTTAATTAAATTAATTGTTTTCTCTTTTTATTTCTATTTTTTTATAAAAAACGGATTGTTTACTCTTTATATTAGTTAATAAGCATCATACCTCTATAAACAACATTAAAAAACATTTGTTTAATCAACTTATTTTATTTATTAAATAAGTTAGTTCCGTAAAAATTCGCTAATATGAGACAAGTGGCGCCAAAATTAGACTCAATTTTTGGCGCTACTTGTCTCATATTAGCGGATTTTTCAGGAACTAATGGCTAAATTAAATTAATTGTTTTCTTTTTTTATTTGTATTTTTTAATAAAAAAAAGATTGTTTACTCTTTTTATGAGTTAATAAGCATCATACATCTATAAACAACTTTAAAAAACAATTGTTTAAACAATTTATTTTATTATTTATAAAATAGGTTAGTTCCGTAAAAATTCGCTAATACGAGACAAGTGGCGCCAAAATTAGACTCAATTTTTGGCGCCACTTGTCTCATATTAGCCGATTTTTCAGGAATTAATTGCTTAATTAAATTAATTGTTTTCTATTTTTATTTCTATTTTTTTATAAAAAACGGATTGTTTACTCTTTATATTAGTTAATAAGCATCATACCTCTATAAACAACATTAAAAAACATTTGTTTAATCAACTTATTTTATTTATTAAATAAGTTAGTTCCGTAAAAATTCGCTAATATGAGACAAGTGGCGCCAAAATTAGACTCAATTTTTGGCGCTACTTGTCTCATATTAGCGGATTTTTCAGGAACTAATGGCTAAATTAAATTAATTGTTTTCTTTTTTTATTTGTATTTTTTAATAAAAAAAAGATTGTTTACTCTTTTTATGAGTTAATAAGCATCATACATCTATAAACAACTTTAAAAAACAATTGTTTAAACAATTTATTTTATTATTTATAAAATAGGTTAGTTCCGTAAAAATTCGCTAATACGAGACAAGTGGCGCCAAAATTAGACTCAATTTTTGGCGCCACTTGTCTTATATTAGCCGATTTTTCAGGAATTAATTGCTAAATTAAATTAATTGTTTTCTATTTTTATTTGTATTGTTTTAATAAAAAAAATATTGTTTACTCTTTTTATGAGTTAATAAGCATCATACATCTATAAACAACTTTAAAAAAATCCGTGCTCGTTTGGAATTTCGGTTTCACCGGGGCGCATGGAACTTGTTCTATGCGTGGGGTTGCTGGTCCTCTATCGGACGCGTGCCAGGTCGTGGATAGGTAAACGCTTCCTATTTCTTTCGAGGAATAGGTGGTATCGAGGAAATCAAATACTCGACACGGACCAAAACCAGCAAAAAAGAAACATCCATCATGAGCGATTGTAAAAACATGGAAGAGTACCTGCGGGGTAATGCTTCGGCTAAATCCCTCACTGGTTCCGATCGTCAAGCGCTTTCGAGCGTGAAGGCGGTGGCCAGTGGCCCAAGGATGCAGGAGGGCAACAACGCATTGGAGGTGCCACAGATCATCGTGGACAAGGTGGAGAGAAGAGGAAGCACGAGCAGCGTGACCAGTCAAGCCAGCTGCATTTCTGTCTTCAGTAATGCTTCTGCGATTGACATTGCTAGCTGCAATGAAGATCGGGATGAATGCATTAAGCTGCGGAAGGAAGGGGCAGCAAGCATTCAAAAAATGGAGGAAGAGATCAGCAAGATGCTGAAATCCTGTGAGGTCCCGAAGAATGTCAACATGACGATCAAGGATGGACTGAGAAGTCTGACGTTGCTCATACGGGATATGAAGGAAAAGCACGCAGCAGCCGCCAGAAAAGATGAGAAATTCTACCAAGGATTAACTTGGTCAGAAGAAGCACGGCAAGACCGTAGGACGAGACGTGACCGTTTCAACGCAGCAATGCTAAGAAACGTTGTCTTGGACGATCAGAAGCGGAAGAGAAGCGATCCTGAGCTTACGAAGGATCCAAAAAGGAAGAAGGAGGAGAGACCTCCCAAAAAGACTGCAGGCAAGGGGACCAAAACGGTACCAAAGCCAGTTTCAGAAAAGAAGGGAAGAGCCACAGTCATCGTCAAAGTGTCCGAAGGAAATACTTTCGCCGACGTGCTGGCGAAAGTTCGAAGAGAAGCTGACCTGGAGGCCAGCCAGACAAGGGTTGTGGGAGCTTTACCCACAAAAAAGGGAGACCTTCTCATTAAAATTGGAAGGTCTTCAAACAAGAAGCTGTTCACCGAGGAGGTGACGAAGGTGATCGGTGACCTGGGTAAGGTGCATATGGCGGACCGGCAAACTACGCTGGAAATCCGCGATATGGACAGCCTTACTGAGAAAGAAGACGTCTTGGGTGCCTTGGAGCAAGTTTCTACGGTACCAGCAGGAAGCTGGAAGGTGACGGTCCTCGGACCAAATAAGCGAGGTATGAAGCTCGCTGCCGTGGTCACCACCCAGGACGACGCCGCCAGATTGGAGAAGATGGGGCACATTAAAATCGGTTTTGTGTCCTGCAGAATTAGCAGGAGAGTGTTGGTCACAAGGTGTCACAAGTGCCTTGACTATGGCCATATAGGCAGAGATTGCCAAGGATTAGATAGGTCAGCTGCGTGCTTCAAGTGCGGAGAAGCTGGCCATAAAGCAGCAGATTGTAAGAAGAGCTCATGCTGCTTCTTGTGCCAGGCAAAGTTCGGCGAGAAGAAGGACATCCAACACGTCGCCGGATCAGGTCGGTGCAGGGTCTTCAGGACTGCCTTAGAGGAAGCTAAGAAGACCCTGTCAAGAACAAGAAGGAAATAGGCCAGAACATGAGCGGCACGGAAGAGTCGCGTCAGCGACTAAACGGGACCTCCATCTACGAAGTCTGAAGCCACTAGGTAGTTCCGTAGGTGGGCAGAAGGTTCGAAACCCAGGGGAAGCAAGAAGAGGTTTTAGTCGGTATTGTGACTGCCGTAAAAAGCAGGTATGTGAGGTTTCTTTTTTTTCCTTGCATTTTGTGCGACCCCGACATACCCCAGGCAAGTGGGATCTTCCTGGGCATGCGTAAATGCATTTCCTCTTCACCCCCGTGAATTAAAAAAAAAAAAAAACTTTAAAAAACAATTGTTTAAACAATTTATTTTATTATTTATAAAATAGGATAGTTCCGTAAAAATCCGCTAATATGAGACAAGTGGAGCCAAAATTAGACTCAATTTTTGGCGCTACTTGTCTCATATTAGCGGATTTTTCAGGAACTAATGGCTAAATTAAATTAATTGTTTTTTATTTTTATTTGTATTTTTTTAATAAAAAAAAGATTGTTTACTCTTTTTATGAATTAATAAGCATCATACATCTATAAACAACTTTAAAAAACAATTGTTTAAACAATTTATTTTATTATTTATAAAATAGGTTAGTTCCGTAAAAATCCGCTAATATGAGACAGGCGGCGCCAAAAATTGAATCTAATTTTGGCGCCACTTGTCTCATATTAGCAGATATTCCTGGAACTAATAGCTTAATTAAATTAATTGTTTTCTCTTTTTATGTCTTTTTTTTAATAAAAATACGGATTGTTTACTCTTTTTATTAGTTAATAAGCATCATACCTCTATAAACAACATTAGAAAACATTTGTTTAATCAATTTATTTTATTTATTAAATAGGTTAGTTCCGTAAAAATTCGCTAATATGAGACAAGTAGCGCCAAAATTAGACTCAATTTTTGGCGCCACTTGTCTCATATTAGCGGATTTTTCGGGAACTAATGGCTAAATTAAATTAATTGTTTTGTATTTTTATTTGTATTTTTTTAATAAAAAAAATATTGTTTACTCTTTTTATGAGTTAATAAGCATCATACATCTATAAACAACTTTAAAAAACAATTGTTCAAACAATTTATTTTATTATTTATAAAATAGGTTAGTTTCGTAAAAATCCTCTAATATGAGACAAGTGGCGCCAAAAATTGAATCTAATTTTGGCGCCACTTGTCTCATATTAGCGGAATTTTCTGGAACTAATAGCTTAATTAAATTAATTGTTTTCTCTTTATATCTCTATTTTTTTAAATAAAAAAACGGATTGTTTACTCTTTTTATGAGTTAATAATCATCATACATCTATAAACAACTTTAAAAAAATCCGTGCTCGGTTGGAATTTCGGTTTCACCGGGGCGCATGGAACTTGTTCTATGCGTGGGGTTGCTGGTCCTCTATCGGACGCGTGCCAGGTCGTGGATAGGTAAACGCTTCCTATTTCTTTCGAGGAATAGGTGGTATCGAGGAAATCAAATACTCGACGCGGACCAAAACCAGCAAAAAAGAAACATCCATCATGAGCGATTGTAAAAACATGGAAGAGTACCTGCGGGGTAATGCTTCGGCTAAATCCCTCACTGGTTCCGATCGTCAAGCGCTTTCGAGCGTGAAGGCGGTGGCCAGTGGCCCAAGGATGCAGGAGGGCAACAACGCATTGGAGGTGCCACAGATCATCGTGGACAAGGTGGAGAGAAGAGGAAGCACGAGCAGCGTGACCAGTCAAGCCAGCTGCATTTCTGTCTTCAGTAATGCTTCTGCGATTGACATTGCTAGCTGCAATGAAGATCGGGATGAATGCATTAAGCTGCGGAAGGAAAAGGCAGCAAGCATTCAAAAAATGGAGGAAGAGATCAGCAAGATGCTGAAATCCTGTGAGGTCCAGAAGAATGTCAACATGACGATCAAGGATGGACTGAGAAGTCTGACGTCGCTCATACGGGATGTGAAGGAAAAGTACGCAGCAGCCTCCAGAAAAGATGAGAAATTCTACCAAGGATTAACTTGGTCAGAAGAAGCACGGCAAGACCGGAGGACGAGACGTGACCGTTTCAACGCAGCAATGCTAAGTAACGTTGTCTTGGATGCTCAGAAGCGGAAGAGAAGCGATCCTGAGCTTACGAAGGATCCAAAAAGGAAGAAGGAGGAGAGACCTCCCAAAAAGACTGCAGGCAAGGGGACCAAAACGGTACCAAAGCCAGTTTCAGAAAATAAGGGAAGAGCCACAGTCATCGTCAAAGTGTCCGAAGGAAATACTTTCGCCGACGTGCTGGCGAAAGTTCGAAGAGAAGCTGACCTGGAGGCTAGCCAGACAAGGGTTGTGGGAGCTTTACCCACAAAAAAGGGAGACCTTCTCATTAAAATTGGAAGGTCTTCAAACAAGAAGCTGTTCACCGAGGAGGTGACGAAGGTGATCGGTGACCTGGGTAAGGTGCATATGGCGGACCGGCAAACTACGCTGGAAATCCGCGATATGGACAGCCTTACTGAGAAAGAAGACGTCTTGGGTGCCTTGGAGCAAGTTTCTACGGTACCAGCAGGAAGCTGGAAGGTGACGGTCCTCGGACCAAATAAGCGAGGTATGAAGCTCGCTGTCGTGGTCACCACCCAGGAAGACGCTGCCAGAGTGGAGAAGATGGGGCACATTAAAATCGGTTTTTTGTCCTGCAGAATTAGCAGGAGAGTGATGGTCACAAGGTGTCACAAGTGCCTTGACTATGGCCATATAGGCAGAGATTGCCAAGGATTAGATAGGTCAGCTGCGTGCTTCAATTGCGGAGAAGCTGGCCATAAAGCAGCAGATTGTAAGAAGAGCTCGTGCTGCTTCTTATGCCAGGCGAAGTTCGGCGAGAAGAATGACATCCAACACGTCGCCGGATCAGGTCGGTGCAGGGTCTTCAGGACTGCCTTAGAGGAAGCTAAGAAGACCCTGTCAAGAACAAGAAGGAAATAGGCCAGAACATGAGCGGCACGGAAGAGTCGCGTCAGCGACTAAACGGGACCTCCATCTACGAAGTCTGAAGCCACTAGGTAGTTCCGTAGGTGGGCAGAAGGTTCGAAACCCAGGGGAAGCAAGAAAAGGTTTTAGTCGGTATTGTGACTGCCGTAAAAAGCAGGTATGTGAGGTTTCTTTTTTTTCCTTGCATTTTGTGCGACCCCGACATACCCCAGGCAAGTGGGATCTTCCTGGGCATGCGTAAATGCATTTCCTCTTTACCCCCGTGAATTAAAAAAAAAAAAAACTTTAAAAAACAATTGTTTAAACAATTTATTTTATTATTTATAAAATAGGATAGTTCCGTAAAAATCCGCTAATATGAGACAAGTGGAGCCAAAATTAGACTCAATTTTTGGCGCTACTTGTCTCATATTAGCGGATTTTTCAGGAACTAATGGCTAAATTAGATTAATTGTTTTTTATTTTTATTTGTATTTTTTTAATAAAAAAAAGATTGTTTACTCTTTTTATGAATTAATAAGCATCATACATCTATAAACAACTTTAAAAAACAATTGTTTAAACAATTTATTTTATTATTTATAAAATAGGTTAGTTCCGTAAAAATCCGCTAATATGAGACAGGCGGCGCCAAAAATTGAATCTAATTTTGGCGCCACTTGTCTCATATTAGCAGATATTCCTGGAACTAATAGCTTAATTAAATTAATTGTTTTCTCTTTTTATGTCTTTTTTTTAATAAAAAAACGGATTGTTTACTCTTTTTATTAGTTAATAAGCATCATATCTCTATAAACAACATTCAAAAACATTTGTTTAATCAATTTATTTTATTCATTAAATAGGTTAGTTCCGTAAAAATTCGCTAATATGAGACAAGTGGCGCCAAAATTAGACTCAATTTTTGGCGCCACTTGTCTCATATTAGCGGATTTTTCGGGAACTAATGGCTAAATTAAATTAATTGTTTTGTATTTTTATTTGTATTTTTTTAATAAAAAAAATATTGTTTACTCTTTTTATGAGTTAATAAGCATCATACATCTATAAACAACTTTAAAAAACAATTGTTCAAACAATTTATTTTATTATTTATAAAATAGGTTAGTTTCGTAAAAATCCTCTAATATGAGACAAGTGGCGCCAAAAATTGAATCTAATTTTGGCGCCACTTGTCTCATATTAGCGGAATTTTCTGGAACTAATAGCTTAATTAAATTAATTGTTTTCTCTTTATATCTCTATTTTTTTAAATAAAAAAACGGATTGTTTACTCTTTTTATTAGTTAATAAGCATCATACCTCTATAAACAACATTAGAAAACATTTGTTTAATCAATTTATTTTATTTATTAAATAGGTTAGTTCCGTAAAAATTCGCTCATACGGGATGTGAAGGAAAAGTACGCAACAGCCTCCAGAAAAGATGAGAAATTCTACCAAGGATTAACTTGGTCAGAAGAAGCACGGCAAGACCGGAGGACGAGACGTGACCGTTTCAACGCAGCAATGCTAAGTAACGTTGTCTTGGATGCTCAGAAGCGGAAGAGAAGCGATCCTGAGCTTACGAAGGATCCAAAAAGGAAGAAGGAGGAGAGACCTCCCAAAAAGACTGCAGGCAAGGGGACCAAAACGGTACCAAAGCCAGTTTCAGAAAATAAGGGAAGAGCCACAGTCATCGTCAAAGTGTCCGAAGGAAATACTTTCGCCGACGTGCTGGCGAAAGTTCGAAGAGAAGCTGACCTGGAGGCTAGCCAGACAAGGGTTGTGGGAGCTTTACCCACAAAAAAGGGAGACCTTCTCATTAAAATTGGAAGGTCTTCAAACAAGAAGCTGTTCACCGAGGAGGTGACGAAGGTGATCGGTGACCTGGGTAAGGTGCATATGGCGGACCGGCAAACTACGCTGGAAATCCGCGATATGGACAGCCTTACTGAGAAAGAAGACGTCTTGGGTGCCTTGGAGCAAGTTTCTACGGTACCAGCAGGAAGCTGGAAGGTGACGGTCCTCGGACCAAATAAGCGAGGTATGAAGCTCGCTGTCGTGGTCACCACCCAGGAAGACGCTGCCAGAGTGGAGAAGATGGGGCACATTAAAATCGGTTTTTTGTCCTGCAGAATTAGCAGGAGAGTGATGGTCACAAGGTGTCACAAGTGCCTTGACTATGGCCATATAGGCAGAGATTGCCAAGGATTAGATAGGTCAGCTGCGTGCTTCAATTGCGGAGAAGCTGGCCATAAAGCAGCAGATTGTAAGAAGAGCTCGTGCTGCTTCTTATGCCAGGCGAAGTTCGGCGAGAAGAATGACATCCAACACGTCGCCGGATCAGGTCGGTGCAGGGTCTTCAGGACTGCCTTAGAGGAAGCTAAGAAGACCCTGTCAAGAACAAGAAGGAAATAGGCCAGAACATGAGCGGCACGGAAGAGTCGCGTCAGCGACTAAACGGGACCTCCATCTACGAAGTCTGAAGCCACTAGGTAGTTCCGTAGGTGGGCAGAAGGTTCGAAACCCAGGGGAAGCAAGAAAAGGTTTTAGTCGGTATTGTGACTGCCGTAAAAAGCAGGTATGTGAGGTTTCTTTTTTTTCCTTGCATTTTGTGCGACCCCGACATACCCCAGGCAAGTGGGATCTTCCTGGGCATGCGTAAATGCATTTCCTCTTTACCCCCGTGAATTAAAAAAAAAAAAAAACTTTAAAAAACAATTGTTTAAACAATTTATTTTATTATTTATAAAATAGGATAGTTCCGTAAAAATCCGCTAATATGAGACAAGTGGAGCCAAAATTAGACTCAATTTTTGGCGCTACTTGTCTCATATTAGCGGATTTTTCAGGAACTAATGGCTAAATTAGATTAATTGTTTTTTATTTTTATTTGTATTTTTTTAATAAAAAAAAGATTGTTTACTCTTTTTATGAATTAATAAGCATCATACATCTATAAACAACTTTAAAAAACAATTGTTTAAACAATTTATTTTATTATTTATAAAATAGGTTAGTTCCGTAAAAATCCGCTAATATGAGACAGGCGGCGCCAAAAATTGAATCTAATTTTGGCGCCACTTGTCTCATATTAGCAGATATTCCTGGAACTAATAGCTTAATTAAATTAATTGTTTTCTCTTTTTATGTCTTTTTTTTAATAAAAAAACGGATTGTTTACTCTTTTTATTAGTTAATAAGCATCATATCTCTATAAACAACATTCAAAAACATTTGTTTAATCAATTTATTTTATTCATTAAATAGGTTAGTTCCGTAAAAATTCGCTAATATGAGACAAGTGGCGCCAAAATTAGACTCAATTTTTGGCGCCACTTGTCTCATATTAGCGGATTTTTCGGGAACTAATGGCTAAATTAAATTAATTGTTTTGTATTTTTATTTGTATTTTTTTAATAAAAAAAATATTGTTTACTCTTTTTATGAGTTAATAAGCATCATACATCTATAAACAACTTTAAAAAACAATTGTTCAAACAATTTATTTTATTATTTATAAAATAGGTTAGTTTCGTAAAAATCCTCTAATATGAGACAAGTGGCGCCAAAAATTGAATCTAATTTTGGCGCCACTTGTCTCATATTAGCGGAATTTTCTGGAACTAATAGCTTAATTAAATTAATTGTTTTCTCTTTATATCTCTATTTTTTTAAATAAAAAAACGGATTGTTTACTCTTTTTATTAGTTAATAAGCATCATACCTCTATAAACAACATTAGAAAACATTTGTTTAATCAATTTATTTTATTTATTAAATAGGTTAGTTCCGTAAAAATTCGCTAATATGAGACAAGTAGCGCCAAAATTAGACTCAATTTTTGGCGCCACTTGTCTCATATTAGCGGATTTTTCGGGAACTAATGGCTAAATTAAATTAATTGTTTTGTATTTTTATTTGTATTTTTTTAATAAAAAAAAATATTGTTTACTCTTTTTATGAGTTAATAAGCATCATACATCTATAAACAACTTTAAAAAACAATTGTTCAAACAATTTATTTTATTATTTATAAAATAGGTTAGTTTCGTAAAAATCCTCTAATATGAGACAAGTGGCGCCAAAAATTGAATCTAATTTTGGCGCCACTTGTCTCATATTAGCGGAATTTTCTGGAACTAATAGCTTAATTAAATTAATTGTTTTCTCTTTATATCTCTATTTTTTTAAATAAAAAAACGGATTGTTTACTCTTTTTATGAGTTAATAAGCATCATACATCTATAAACAACTTTAAAAAAATCCGTGCTCGGTTGGAATTTCGGTTTCACCGGGGCGCATGGAACTTGTTCTATGCGTGGGGTTGCTGGTCCTCTATCGGACGCGTGCCAGGTCGTGGATAGGTAAACGCTTCCTATTTCTTTCGAGGAATAGGTGGTATCGAGGAAATCAAATACTCGACGCGGAACAAAACCAGCAAAAAAGAAACATCCATCATGAGCGATTGTAAAAACATGGAAGAGTACCTGCGGGGTAATGCTTCGGCTAAATCCCTCACTGGTTCCGATCGTCAAGCGCTTTCGAGCGTGAAGGCGGTGGCCAGTGGCCCAAGGATGCAGGAGGGCAACAACGCATTGGAGGTGCCACAGATCATCGTGGACAAGGTGGAGAGAAGAGGAAGCACGAGCAGCGTGACCAGTCAAGCCAGCTGCATTTCTGTCTTCAGTAATGCTTCTGCGATTGACATTGCTAGCTGCAATGAAGATCGGGATGAATGCATTAAGCTGCGGAAGGAAAAGGCAGCAAGCATTCAAAAAATGGAGGAAGAGATCAGCAAGATGCTGAAATCCTGTGAGGTCCAGAAGAATGTCAACATGACGATCAAGGATGGACTGAGAAGTCTCACGTCGCTCATACGGGATGTGAAGGAAAAGTACGCAACAGCCTCCAGAAAAGATGAGAAATTCTACCAAGGATTAACTTGGTCAGAAGAAGCACGGCAAGACCGGAGGACGAGACGTGACCGTTTCAACGCAGCAATGCTAAGTAACGTTGTCTTGGATGCTCAGAAGCGGAAGAGAAGCGATCCTGAGCTTACGAAGGATCCAAAAAGGAAGAAGGAGGAGAGACCTCCCAAAAAGACTGCAGGCAAGGGGACCAAAACGGTACCAAAGCCAGTTTCAGAAAATAAGGGAAGAGCCACAGTCATCGTCAAAGTGTCCGAAGGAAATACTTTCGCCGACGTGCTGGCGAAAGTTCGAAGAGAAGCTGACCTGGAGGCTAGCCAGACAAGGGTTGTGGGAGCTTTACCCACAAAAAAGGGAGACCTTCTCATTAAAATTGGAAGGTCTTCAAACAAGAAGCTGTTCACCGAGGAGGTGACGAAGGTGATCGGTGACCTGGGTAAGGTGCATATGGCGGACCGGCAAACTACGCTGGAAATCCGCGATATGGACAGCCTTACTGAGAAAGAAGACGTCTTGGGTGCCTTGGAGCAAGTTTCTACGGTACCAGCAGGAAGCTGGAAGGTGACGGTCCTCGGACCAAATAAGCGAGGTATGAAGCTCGCTGTCGTGGTCACCACCCAGGAAGACGCTGCCAGAGTGGAGAAGATGGGGCACATTAAAATCGGTTTTTTGTCCTGCAGAATTAGCAGGAGAGTGATGGTCACAAGGTGTCACAAGTGCCTTGACTATGGCCATATAGGCAGAGATTGCCAAGGATTAGATAGGTCAGCTGCGTGCTTCAATTGCGGAGAAGCTGGCCATAAAGCAGCAGATTGTAAGAAGAGCTCGTGCTGCTTCTTATGCCAGGCGAAGTTCGGCGAGAAGAATGACATCCAACACGTCGCCGGATCAGGTCGGTGCAGGGTCTTCAGGACTGCCTTAGAGGAAGCTAAGAAGACCCTGTCAAGAACAAGAAGGAAATAGGCCAGAACATGAGCGGCACGGAAGAGTCGCGTCAGCGACTAAACGGGACCTCCATCTACGAAGTCTAAAGCCACTAGGTAGTTCCGTAGGTGGGCAGAAGGTTCGAAACACAGGGGAAGCAAGAAAAGGTTTTAGTCGGTAT
The DNA here is from genome assembly GCA_032873175.1 of Leptopilina drosophilae. Lineage (NCBI taxonomy): Eukaryota > Metazoa > Arthropoda > Insecta > Hymenoptera > Figitidae > Leptopilina > Leptopilina drosophilae. The sequence continues at coordinate 27,213,394 of CM065478.1, forward strand.
TGTGACTGCCGTAAAAAGCAGGTATGTGAGGTTTCTTTTTTTTCCTTGCATTTTGTGCAAGCCCGACATACCCCAGGCAAGTGGGATCTTCCTGGGCATGCGTAAATGCATTTCCTCTTCACCCCCGTGAATTAAAAAAAAAAAAACTTTAAAAAACATTTGTTTAATCAATTTATTTTATTTATTAAATAAGTTAGTTCCGTAAAAATTCGCTAATATGAGACAAGTGGCGCCAAAATTAGACTCAATTTTTGGCGCCACTTGTCTCATATTAGCGGATTTTTCAGGAACTAATGGCTAAATTAAATTAATTGTTTTCTATTTTTATTTGTATTTTTTTAATAAAAAAAGATTGTTTACTCTTTTTGTGAGTTAATAAGCATCATACATCTATAAACAACTTTAAAAAGCAATTGTTCAAACAATTTATTTTATTATTTATAAAATCTGTTAGTTCCGTAAAAATCCGCTAATATGAGACAAGTGGCGCCAAAAATTGAATCTAATTTTGGCGCCACTTGTCTAATATTAGCAGATATTCCTGGAACTAATAGCTTAATTAAATTAAATGTTTTCTCTTTATATTTATATTTTTTTTATAAAAAACGGATTGTTTACTCTTTATATTAGTTAATAAGCATCATACCTCTATAAACAACATTAAAAAACATTTGTTTAATCAATTTATTTTATTTATTAAATAAGTTAGTTCCGTAAAAATTCGCTAATATGAGACAAGTGGCGCCAAAATTAGACTCAATTTTTGGCGCCACTTGTCTCATATTAGCGGATTTTTAAGGAACTAATGGCTAAATTAAATTAATTGTTTTCTATTTTTATTTGTATTTTTTTAATAAAAAAAGATTGTTTACTCTTTTTGTGAGTTAATAAGCATCATACATCTATAAACAACTTTAAAAAACAATTGTTCAAACAATTTATTTTATTATTTATAAAATAGGTTAGTTCCGTAAAAATCCGCTAATATGAGACAAGTGGCGCCAAAAATTGAATCTAATTTTGGCGCCACTTGTCTCATATTAGCAGATATTCCTGGAACTAATAGCTTAATTAAATTAATTGTTTTCTCTTTATATTTATATTTTTTTAAATAAAAAAACGGATTGTTTACTCTTTATATTAGTTAATAAGCATCATACCTCTATAAACAACATTAAAAAACATTTGTTTAATCAATTTATTTTATTTATTAAATAGGTTAGTTCTGTAAAAATTCGCTAATATGAGACAAGTGGCGCCAAAATTAGACTCAATTTCTGGCGCCACTTGTCTCATATTAGCGGATTTTTAAGGAACTAATGGCTAAATTAAATTAATTGTTTTCTATTTTTATTTGTATTTTTTTAATAAAAAAAGATTGTTTACTCTTTTTGTGAGTTAATAAGCATCATACATCTATAAACAACTTTAAAAAACAATTGTTTAAACAATTTATTTTATTATTTATAAAATAGGTTAGTTCCGTAAAAATCCGCTAATATGAGACAAGTGGCGCCAAAAATTGAATCTAATTTTGGCGCCACTTGTCTCATATTAGCAGATATTCCTGGAACTAATAGCTTAATTAAATTAATTGTTTTCTCTTTATATTTATATTTTTTTAAATAAAAAAACGGATTGTTTACTCTTTATATTAGTTAATAAGCATCATACCTCTATAAACAACATTAAAAAACATTTGTTTAATCAATTTATTTTATTTATTAAATAAGTTAGTTCCGTAAAAATTCGCTAATATGAGACAAGTGGCGCCAAAATTAGACTCAATTTCTGGCGCCACTTGTCTCATATTAGCGGATTTTTCAGGAACTAATGGCTAAATTAAATTAATTGTTTTCTATTTTTATTTGTATTTTTTTAATAAAAAAAGATTGTTTACTCTTTTTATGAGTTAATAAGCATCATACATCTATAAACAACTTTAAAAAACAATTGTTCAAACAATTTATTTTATTATTTATAAAATAGGTTAGTTCTGTAAAAATCCGCTAATATGAGACAAGTGGCGACAAAAATTGAATCTAATTTTGGCGCCACTTGTCTCATATTAGCGGAATTTTCTGGAACTAATAGCTTAATTAAATTAATTGTTTTCTCTTTATATTTCTATTTTTTTTAATAAAAAAACGGATTGTTTACTCTTTTTATTAGTTAATAAGCATTATACCTCTATAAACAACATTCAAAAACATTTGTTTAATCAATTTATTTTATTCATTAAATAGGTTAGTTCCGTAAAAATTCGCTAATATGAGACAAGTGGCGCCAAAATTAGACTCAATTTTTGGCGCCACTTGTCTCATATTAGCGGATTTTTTAGGAACTAATGGCTAAATTAAATTAATTGTTTTCTATTTTTATTTGTATTTTTTTAATAAAAAAAAGATTGTTTACTCTTTTTATGAGTTGATAAGCATCATACATCTATAAACAACATTCAAAAACATTTGTTTAATCAATTTATTTTATTCATTAAATAGGTTAGTTCCGTAAAAATTCGCTAATATGAGACAAGTGGCGCCAAAATTAGACTCAATTTTTGGCGCCACTTGTCTCATATTAGCGGATTTTTCTGGAACTAATAGCTTAATTAAATTAATTGTTTTCTCTTTTTATTTCTATTTTTTTATAAAAAACGGATTGTTTACTCTTTTTATGAGTTAATAAGCATCATACATCTATAAGCAACTTTAAAAAACTCCGTGCTCGGTTGGAATTTCGGTTTCACCGGGGCGCATGGAACTTGTTCTATGCGTGGGGTTGCTGGTCCTCTATCGGACGCGTGCCAGGCCGTGGATAGGTAAACGCTTCCTATTTCTTTCGAGGAATAGGTGGTATCGAGGAAATCAAATACTCGACGCGGACCAAAACCAGCAAAAAAGAAACATCCATCATGAGCGATTGTAAAAACATGGAAGAGTACCTGCGGGGTAATGCTTCGGCTAAATCCCTCACTGGTTCCGATCGTCAAGCGCTTTCGAGCGTGAGGGCGGTGGCCAGTGGCCCAAGGATGCAGGAGGGCAACAACGCATTGGAGGTGCCACAGATCATCGTGGACAAGGTGGAGAGAAGAGGAAGCACGAGCAGCGTGACCAGTCAAGCCAGCTGCATTTCTGTCTTCAGTAATGCTTCTGCGATTGACATTGCTAGCTGCAATGAAGATCGGGATGAATGCATTAAGCTGCGGAAGGAAAAGGCAGCAAGCATTCAAAAAATGGAGGAAGAGATCAGCAAGATGCTGAAATCCTGTGAGGTCCAGAAGAATGTCAACATGACGATCAAGGATGGACTGAGAAGTCTGACGTCGCTCATACGGGATGTGAAGGAAAAGTACGCAGCAGCCTCCAGAAAAGATGAGAAATTCTACCAAGGATTAACTTGGTCAGAAGAAGCACGGCAAGACCGGAGGACGAGACGTGACCGTTTCAACGCAGCAATGCTAAGTAACGTTGTCTTGGATGCTCAGAAGCGGAAGAGAAGCGATCCTGAGCTTACGAAGGATCCAAAAAGGAAGAAGGAGGAGAGACCTCCCAAAAAGACTGCAGGCAAGGGGACCAAAACGGTACCAAAGCCAGTTTCAGAAAATAAGGGAAGAGCCACAGTCATCGTCAAAGTGTCCGAAGGAAATACTTTCGCCGACGTGCTGGCGAAAGTTCGAAGAGAAGCTGACCTGGAGGCCAGCCAGACAAGGGTTGTGGGAGATTTACCCACAAAAAAGGGAGACCTTCTCATTAAAATTGGAAGGTCTTCAAACAAGAAGCTGTTCACCGAGGAGGTGACGAAGGTGATCGGTGACATGGGTAAGGTGCATATGGCGGACCGGCAAACTACGCTGGAAATCCGCGATATGGACAGCCTTACTGAGAAAGAAGACGTCTTGGGTGCCTTGGAGCAAGTTTCTACGATACCAGCAGGAAGCTGGAAGGTGACGGTCTTCGGACCAAATAAGCGAGGTATGAAGCTCGCTGTCGTGGTCACCACCCAGGACGACGCTGCCAGATTGGAGAAGATGGGGCACATTAAAATCGGTTTTGTGTCCTGCAGAATTAGCAGGAGAGTGATGGTCACAAGGTGTCACAAGTGCCTTGACTATGGCCATATAGGCAGAGATTGCCAAGGATTAGATAGGTCAGCTGCGTGCTTCAATTGCGGAGAAGCTGGCCATAAAGCAGCAGATTGTAAGAAGAGCTCGTGCTGCTTCTTATGCCAGGCGAAGTTCGGCGAGAAGAATGACATCCAACACGTCGCCGGATCAGGTCGGTGCAGGGTCTTCAGGACTGCCTTAGAGGAAACTAAGAAGACCCTGTCAAGAACAAGAAGGAAATAGGCCAGAACATGAGCGGCACGGAAGAGTCGTGTCAGCGACTAAACGGGACCTCCATCTACGAAGTCTGAAGCCACTAGGTAGTTCCGTAGGTGGACAGAAGGTTCGAAACCCAGGGGAAGCAAGAAGAGGTTTTAGTCGGTATTGTGACTGCCGTAAAAAGCAGGTATGTGAGGTTTCTTTTTTTTCCTTGCATTTTGTGCCAGCCCGACATACCCCAGGCAAGTGGGATCTTCCTGGGCATGCGTAAATGCATTTCCTCTTCACCCCCGTGAATTAAAAAAAAAAAAAACTTTAAAAAACAATTGTTTAAACAATTTATTTTATTATTTATAAAATAGGTTAGTTCCGTAAAAGTCCGCTAATATGAGACAAGTGGCGCCAAAAATTGAATCTAATTTTGGCGCCACTTGTCTCATATTAGCAGATTTTTCTGGAACTAATAGCTTAATTAAATTAATTGTTTTCTCTTTTTATTTCTATTTTTGTTAATAAATAAACTGATTGTTTACTCTTTTTATTAGTTAATAAGCATCATACCTCTATAAACAACATTAAAAAACATTTGTTTAATCAATTTATTTTATTTATTAAATAGGTTAGTTCCGTAAAAATTCGCTAATACGAGACAAGTGGCGCCAAAATTAGACTCAATTTTTGGCGCCACTTGTCTCATATTAGCGGATTTTTCAGGAACTAATGGCTAAATTAAATTAATTGTTTTCTATTTTTATTTGTATTTTTTTAATAAAAAAAAAAAAAATTGTTTACTCTTTTTATGAGTTGATAAGCATCATACATCTATAAACAACTTTAAAAAAAATTGTTAAAACAATTTATATTAGTATTTATAAAATAGGTTAGTTCCGTAAAAATCCGCTAATATGAGACAAGTGGCGCCAAAAAATGAATCTAATTTTGGCGCCACTTGTCTCATATTAGCGGATTTTTCTGGAACTAATAGCTTAATTAAATTAATTGTTTTCTCTTTTTATTTCTATTTTTTTAAATAATAAAACGGATTGTTTACTCTTTTTATTAGTTAATAAGCCTCATACCTCTATAAACAACATTAAAAAACATTTGTTTAATTAATTTATTTTATTATTTATAAAATAGGTTAGTTCCGTAAAAATCCACTAATATGAAACAAGTGGCGCCAAAAATTGAGGCTAATTTTGGCGCCACTTGTCTTATATTAGCGGATTTTTCAGGAACTAATGGCTTTATTAAATTAATTGTTTTCTGTTTTTATTTCTATTTTTTTTTATAAAAAAACGGATTGTTTACTCTTTATATTAGTTAATAAGCATCAAACCTCTATAAACAACATTAAGAAACATTTGTTTAATCAATTTATTTTATTTATTAAATAGGTTAGTTCCATAAAAATCCACTAATATGAAACAAGTGGCGCCAAAAATTGAGGCTAATTTTGGCGCCACTTGTCTCATATTAGCGGATTTTTCAGGAACTAATGGCTTTATTAAATTAATTGTTTTCTCTTTTTATTTCTATTTTTTTTATAAAAAAACGGATTGTTTACTCTTTATATTAGTTAATATGCATCAAACCTCTATAAACAACATTAAAAAACATTTGTTTAATTAATTTATTTTATTATTTATAAAATAGGTTAGTTCCGTAAAATCTACTAATATGAAACAAGTGGCGCCAAAAATTGAGGCTAATTTTGGCGCCACTTGTCTCATATTAGCGGATTTTTCAGGAACTAATGGCTTCATTAAATTAATTGTTTTCTCTTTTTATTTTTATGTTTTAATAATAAAACGGATTGTTTACTCTTTTTATGAGTTAATAAGCATCATACATCTATAAACAACATTAAAAAACAATTGTTTAAACAATTTTTTTTATTTTTTATAAAATAGGTTAGTTCCATAAAAATCCGCTAATATGAGACAAGTAGCGCAAAAAATTGAGTGTAATTTTGGCGCCACTTGTCTCATTTTAGCGGATTTTTCAGGAACTAATGGCTTCATTAAATTAATTGTTAATTAATGCTGTCCTTCCTGTTTGACGGTATTTTGCAATGTCGTTTGATTTCTTTCAAAATGTTTTTAGTTCATGACATATGAGAACATTCGTACGTCACGAACTAAGAATGTTTGATAGAAATGACACGACTTTTCAAAATTCCTTTAAACCGGAAGGACAGCATTAATGCATCTGAGTGTACAAGAAATGATAAGATTAATTAATATTTCTTTGAAACAAAATAATTTTTAATTGAGTTGAAACAATTATTAACTTATATTAATCTTCCCTTTTTCTTGGCTCAACCCTATAGGTGGGGGATCCAATAAATAGTTGCTTTAAAGAAAACAAAAAAATTATTTGCCCAATGCTCAAAATTACATGACACAAGAAAATTTTCATCCAATAAGAAAATATGGGTTTGTTTCAAGTAAATTATGTCAAGAAAATGTATTTATTTGATTAAATGAACTTTTTTTTAGTGTAAAGTGTAGTACAGTACAATGTCGTGTAGTATACTACTTATGCACTATACAGTACTATTTATTACTATACAGTTTATTAAAGAACTATATGGTCCTATACAGTGTAGTACTGTACTGTATGGTCCTATACAGTGTAGTACAGGATTATATTTTAATATACAGTGTGGTACATTAGTATAAGTACTATTTAGTACTATACAGTGAAGTACAATATTATAAGTACTATTTAGTACTATATGGGTCATTTCATTTAAATTGTCATTTTCAGTCTCAACAAAAGTTGAAGTAGCAAGTTTCGATTCTGTAATTTAAACCACTTTTTTTAAACAGTTATATATATATCACATTAACGAAATTCATAGTGGTCGAGCAATTAAAGTGATATATTCCACATAAGAGACTTTTTTGTCAGAAATAGTAAAAATTTTCAAACAAAAATTTTCTGCAAATCTTCCATTTAATGATGATTAATTTGTTAGGGTCAAGTATTGTTTCGTTACTCTTACAATTGAGGGTTCACCTGCATTAAGGGGATACGCATGGAAGTGAAAGTCCCCGCGTAAAGCGATTCTGCGGCTGCGCGAGAGCACAACGAATAGCCTGCGCGACCCCTTATTGCACGTGAACCATCAATTATGAAACTCAAATGAACCATAAATTTCACTATAAGGTCACGTTTACCCGTGGGGTGCCCGGGTGCAGAATAGGCCCCCTGTGACCGGCTACAGGTCGTAAGAGGCGATCATATGAGGCGCGGAGTGGCGCCACTGCTTGCGGTTAGTACTCGGTTCGTCCCAGGCTTTCTTATAGAGCAGTGGCATACGATGATGATGGGCAGTGCCGTGGCGGCCCGGCAAGTCTAATTTAGACCGTCGACCTCACTTGCCGCAGCAAGGGTGGTAAGACTCTTAATCGGTACTCATACCAGAGTAACTGTTAATGCACTATTAAAGTTGAGCAAAATAGTTTTTTGCGTATTTATTTAACATTTTAGAATTTTTCGAAGGTAAAACTTGGGCTAAAGGTTTGGGACACTCATGACATAATACAACACTCACTACATTCGTTGGGAAAAAAATAGTCAACCCATTTAAATTAAATTGTTACATTAATTCTCCAACAAAGTTTATGTAGTGAAAATTTTGTATACATGTTTGTGTGCATTTTTATTTTTATTTTTATAAAGGGTAAGAATCTTAACTGAGCTTTAGGGACTTTTAAAAATAAACAAAAAAATTTTTTAATTCTAATGCAATTAACAAAAAAAAATCAGGCAGAGAAGTAGGCGCTACTCGCCTGCATCATAGGGTTTCGTGGCCTAAAATGACAAAAATGATGATAATGATAATGAATGAATAAAAAAAAATAAATAATAATTTATTTAGAATTTTTTTTTAATTAATTGTTTAAAACTTTTAATGAAGTAATTGGTTCCTTACTTCCTTTAGTACTTTCGAGTATTTTCATGTCGCATATGTTTTCAATGAAAATATGGAATAGGAGTGATTTAAAATTGATTTTCAAACAGTATAACTTTAACAAATTAAGAATTTAATAATTTATTTTTAGCAATATACAAAAATTGTAGAACTATGTAAATTACCCATTATCATTACCCTAACAACAGTTGTTATGACAACCATTACCATAGTAACGGTTGACATGGCAACGGTTGTTATGGCAAACATTAAGGGGATCCCACATACCGACAATGCAGATCTAAAATGGCTAAAAATCTGCAACGACCGTTTCTTGGAAAATATATGATATTATGGCCTATAAATTTGACAAACTCACTTTTTAACATAAATACGCAGGATGAGTATTTTATTTGTTGTAATTAATGAAAAAAAATTATTCATAAAAAATTAAATATGAAGAGTTTTCTTGTAACAGGTCTTTTGACAAAAGCTCAAACTGCAACGACCATTTCTCGAAAACAACGAAGCAAACATGTTAATGTTTGCCATAACAACCGTTGCCATGGCAACCGTTGCTATATTACTGTTTGCCATAACAACCATTACCATAGCAACGGTTGCCATGGCAACGGCCGTTATGACAACCATTACCATAGCAACGGTTGTTATGGCAAACATTAACATAGCAACGGTTGCCATGACAACGATTGTTTAGACTTAAGACTTAATAATTCAACAACATTCGCTATGTCTATCGGGTAAATTCTTTGGACAGGTCTCTTTATTATACAATCTTTAGTTTTCAAAATAAATACTCTTTCTTTACCATCTTTACCGGGAATTTTGTTCATTATTCGTGCGAAATGTCAGTTTATGCGATTATGACAATCGTCTCCTACCAAAACTATATCTCCTACGTTTAATATCCGTTTTTCCTTTTTACCTTTTTTCAAAATTAATTGACTCAGATATGCATTACGAAATCTCTTACGTAAATCGTCTTGGACTTTTTTCCGTAATTGAATTTTTGCATTTAATTTTTTGTGATCAGGAATGTCACAATCTGGTGTACCTATTTCTGGGATATCTTGTAAGAAAATAGAAGGCGTTAACGGCTTAAGTTCGTTCCGGTCATCGTATAAAAAAGTCAATGGTCGCGAATTAACTATTGCTTCCGCATCGCACAAGGTTGTAACTAAGCTTTCATATGTTAAACATGCTTTGCCTAAAACTTTCCTCAATACGGTTACTCGCTCCCAAAAAATTTGTGTCATTATCACTGCATGTTAACCATGGTCTTCCGCGTCTCGCGATAAATCTGCGCAAACATTCTAAAAATTCGTCTGTGGATAATGCCGTTACAAGTTACAGATGTATGGCTCTATAAACCGCGCACGTAAAAATACAAATCTATCCCTTTTTCCCCCCCTTAATGAAAGCTGGTCCTGAAAAATCTATTCTTACTGTTTCAAATACCGCGTCATCTCTAACTCGATTGTACGGTAAGGGGGGAGTTTCGCATTCTAAATGCTTAACTCTTTGTCGTTTATACACTACGCATTCTGTTATTATCGAACGAATCAGTTTGCGCAGAGAAGTAATCTAAAATCGTTCTCTTAAATTACTTATCGTCATCATTGCCCCACTATGTCCTGCTCTTTCATGTGCTTCTTTCACGAGAAATCGAACAACCTCGTTACTGCCATCCAAAAAACAGGACTCAAAAATCGCAAATCATCCTTTCGGTGAAAAATCTTTGTTTTCAGAACATATAGGTCATCCTCATTTTTATAAGTCTTAAATGAAGATAATTTATTCCTTTCTGTGTCCGAAAACATGATTTCTTTCAACATTTTGAGCAATATGACTTCTGTTGCTTTTATTTCGTGATACGTAAGACTCAATTCTTTTCTTTCTTTTTCACTCAAGTAAATTATTTTTGATAAATCTTGATTTTTACAATCTCTTTTCTCCTGAAGGATAATTTTTTTATTTTTATTAAATCTCTGAAGCCATGCGCAGAAACGTATAATTTTTGTATACGATGACAAATATTTCCCAAATGAAAATTCAACGAGATCTATATTAACCATCTGTACTAACGTTTTTTATTAGCTTCTCTACGAATTTCCTCCTTATTTCTTACCTGTGTAACCCTAGGCCATTCTTCTTCAGTCTTCAGCAGACACTCACCTGACCACCACTGAGATTCTAATATTTGCCCCGGACTACACTCTCTCGATGGAAGATCGGCCGGATTTTGATCTCCTGGAACGTAATTCCACTTTCCCTGATTACTGAGTGATTTAATTTCTTTGACTTGATTCCAAACAAAAGCCCCCCACTGAATATCGCTTTCCAGCCAAGCGAGCTCAGTCATCGAGTGAGACTAATAAAATATTTGCTCTATGTTTCTGAATAATGATTTTTCAATGACGGATACGAGTCTGGCTGTAATAGATGCTTCCATTAGTTCTAAGCGGGGCATTGTCGCGCTTTTGGAGCCACTCTTGCTTTTGGGTTTAAAAACCGAACCATGACTTTTTCTTCAGTCTGTATTCTAACGTAAATTACTGTGGCATATGCCACCCCACTAGCGTCTCCAAATGCGTGTATGGTTAATTTTCCCTGATCAAGCTTTCTCGAAATCTCTAGTCGACATAACATGGGCAGTTCACGAATCCACGACAAGAAATTTCTTTTGATCTCTCCGGTTATCTCCTCCCACAACTTACGCAACATTAGTTTAGGCAACAACAAAACCGGACACGTAATACCCAAAGTGTCAAAACGTCGATGTATCATAGAAAGTATTTCTCTTTTTGTTACCTTTGTGGGTTCTATACTATCAAGTAAAGATGGATTAATAGAAATGGTATCTTTTTTCTTATTCCACAAGATTCCCAAAACCAGAGTAGTTTCTTTATTTCTCTCATCATTTGAATAGTCTCACCCACGTGGGTCAAAACCACCTGATAACATGCATGCAGTTGATTCTTTAATAATATTCTCTAATTCATTTTTCGAATTTACGCTTGTGACACAATTGTCAACGTAAAATGAATTTTGCAATTTTTCTATCGACTCTTTAGACGACGACACGAACCATCTTCAAGTTGTTTTAAAACATTTGTTAGTAATAATGAAAAAACTGATGAGAGTAAAAAAGGCTACAAGCAAGACCAAAACAACTCTACAATGCCTGTATTCTATAAGCTTGCCATGTTTTACCCAGAGGAAACGGAGATAGTCTCTGTCTTCCTCGTTTATTGAAATTTGTAAGAACACTCTTCTAATATCCAAGACCACTCTTATCTCTCCCTCTCTAAATCTGTTTAATGATGTCGGTACAAGCTCTATAAAATTCTGCCCCTTCTCTATGCACTGATTAAGGGATTTACTAGCTGGCGCGTCGAAGACGGGTCGAATTCGCTCCTCTTCTATAATGCCATTCGCCTCCCATTCTCTGAAAACCTCATCGTACGCCAATAATAAATTCTGTTTCTTTAACTTTTGAACACCTTTTTCCAAACGAATACGCGAGATTTCGTAATTGTCTGATAAGCGTGATCTTCAACCCATGGCAATTTTACCTCATATCTTCCCGAGCTAATTACTTGAACCGTTTTCATTAAAAAATCTAATGTTTTCTCATCTTTCAATGATTTTCCAATTTTCTCAATTGGATCAAAAATCCCTAACGTATCCAATTGCCACAAATCTGCCACCCCCGCGTCTCGCACGAACATTGAAGTGACCGTATGTTATTAAAACATCTATTTGTCCACTATTTCCTTCAAGATCTGACAATTCAATCTTATGATCTTTCAATTCGTCTACCCACCGATCGCATTTTAATCTCGAAATATTGTCGCAAACAATATCTTAATTTAATACAGAGAAATTACAAGCAAATGAATTATCCAAATTTTCTAAACGAATCAAATATAATTTATGATTTCCGACTTTGGACTTAACGCCCCTAAATAAAGAATGAACAACCTCCTTTTCTCCGACTGGTGACTCAGCGAACGTTGCTAAGGCCTTTTCGACTTGTATTTGAGCGCCATATCTATACGCTCTTTGTTTTCGACTTCTCTCTAAAGGAACTCTAGAAGCTTCGTAAGACGATCCGTATTGGTGTTTGGCTCCTCTGTTTCCGTCGTTCCTCGTTGATCACTTCGTTGCCATACTCTCAATATCTCTTCTGGCAGAGAAGATTCCACCAAAGGGTACAACATAGCAGCACACTTGTCGGCTGCTACACCTAATGAATCCAACGCTCGTAAATTCGATTCCAGTTTATCATATAGAGTCGATAACGATGGTTTCTTTCCTCCTTTGAGCGCGTCCTGCATGACAAGTCCGAAGAGCTCTCTTATGTAATATTCCACTACTATGTCTTCTCTATCAAATCTATTTTTCAAGCACTTGATTGCTTTGTCAAAATTTTCTTCAGTTGGCGGAAAACTATTAACTACATCATCAGCTTTTGAGCCGGGAACAGTGGTTTGCAAAATGAACTGAAATTTGTCTTCTTTTCGAATAGACAAATCATCATTGATATTCTTGAACTGGCTCCATCTCTGCAGTGATTTCGTCGTCAGACATCTCAGAAGCGAACAGTGCTTTATTATAGCCGCCATGTGCTTCGTTCAACTCCGCCATTTTTATTTCCAGAAACTGAAAAGCCACCATCTTGTCCGCGTCTAAATGTTGTTTGAAAAGCTGTATGTGCTCTTGTAAAAGCCGTTCGAGCAGCTCTTCTCCATCTTTTCCTTTCATTCATATTTCAGCACAATTTCACGGTCGCCAAATGTTCACTCTGGATATTTGTTTAATCGTAGAATAGAATAAAACAGTTTATTTTATTTGAACGTTACTCCACTTTATTTATTTTATTAAATTATTATATACAAAAATTAGGACACTGAGAAACGTGCTTCGTTCGACGTTCTGTTCTTGACTGACTCATTAAAATATTTCTATATAATCAAAATGTGTGTTTTCGTCAAAATACATGGCTTCTCAAATCTAACAATTATTTAATATAAAATTCAAGAATATCATTTTAAAAAATAATTAAAGACGTGTCACTTATTTTCGTATTTTATATTCTGCCAAAATGTATTCTTTTTTTGCACACTCACTACAAATAGATTACGTGCTTACACTCATTGTTTTATCGACGCTATTACAATAATAAATGAATTACCTCAAAACATCAAAGCAATAAGAATGTTCTGATCTCTATCATGCAAATTATACAGTGGAGCAGAAAAATAAATGATTAACGGTTGTAACATAGTTGTCTACTACTGTCCCTTCAGTAAAATGGTGATAAAATACTTTATATTTCTTATAAGTCAATTATTATTAAAAAGTTTCAATTCTTTAAGAAAGCTGACACCTTGCGTTGCTTTATAAATAATATATTTATGTTGTGAATAACAAAAATAGCAAAATGTCCCCTATTGTCCCGTATATTAGCTTTATTCTTATTATGTGGGTACATATTTTTAAATTCAATGTATAAAAAACAGAAACTTATTTTTATTTGATGAGAAGTTATTTATATGAATATAATATAGATATTCTTAATATCCTAGTAAACAAAAACTAATTAAAATAAATTAAAAAGAATTCACAAAGAACTTTAGTGAATCCCGCTTTGTGACAAATACAAATTGGAGCTATGTTACAATTTTCATGAAATTGGCAAACTGTATTGAACTTCCAAACATTCTAATCTTACCAATTCAGAGGACAAGTTTTGGAGCCTTTAATTTTTTTAATTCGTCAGCATAAATTCAATGCATGCCTTAGTCATTTCTTCAAATGCGAATTCGTTTGCACAAATTGAGGCAAATTTAATCGAGTATACAAAGAGCTTGAATGAATCCTGCTTTCTACCAAAAAAACTTAATTCATTTCAATCCGTTTGAATTAGTTTTTACTGGAATAATATTTGTCCTTTTTTATTTTTTAAAATATCTCCTGTTGTCCCCAAGTATCGTAACCAATCTTCTTTTAGTTTTTGTATAAAAATAAAAAAGTTTGTTGTCTACGCATTAAAATTAATATTTATTTATATAAACGCATCTTATCATTTACACAAAAAAAGAAAAAGGTTTATTAATTTAAAAAAATAAAGTTGTACAAAAACCAAACAAAAGTGATCATATTCTTCTAAAAATCTATCTGCCATTAAAAATGTTTACGTCTAATGTTATAACCATTATCCCTATCGATTTTCTAAAACAATCAAAATTAATAAATAAATCCTCACAGCAGGGTTGCTTGGAACTCAGTTACGAGTAAGTGTGCCGAATGGGGGGAAGGTTACTTCCCCTCGCGGGACTATCTTAGACTGCCCAATAAAAAGGCATCCTTCAGCGTAGGCAGGTAGAGATTTGTTTTCTTTCTCCTGAGAATGATATAACAATAAAAGTTTTCATTTTCCTTCAAAATTTAACGCTTTGCTTTCCTTCTCGCACCTTACGAAATCACATAAGAGTTTCCTTTTCTGTTAAAATTAAACGCTTTGCTTATTTTCTCGCACAAAAGGAAATCGCATAGGAACTTCTCCTATCGTTCCTATCGTTAAAATTTAACGCATTGTCGTCTCTCTTTCACTTAAGAAAAGTAGATAAAATAGAATAAGAGATTCCTTTACTTCTACAATACCTAATTGGCATACTGTTCGTTTCATATAAGGATTTTTAATATTAAAAATGTTAAGATCGACAAAAAAAAGAAATACTGTTAATACTGATTTGACTTCCTACACAAATTTAATAAGTGAGCGGGTTTACCCCGACTTTATGTAAGGGACTTTACCCCGAATGTATTTCTTAAATTTCAGAATAAATTTAAATAAATCTTTTTGAAATCGTACAAAACTACACATGTATTTTGAAAAAGGACAACCAATAATATAAAAAAAATTGTCAAATAAATTAAGTCTTAAAAATAATAATCAAAAAACTTAAAAATTCGAAGATCATTTTTCTTTTTTTACCCTTCTAAAAACAATTGACTACCTCAGATTCTATGACGAATTCATGAAACTAAACGAAAGTTCGTTGCAAGTGAGCGGGTTTACCCCAGTCTCCCCTACATTAAAATTAAAAAAATGTATATTTTTGGCATCTCTATTACGACCAAACGTTTCGCGATAAAAATGTTATGGAGTAGGCCATTTAAATCTTTACATAATTTTTACTAAACTTTGCAAGTAAATCATTAATAAATGTTTAGGAAAGTTTCAGTGCTGTATGGAAAATAATTATTACTCATTTACTGCGAATAAATGATTTAATAAATAAAAATTGACTGTAATTTATTTGTTTTTAATTTATTATTTCTAACATATCTCTATTTTTTCTCATCTTTGATTCAATAATTGTAAGTCTGAATGATAAAGAGAAATTAAAACTTTTCTGCACACACGTCGTTAGCATCGTGGTTAGAGCGTTACCCGAGTCAAAATTCAGAGTCGAATCAAAGTCTGCTAAAGCTTACTTTTTGAAGAATCTAGAAGAACCTAAAGAAGCTTTAGTTATGCTGTTATAGGTTCAATTTTAGATCGCTTAGAATCTACATAAGACCGTTTTCGCTATCTATAAGGCGCACAGTGGCCTAAAGTACTCTTTTTTGTGCCGAAATCGTAGAACTCGCTAACCATTCAATGTATTTGAACAGAAAAAAATAGAAAGGAAAGCTAACATTCTATAGAATAGAGGAAAAATATAGAGAAAGAGGTTAAAAAATACCTAACCTACTAAAAATATTTCAAAACTTGACGTTTCATAAGAAATTTTTAATATTTTGCCTATAGAGGCCGGAAAAGGGTTAAAATAGCGGCTCAAAACAATTGAATTACTTGTTTTTATCTTTCTAATCACAAATCTCATGTAGTAATTAATAAAAAATGGCGGAAGCAATATGGTAGCAAAAAATGTAAAATTATTTATTAATTAAATTAACAACTTGTTAAACCAATTTTGCATTTCGGTTCGGCCATATTGGATCAGCTATTTTGAATAATTAATTTTTAACGTCAAATTTGTAATCAGGGACCCTAAAAACCTTTAAAAAAGGTTGTTAATTTAATTTAAAAGTAATTTTATATTTTTGGCTGCCATATTGCTTCCGCAATTTTTTTCTTAGTTACTACATGATATTTGTATGATTAGAAAGATAAAAGTGAGTCAATTGTTTTGAGCAGCTATTTTGACCCTTTTCCAGTCTCTATAGGCAAAAAATAAAAAATTTCTTATGAAACGTCAAGTTTTGGAATATTTGAAATAGGTTAGGGATTTTTTAATCTCTTTCTCTATATTTTTCTTCTATTCTATAGAATGTTAGCTTTCGTTTCTATTTTTTCTGTTTAAATACATCAAATGGTTAGCGAGTTCTACGATTTCGGCACAAAAAAGAGCACTTTATCCCACTGTGAGACGTGAAAGAGGTCTTAATTTAAGGTCTCTTTATAGCATACTAACTACTACGGACTACAGCGTTTAAAATTCGTGCTTGCGCAAACAAGAAAAAAAGTACTCTTAATATTGAACAAAGAATCCAATTTCGTTGTCATGATCAGTTTTTTGTTCTCTTAACAATTAGAATATTTTGTAAACACAAAATTTTGTTGAATTTTAATTTTATAACAAAACTAATAGCCAGGACAACAAAAAACTGATCATCACAACGAATTTGGATTATTAATTCAGCATAAACAATTCCTTTTTTAATTATATGATATGGTTAATATACGTTACCTGATTTTCTTATTAATAACTACTACAACACAACAAAAACAATAAAATAACATTGAACTCGGATCAAATATATATATATATATATATATATATATATATATATAATATAAATATAATATAAATATAATATATATAATATATATATATATATATATATATATTATATTTATATTATATTTATATTTTATATATATATATATATATATATATATATATATATATATATATATATATATATATATATATATATATATATAATTATATATATATATATATATATATATATATATATATATATACATTACCGTCCGAAGTTGTGCGAACACTAACGTCTCTAGCTATTAAAAAACACACCCGCACAGAAACAGTGATAACTCGGTTAAAAATGACGCCAGATGGTTTTTTAAATTGCATTGGAAAGCTTATTAAATTTCCAATGAAATGTCACTATTTTAAGTTGTATTGCATAAATAGGAAGCGAGATATCATGTTATGAAGACAAAAAAATAATTCTATTTTTTTCGGAATTTCTTACTCTGACTTTGACTCCTGGCACAGCTTAGCAAAGTTTATGAAAAAAATTGTTACTTTTACAGACTATTCCTTGTAACCCAAGCTTTAAATAGAGACCAAGAACAGCAAAAAATATTTACGGGTTCCCGAGATATTACAAAAAGAGTCCGACCGTGCCAAGCAGAATTTTCAATCATCGATTTCTCTAATTCGCCGTTGAGTCAGTTACTTGTCTGTGAAAAAAGTGTCGAAAATTAATTTTACCAAGTACATTTTTACTGGGATCCACTTTTTAAATATCGATATATAATAAATTAATTTAAAAAATGGATCTCAGTAAGAATGTACTTGGTAAAATTAATGTTCGACACTTTTTGCACAGACAAGTAATTGACTCAACGGCGAATTAGAGAAATCGATGATTGAAAATTCTGCTTGGCACAGTTCGACTCTTTTTGTAATATCTCGGGAACCCGTAAATATTTTTTACTGTTCTTGGTCTCTATTTAAAGCTTAGGTTACAAGGAATAGTCTGTAAAAGTAACAATTTTTTTCATAAACTTTGCTAAACTGTGCCAGGAGTCAAAGTCAGAGTAAGAAATTCCGAAAAAAATAGAATTATTTTTTGTCTTCATAACATGATATCTTGCTTCCTATTTATGTAATACAACTTAAAATAGTGACATTTCATTGGAAATTCAATATGCTTTCCAATGCAATTTAAAAAAACCATCTAGCGTCATTTTTAACCAAGTTATCACTGTTTCTGTGCGGGTGTGTTTTTTAATAGCTAGAGATGTTAGCGTTCGCACAATTTCGGACGGTAATGTATATATATATATATAACTTTCCATGTCAAACGGACCAAAGCTCTGACCAAAATTGTAATTAACGAAAATAAACTTATAATAGCTCAAAATATTCGTAAACTAATACCCTTTTAGTTGCAAAGTGGCCGAATTTAAAATTCAAAATGGCGTCATCACTGTGACATGTAAACGACTCTAATTTCGGAAATCAACAAATATATTTAATAATTTTGTTCAGAAAATAATGCAAAAATGTTAGGTCACGATATATTTTAATGTTTTCGGGGTTGCTGATTGCGAATCTGAAGTCCAAATTTCAAAATTCAAAATGGCGGATCCAATATGGCCGATTAATTTTAAAAAGTCCTTAAATTCGCTTGAAACTTATTACTCGGGGATTTTGGGGTCGCTGAAAACGAATCCGATATCATTTTTTCAAAATTCAATATGGCGGATTCAATATGGCGGTCGATTAAAAAATTTTCTAATTCACTGGAAACTTGTTATTCGGGGGTTTTTGAGGTCGCTGATTACGAATCCGCTGTTATTTCTTCAAAATTTAAAATTGTGGATCTAATATGCCGGTCGTTAAAAAAATCGTCAAATCCACTTTAAACTTGTTACTTGCGGGTTTTTGGCCATTTTCTCTGTAATAAATGATTGCAGGATATACTGTGCATTGTTCATTATTATAATGAAAACCTTGTACAGCATCTTGTGCAACGTATGCGTAGTTTTCAGAGAAGTCATACTGCAGTAATACTTCGCCTTCTTGGAGGTCTCTTTTTCTTTCCTGATTGTATTCCAATTGATTTTTAGCAATGTAGTGGTGTGGCAAAAGTTTTAAAAATTGACTAGATAATTTCCTTACAAAGTCATTTCAAGAATAATACTTTTTTGTCAAAGTGCACCTATCAGTCGATTCCCAACAACTACAAATAATTTCAGTTATTTCATTTTCCTCCAGAATGTTTGAAACCATATTTTTTGGTCTCAGTTCAGCAAATTTCGAGAAGCCAATTGAAAATTTAGGATACTGTTCCTTAAATTCATTATGTATCACTTTAATATCTGCAAGCAAAAGTCTTTTCTGCAATAACATTTTTTCTCCATTTACTTTAGCGGAAACAGTATCCTTTTTACCAGGCATAATACGACTATTCTGACCCCTTTATAAAACTCTTTAACTTTGTTAATTGTTTTCTTAGATAGTCTTTTGCACAGTTTCGATTCAGGTGTTGCTAAAATTCCTTTATTCATTTTCAAATGTTTAGCTTGTCGAGCTTGTTTCTCTGAAGTGTTAAATTCTGACGCAATTTGTCTTACAGTCCAGCATTCAGGAGCAACTGTCAGTATAGACATACGTAAAGGATCATTTATTGGCAAAGAAGAAAAATTTTTCTTTTAAGCCGCTTAAAAGTTGCTCTAGTTGTTCCTCTCTTGTCAGACATTTCCTTTTACTCTCTGGTTCTTCTGTCTCTAAATTTTCATAATCACTGGTAGCAATGCTTTCAACGGAAGCGTTGTTACACATTTTACGACATGAGGAGCAAATTTTTGAATTTTTTGGCATTTGAGGAAATTGTTTTATTAATGACTTTGACATTATCCTTAAACTTGAACCATAGTGATTTTCAAGGCTTAAAGGGTTAATGCACCTATCTCCATGACGAAAACGGCTAGAAATTGTCTTTTTACTGTCTGACATAACAGAAATGATAAAATACAAATAAAACGATTTAACGAAAAAAAAGAAATTTTAATGTAAAATTTAAAAAAAACTTACCTTTTGTCATTTAAAAAAATTTACTTAGAGAAATACTGAAATTCGTTAAAAATTAAAAAAATGAAAAAAGTAAGAAAAGAACAAAGAACAGAAAAATAAGAAAAAACACTTATATCAAAAAATTAATGAAAAAAAAATTAAAGTGAAAAGTTTAAAACGAAATCACTGAAAAAAAGAAATAATTGGAAATGAATAGCTCTGAAAAACAATGATTTTTAAAATGTTTGTAGCACAAAATAATCACCTACCTGCGAAAGATAATGACAAATTCCTAATATTTCTGAATTGAAAGTCTTCAGTACTTATACGATGCAAAACGCTTTTCGTTAATAAGAGACACTACCTTATAAATGATATCGCCACCACGCGAACAAAATAAGAATTATATTTTAAAAGCGCGAAATTTTAAATTTCACGAAAACTATAAACATAATAAAGAGCAAAACTAGGTATGTTAAATTATCAAAAAGGCGTTAATTAAAAATAATTTTAATATTAAGTCATAAATAGTAATTGTAATTTCCCTATTATTTAATAAAATAACTTGCACAATTAGAAAATGATAGGCAAAGTAAACGAGGTATATAAACAAGTTTTTAAAATTATTTATCATCTTAATTTCTTATCTTCATTTTTATTAGTTAAAAATTACTAATAATCTGTAATATTTTACTGAAAATTAATAGACTAATAGCTAGTCATGTAATTTACTTAATGAACCAGCAAATTTCACGCGCGCTGGTGTGCAAAACATTATAGACTGGTTATTTATATTTTTACAAAGTTTTCTTTTTTCAAATATCAAATTCAATTTTTAAACAATTTCAAAAAAATTGTATGTATTCACTAAATAATTATTATTATTACTTCCTACAAATTATTTGTCAATATTCCTAAAAAAATTTTATTATTTATCAAAATATTTATTAAAATTTAAAAGAATAATAAATTTATAAAAATTCCTTAAATGAATTCAATTATTCTTTTTATACTTTTAATAAAATTAAAAAAAAATCAGGGCTATTACTGACAACCTTTAAAAAAACATAACAATCAATCCTTTTCAGGGCTTTATCAGTAAAACTCTTACACAGTAAAAAGTGAATCTTATTTTAAATACTATCTGAAATTAAATAAGCCCTGAAAGTAATGCCAGCCTTAATTAAAGCTCGGCTTGCGTGAAAATAAGGATAAGAAATCTGAATTTACAGTTCTACGTTTTAAATTAAGTAAAAAACTGCTGATTTTCAACATGATTGCTTTAAATTCAGCATATTTTGTGCTGATATTCAGCATACTTTTGCTCTTTAAATTCAGCAAAAAAATATGATTTGAAATTAAACAAAGATTGTCTTAAAAATGTTGCATCTTAAATTAAGGTACCTTTCACAGCTGAAAATAAGACTTTCTTTTTACTGTGTACAAAAACTATTTAAGAATCAGACATTTCCAGTCAAGTCAAGTTGGTTTAAAAAAAGTGGCCCTTTTCAGGGCTATAAATTATTTTAGGTAAATTACATAATAAATTTTTTTAAATATATTGCGGTTATATGAAATCCACTATTTTAAAGATAAAAAAAATTATGTCGTAAGCGAAACCAGCCATTTCAAAAACCCGCAAGTAACAAGTTTAAAGTGAATTTGACGATTTTTTTAACGGCCGGCATATTAGATCCACAATTTTAAATTTTGAAGAAATAACAGCGTATTCGTAATCAGCGACCTCAAAAACCCCCGACTAACAAGTTTCCAGTGATTTAGAAAATTTTTTAATCGACCGCCATATTGAATCCGCCATATTGAATTTTGAAAAAATGACATCGGATTCGTTTTCAGCGATCCTAAAATGCCAAAGTAATAAGTTTTAAGCGAATTCAACCTAACATTTTTGCATTGTTTTCTGAACAAAAATATTAAATATATTTGTTGATTTCCGAAATTAGAGTCGTTTACATTTCACAGTAATGACGCCATTTTAAATTTTGAATTGAGCCACTTTGCAACTAAAAGGGTATTAGTTTACGAGTATTTTGTGCTAATATAAGTTCATTTTCGTTAATAACAATTTTGGGCAGAGCTTTGGTCCGTTTGACATGGAAAGTCATATATATATATATATATATATATATCCAATTAATAAAACAAAATTTAAATTGTTATATACTACAATAACTGGTACAAAAATAATGGTTTTTGGTTTCCTTTCCTTTTTCTTTGGCAACTTTGTAAAAATGATTAATTTAAAACGTCATATTTATATTTTTAGGATATAAAAAATTCTACAAGACACAACATACCTATAATTACAAAACTTTACAGTAAACTGATATATAGACATTTAAAAATAGTTATACTGAAAATCAGTAATGTATTGTAACATAATTAAAAGTACATAAAAATGCCATCTATTTTGATAAATATTTATGAAAACTTAACAGTATAATAATACTGAAGTTTGTAAGTACACACTGCAACCCAACCAGTATTAGAGAGTTCGTCAGTGCGCTCATTCAGTTATTTGATCTAATCGCTCAATTATTATAATATTTAAAATAAGTTTAAAACGTTTAATACTCTTTAATAGTTTCTATACATATATATATATATATACTTTTTTAATATTATTATATTTAGTTTTACAAATGGTTAATTAAGAAGAATAACTGGTTGGGACAATATTTTGTTAGTATGCCGCAACTATTTTTGTTTAACTGTAGAATTTTTTCACAATTTACTATTCCAAAATGTCCAAATCATACCTGATAATATTTCACTGTTTCTAAATTTTAACAATATTATCTGTTAACAATATTAGTTAAGTACTTTCCTATAAAAATGAACGTTTGCTTTCTTATTACATTACTGCACATATTCTAAACCAGAATAAATTAATATAAAATCTCCTCCAAATAAATAATATAATGATAAAATAATTAATCTAAATCTAATTATAAAATTAAAAAATAAACATTTAATATAAATATACATTAAATTGTCTATCAACTAAACAAATTATTTCATATTTAATTTTTTTAACGTATATTCTTTTTAATAAACTTTAATTAAAAAGTAAAAAAAATCTTTTTTTAGCAGAGAAACCAAAAACCATTATTTTTGTAACAGTTATTGTAGTATATAACAATTTAAATTTTGTTTTTTTTAATCGGAGATATATCCATTAAGTAAAACTAAAGTACAATATAAATAAGAAAGATCAAAATTTGTTGATGAAGATGAACCAAAGTTAACTGTTTGTGAAATAATATCGTTCACAACAGTTTAGATTAATTATTTTATTTATTTCAAGGTCATGTTATATTTATTTAATCTAATTTAGAACATGTGTGGTATCGATCACGAAACCATTTTTTCTCCTACCTATCCTTAATGTACTTTATATTTTCTTCATTGATTTAGCTTAATGCATCAAAATTAAAATAAAATAATTTTAATAATAATTAGATTAGAAAAAATACAGCCTATTTAAAATTGTGACGCACGGATTCTTTTACGTGGAAATTCAGAATATAAGAATTATTTATATTTTTTTTCTTCAATCCTCCATAATACCAGTGAATTCAGGATATCCCTGTAATTTAAAATGAAAATTTTAAAATAATAAGTTTTAAAATGATCACAATAATAGTATAGAAATAAACACTTTATAATTCTAAATTTTTTAGAGTGAAAAATTTATCTGAAATGAAGGAAAGAATTAATGTTTTATACTTAACAATTACTTTAAATAATAGAAAATTAAAATTATAGAAATCCCCTAACTTTTCTCTGACTTTCCTAAGTGTTAGACATGCTATAGTTACAAAATATAAATTCTCTAAGGATACACGGAAAAAAAAGTCTACGGATCTCTCGTGAACTAGTTTATCGCTTTTGGATGGGACACAAAATTTCAAAATTTCCATTCACTTTTGATTAGAAATGGCGAACGTCAACGAATAGCTGAAACAAAGTTAATGAATTTTTGATGAACTGTTAAGGATAAGTAGTTCGTCAAAAGTAGAGGTACAAGTTGACGAAAAAACATTGAACTCGACAGCTTCAGTAGTATGCGCAGTTCGTAGTGCGCATCAAATATGGCTGATCAAGCAGTCATCATTCAGTCGGTGTCATCGGTGTTTACTCTACGTTTTATTAGTATTTTGATATTTTTTCAAAATTTCTAAAATTATTACACGTGTAATTTATAATTTTTTTTTGTTGTATGAATTATTTTGTTTTCAAAAATATTTATAATTTTATAGATACGATCTTAATATACTTCAACTTAAAATTATTTTATTAAATGTTTTTAATTAATAGGAAAATTAACTTTTCAATTACATAATTTAGTTAAATATTATTTATTTATTATAGGACATTATTCACAAATTTATTTGAATATGAACAATTGTATTATAGAAAAACGTGAACTCATTTCTTGCTTAACATTTTTAGCTCAGAACAAAAATTTATTATGAGTGAATTGCCAGTTTTTAAAAAATAATCCTCTTTCACAGAAATAAGAAGTTAATTTTGATTTTAATAAAATGACAAATTGAATATTTATTATCTTGGTTTTAAATGTAATAATTATAATTAATTGATACCCTGTAAAAATGAATTACGAGTTTGAGATTTTTCATGTACAATTGGCTAGGTTTCATATCGGAATTTATTTTTCTTTTTTATTGTCGACTTAGTTATTTACAGATTTATTACTTTAATTTATTATTTATTAACATAAAAATTCTTTTACTACTTTGTACATTTTATTGATATAAGTGATTTTTTTGTCTAAACAAATTAATTTTTTCTATTTTTGGAAGACATATATAAAACGTAAAAGAAAAAAACACTCTTTTACTTTTTTATAAAATAGAAGACGTTTCGGTGGTCTGGTTGATCACTGATGATTACTAATTGAAATCATTAAAACGAACATCACGTCAATAAATTAAAAATCATAAATAAATAAACGCAATACAACAAAAATAAAATATTTAAATTTACAAATCACAAACATGTTAAAACGAGTGATTAGTCAAAACTGATTTTTTTGTCGTTCACATAGAATTTGTGATACATTCTTTTTTTTATCAATTTCTAAAGCTCATTCATTTTCTCTTCATTATCTCACAAATTTCATTACAACATTTAATACTATATATATGCATATATGCATAATAATATTTTAATAATAATATAAATTTGGTACTGCACAAATGAATTTTTTATTTTCAAGTTTAAAAAATACACATATTTTTTCTAATTCGTTAGTTGATATTGCTTGAATATCATTGTCAAATCCTACTATTAATTTAATTTTACTACAATGATTTGCAAATGCATTTTCTACAATAAGAATTTTTGCAATCACATATTCTTCTTTTGTTAATTCGTCTACTACAAATTTTTTAATTTTGATATATGTCCCATTTCTTAATATGGCAAAACTATTATTAGAACGTTTTCTGTTGTTCGTTTTAATTGAATAAGTACATTTATTTTTTACCATTTTGTTATAAGAAACCGTTTTATTTGAAAGATTGAATTTTTCTGTCCATGCTGCATTCGTTGCTTTGGGCACACCAAAATATCTACATGAGTTTTTTTATATGTTTTTTGTGTTGTTTTTTTCTCCAAATTTGAGTAATATAGTTGTACACGTATATTACAATTATTATATAATTTGTTTCTCAAAAAGTAATCAGCTTGGCACATTGAGAGTTTTCGACAAACTTGATTTGTTACACCGTTTGCAGCATTTATCATGTTCAATAATTTACCATTACCAGTTTCAAAAGGAAAGGCAGTATGTGTCCAACTCGGACCCCAATTTTCTATTGTTTTAGGCCAATGTAATAGTTGATGAACATTGTAAGTCATGGCTGCTATTGTGTAATTACTTTCAACGTCGATAATAAATTTCTTTACTAAATTTTCTAAGCGTTGTAGGTCAATACTTGTGATTATTGGCTGAAAAGAAATGTGGAAGGCTTCTACAATAAGTGCCCAGTGTTTTAATAATTTCGATTTTATAAAATTTTTCATTATTGGTAAACTAAAGTATAAGATCCAATTTTCCCATTCCTTTGCCTTCCAGTGTCCTCTATCTGATATTGAACGAGTAAATCGCATAGCTTGATTTGGAACAAGAATTTTGCTTAAAAAATTATCTATTGTTATAATTTCTTGTGGTTTCAATTTCTTTAACCAATAATCAGTAAATTGTAGCCCTATTCCTAATCGAATAAAGTGCATATTTTCTGTTACAAAACCTGATATTATATTAAAATTTTGTAAGTTTATTAAAGGTGAAACGTGTTTTACTCCATAAGTACCAGTCGTATCTTCTTCTTCTTCTTCATCTTCATCTTCATCTTCATCTTCATCTTCATCTTCATCTTCATCTTCATCTTCATCTTCATCTTCATCTTCATCTTCATCTTCATCTTCATCTTCATCTTCATCTTCATCTTCATCTTCATCTTCATCTTCATCTTCATCTTCATCTTCATCTTCATCTTCATCTTCATCTTCATCTTCATCTTCATCTTCATCTTCATCTTCATCTTCATCTTCATCTTCATCTTCATCTTCATCTTCATCTTCATCTTCATCTTCATCTTCATCTTCTTCTTCTTCTTCTTCTTCTTCTTCTTCAGCTTCTTGTTCTTCTTCAACATCGTTATCATAATCATCAGTAATGTCTTCATCATCATCATCAGTATTATCTTCATGATTATCCGCATCAGCATCATTATCAGCATCGTTATCATCATCAGTATTATCTTCATCAAATATTTCTTCTCTTTCTGCATTAACTATTTCTTCGTTTTCAATTTCTTCAGAAGTAAGCATTTCTTCATCTTCAGTGGCATCAATTTCATTTTGAATAAGCATAAGTCTATCTAAACACATCATAAAGTTTTCTTCGTTTCGTTCTTCAGGAATTGTATATAAAATTGGATATTTTACGCAGCCACCTGTATTTTTTGCATTTCTCACATATTTACCACGATGAAGGCACCAACTGCAACTATAATAGCCATTGTACTGTGCAATACCCTGCATAGGCGCACGTGCTACAGAATCCACACAACAACAAATAGCGAATGGTTTAATTATTCTATTTTCACCTTTAATTTGACATTCAACTCCAGATTCTGATAATTCATTCATTTCGTCGACAAATCCTGTTAGTAGAACATTCATATCCGGTTTTGATTTTCCAAACCATAAAGCAGAAACCATCATTTGAGATGTTCTTACCTCCATTGGTAACTCATTTACCATTAGTTGAATAGGGTAAATTGAAAATGTATTACTCTCGAATGTTGGTGCTCCATCACAATTAAAAATAAAAGAAGCATAATTTTTTTTATTTTCTTCATTTAAATTTCTAACGAAATGGCGATAAGCTTTTCCATCATATATATCTTGATATATTCTGCTTTCATGTCTTCTACGGCGCACTACATAATCATAATATGAATCGTTTTGTTCCAGTAAATATTTAAGTTCATTTTTAATATTAAATGTGACAAAAAAACTATTAAATTTAGTATCATTAATTTTAAAATTTTTTTGACAATTAGAACAATTTTTTTCATTATCACTTCGCAAGAAAGTTCCTGCGTAATGACCGCAATAAGGACAAACTGCGTGATACTTTACAAATTCTTTTGAGAAAAATAATTTGTCTATAAAATAACGAGTATTGGGTAACACAGGTGTTTTAAACATACAATTTAAAGCTGTAAATAAGTCTTTAACAGCTGTATGAGTTAATTCATGAGTTATGGAGTATTTTAGAAACATCATTAACATTTCTCCCTCACTAATTGCTAACGGAGTTTCAATTATATTTAATATATTGGGAGAATCTACTTTCTTCTGCAACCCTTCTGTAATAATATTCGTTAATATATCTTCATTTTGATCCTCTTCTATGGAATTTTCTTCTTCTATAGAATTTTCTTCTTCTATGGGATTTTCTTCTTGATTGAACTGAATTGTACATTCATTTTGAATATTTTCATCTGCATCATAAAGTGAAGAACTCTATAAGAAAAATGTGACAAATAATTAATAATTACTTAATAAATTTTTTTAAGAAATTCATAATTTATTTGTAATGAAAATCTTAATTTATATTTTATTAATTAATTACCTCACTGTCCTGTATTGTTTCAAGATCCATTGCCTCCTCAAATTGAAGAATATTCTAAAAAAAAGAAACATATTTCTGTTACTCGTTTTAGATAATAAAATGTATGTCATTTCGGGCACTTTAAGGCTGGCGCAAAGTAACTGATTTTTGCCCGGTGACAGGGAAACGGGCGCCAAAGTACTTTTCGCCCGCTTGCTCTACCACCGAGTAAGAGGAATAGTATATGAGGCCTCGGATCGAAGAATTCGACCGCCGCTCGGTTGTAAGGAATAATAACAGTCAGGTAACAGTGTGTGGTCCAGAGGCGCTCACTGCTACCTGGCTGGTATTATCCCTTTCGACCGCGCGGCGGTCCAGTTCTTCGATCCGAGGCCTCATATTATGATACAAGGGTGACAAGACGGAGTTTATGTGCTCAGTTCTTCAATATTGATTGAGGCACTTAAATGATGTTATTTCCCATGTTGCTTACTACACTATACAACAAAGATCTATTATGGTCACTGTGTGCTACATGTGACTGTGCATGCTAAGTTTCCACATACAACACAGCTGGTAAATAAAGTGTCCATTATTGAATAGGGCAATAATAGGCATTTTATTGACTGCTGAGTAAAGTATGTGCCTGTACAGATAGATAAAGAGACTGCTTAAGTTGTATAAAATAATTTTTATTTACTGTTAAGAAGAAAAAATTTATCAGTAGTTTTATTTATTCATATTATCAGTAATTTATTTATTTATTTAATTATAATAATTATTTATTTCCTACTGTCCAATTGTCTAACACTAGACAGAAAGCTAACTTAGGACATTTGAGTCCTACTTTATGGAATCATTTTCTTATAACGACGGATCTTATAACGACACATAAAATTTATATCCCTATATTAGTTGACCTCTGACAGTTTACACTGAGAAAACTGGAGGTTTGGACTAAACATTTGGAGGGACTAATCGTTCATATTTGAGAGTTGACTATTGCAAAATACTCTATATATTTAAATACACGATTCACATATAATCGAGTCATTTCTCTTGGAGGGAAAATAAGTTTATGGCAGAGGGAGAAATTAACCATCTTGAGAAATCCCTTCTTTACCCTGCATGGAATTAATAAATATGGTAACCTAATGCATAAATTAAATACATTAAATGTCACAAAAACAAAACAACTTTTTTTATTATTAATTTCTTTAAAGATTAAAGGAACTATTTTAATTAATGAATTATTATCTTAATTATTTAGTAATTCATCTATTAAACAACAAAAAATAATAGAAAAAACCTTGGTGTTGTTCGCACGCATCAGATCGTTCACATTTTCTGCGCAGCTTTTAACCCTCATATATAATTGGAGAGAATATGCAAGCAGATTTCCTTTATCAATTCAAAATTATTTTTAGAAAAAATATCAAACTCTCTTTATAAGCAAAGGAAACATACACTTTTTAATTCTCTGAATTTGACTCTCCAGTTTTCTCAATGTAAAAATGAATAAAGAAAACATTTTTTTAATAACTCCTAAATAAGAAATTTTATTGTGCCCCTTTTCTCTTCTATTAAAAATTTTCGTATCTGTTAAGGTTTTTAAAGAAAACATTAAAATTAATATCGCCTTGGAATTTTATGTGATGTTATAAGATTAAAAATATTTAATTTTGTATTTCCATTCTACCTCATAATTTTTATAAGTATTTAGTATTTTTATTGCTATACTGAACATTCAAGGAACATTATATGACAGTTGAGAAATAAAAATAATCAAAAGAAATATATAAGAAAAACATTTATTTATTTGGAAGAGATTTCTGATTTTATTTTAATTAATAGTATTTTCTAGTTGAAAATACTCGAAGTTTAAAAAAAATAAAGTGATTAATTATTATTTACAATATACATGGAATATTTCTACAAAAATATTAATATAATAAAAAAATATATTTTCCAAAATTTATTTACTTTCAAATAAGAATTTAATTATGATTATTGCAACAAACTATTATTTAACATTATATTATTTTATATTTAATTTAAAATTACACCTTTAATCCTTGGATTATTTATTATTTAATAAAAGTTTCTATAAACTTACTACGAAAAGTCACTAAAAACGTTAACATTATAATTATTAAAGAGCAGTTTATAATTTTATTGGTTATTTTGGTTATTTACTTGAATAAACATTATATTGAATTTTCATTTCAATTAGCATTTTATAGCACGCAACTTCAACAAGCATTTTATTACACAAACAATTGAATTAGACTTATATTCCACAAAATTTTCAATTAACATTTTATTCCACTGGCTTTCCAATAGACATTTTATCAACGGGGGGCGTCGAATATATTTTCTTAATTCAATACAGACATTATTCTCTCAACAAAATTAAATTCAATAGCATTGGTGCTATTGGGCCAACAGTTTTTTTTCTCAGTGTAGGTTCCTGAAATTTGCGATATTTCTTTTTTATAATTTAAAAAAATTGTTTAAAAGGTTTCTGGTATAAAAATATGCATTAAACGTTTTTTTTAAATAAAGAGAGTGAAAAAGTGAAATTAATAATTCTTTCTTTCCAGAAATAACTACTAATAATACTTTTGGATGCTAAAGGTAGATAATTATATTCAAGAACAAAAAAAATAACAATATTTATACTATAACAAAATAAAATTTGTATTATATATTACTTACTGTTGAAACTGTGTTCTGACAAGTTTTTTGACTGTAGCGTCGTTTTGTGGTCCGAGGAATATATTCTTCATCATTGTCCAGCCACAATTTATATTTATTTCTACAAATATCACTCATGATTGTATAACAAAAATTTTCAAAATAAAAATAAATTTTAAAGTTATTTACAATGTTCAAAACATTTTTATGTTCACAATTAGAAAAAGTAAATTTAAATATAGCAGTTGAAATTTTTTTTATTCTTCATGGCGTGCGAATCACTGAACTTTTCAGTCTGCTAAATGCAGATGGGTTGATTGCAGGGATGGGTTTTGACGCGTCACTCGAGGTTTCATACGTATAATACATTTTCGACGTATTATACGTATAAAACTGTATAAAACTATGTAAATTACATTATCAAGATGGCAGACCTTTTTTGACATATTTATCTTCTCTACCACGGAGTAATAATAAGGAGACTGCACTCCAACGTATCCCCTAGTCAAACTGGGAGACGCATGATTTTTCCCTAATCACCAAGTGGTCGAATGTTCAAATGGTCGAATACCAAATCGTCGAATCGTCATTTGATCGAATGCTTAAAACGTCGAATTGTCAACTGGTCCAATGCTAAAAACATCGAATCGGCAAATGGTCGAATGTTCAAAACGTCGAATCGTCAAATGGTCGAATGCTAAAAACGTCGAATTCTCAAATGATCGAATGCTAAAAACATCGAATCAGCAAATGGTCGAATGTTCAAAACGTCGAATGGTCATTTCGTCGAATGCTCAAAACGTCGAATCGTCAAAAAGTCGAAAAATTTGCTTGGTTTAAGTTAATGTTAACTTACATCAAACAAATTTTTCGACTTTTTGACGATTCGACGTTATGAGCATTCGACGAAATGACGATTCGACGTTTTGAACATTCGACCATTTGCCGATTCGATGTTTTTAGCATTCGACCAGTTGACAATTCGACGTTTTGAGCATTCGACGAAATGACCATTCGACGTTTTGAACATTCGACCATTTGCTGATTCGATGTTTTTAGAATTCGATCATTTGACGATTCGATGTTTTTAGCATTCGATCATTTGAGAATTCGACGTTTTTAGCATTCGACCATTTGACGATTCGACGTTTTGAACATTCGACCATTTGACGATTCGATGTTTTTAGCATTCGACTTGTTGACAATTCGACGTTTTAAGCATTCGACAAAATGACGATTCGACGATTTGGTATTCGACCATTTGAACATTCGACCACTTGGCGATTAGGGGAAAATCATGCGTCTCCAAACTGGTGCCAGATTTCTGCGTTGGTTCACTGAGTAGTAATGACTTCTCAAAAATAAAGCGCTTGCGCAGTTTGCAACTATCTTCGTCACTCTTGAAAGAACGATGAGAGAGGTAATTATTTTGACGTGTGAGTTAGAAAGTGTGGTTATGTTTTATTGTTGACAATATATATTATACTCACGAAGTAGTATAAGGAGACCTCACGACAATGCTTAGCAGCGGAAAAATCAACACATTTTAGGGGGGTTAGAGTTACGAGTATTTGCACCATAAGCAGAGGCAGCGCTATTGCGGTTGAAATGTAAACCATGTCCGCCATAACACTTTGTCATATTTCACTAATTTGTAGGTTATGTTCATATACAGAAAACTGTAGTACAAAATTTTCACCACTGAGGCGCAACCTCTGTTAATGGTGCAAACTCTGATAACTCTGTCCCCCCAAATGTGTGCAGATTTTTTTGTCGCGTGAGGTCTCCTTATACTACTTCGTGATTATACTATTAAATAATATTAATAAATTGTAATATAGGAAATGTGTGGGTAGATATTATTCATATTAGCATTATAGCGATTATAGCATTATATTATATTGTATTCATTCACTTTATCATACAAAGAAAAGAATTACTCCGGTTCGACAAAAATAATCTTTTTATTAATATCTACTCACATCTATATTACAATTTATTAATATTATAATATATTGTACTTACTTTTCTCTTTGCAGTTTGTTAATTAATATTTTTTCTTATTTAAATCTTGATTTTCCCGTATAGTTGCTGTTGTCAACAATAAAACATAACCACACTTTCTAACTCGCATGTCAAAATAATGATCTCTCTCATCGTTCTTTCAAGAGTGACGAAGATAGTTGCAAACTGTGCATGCGCGTTATTTTTGAGAAATTAAGTACCACTCAGTGAACCAAGGCAGACATTTGGCACGGAATCTCACTGGTAGTACAGTCTCCTTATTATTACTCCGTGTTCTCTACCATAACCTCAAAAGTATGTTATTTACGTTATTTATTGTTAATATTTAAATAAAAAATTAAAATTTTATACATAATCAAAAATGAGTAAACAAAAATCGTTTAAAGATTATTTACTACATCAGGAAATGCAATTTGAGAGAGTGAAACTGTAAAATAAAAATGTTTCTAAACGTTTATTAGAGTCTTATTTATTTTTGTAAAACATTCTTTCACTTCTTTTCTTTTTTATTAATTTTCTTTCACTTTATTCTTAATTGTTGATTTATAGGAAAAATACTGTGAAAACATCTGTCGCACACTAGTGAATATAGGTTATGCTATATGCTTTTATGGTTCTGACCACGAAGTAGTATATAAGGAGCACTCACTATTGTTTAGCACTTGGCTACAGGTTTTGGGAATCAAATAGAAAATTATCATGTAGCGATCACTGCGCCCCCAACAGAAAGTGCATGTACTTTTCAAAATTCAATATGGCTGCGCCTATGTGACGTTTCTCATTAAGTAAACAATGTATTTGTGAAGTGATGATTTTTAATGATATTAAACAAAAATAAGAAAATAACATTTTAAATTCAAAAAATATTAATTTTCTAAAAGAATTTTGTGAAAATATTAAAAAAAATAAAACAGACTACAAAAACAATTAACTAAAATTAATTTTGTAAAAAATTTTGCATTTTCTTTTTAATATTTTGAAAATTTAATGAATTTTAAACACTTTCTATCTACATATATGTAATTGAAATTTATTCTATAAAATAATTGTAGTGAAATTAACACTTTTATAGGAACTTTAAAATATTCTGAAATGTATGTTTTTGAGGTTAAGAACGTTTGTTTACAACCATTATCTCTATGTATAAAAAAGTTAAAAACAAACGTTCTTAAACTCAAAAACATATACTTCAGCATATTTTGAAGTTCCTGTGAAGTGT
This sequence comes from Leptopilina drosophilae, assembly GCA_032873175.1. Classification (NCBI taxonomy): domain Eukaryota; kingdom Metazoa; phylum Arthropoda; class Insecta; order Hymenoptera; family Figitidae; genus Leptopilina; species Leptopilina drosophilae. Next base: position 27,247,627 of record CM065478.1, read on the forward strand.
AAAATGTTAATTTTATTGGAATTATTTTATAGAATCCATTTTAATTACGTATATGTTTAAAATTCCTTAAACTTGCAAAGTATTAAAAAGAAAATTAGAGCTGTGAAAAATAATTCGAACCGAACTGTTCGAATTTCTTCGTCTAGTTCGAATGTCGAAAAACCGACATTCGAGTTAGCCTAGTTCGAATGTCGAATATTCGACATTCGAACTAGCCCAGTTCGGTTGTGACACCTCTGCAGACAGCCTGCCTGCAGGTTGTCATGGTAACATACAAGAGTAAAAGAGTCAGTAAATTGAAATTTCTTTTTTAAGGTACCGTCCCATGATGGCGTGAAAGCGTCGGCGTAAAGCGTAAACCATGTGAGTGAGTGAGAACGTGATATCTGTTCATCTCTTTCTATCGCACGATTTCTGCTTTACGCCGACGCTTTTACGCCGTCATGGGACGGCGTCTATAAAATTTTATATTAAATATAAACAATTAAAATTTTGCAGTCAATCTCAATAAGTTTTTTGGTAAAATAATGAGTAGATTAGAGTAAGTTAAGTTACATTTTTTTCGGTTCTGGAAAAATCTAAAACATTTTATTAAAGAAAAAATATTTCGAGTTAGAGTATGAGGTTAGATAAGGCCTAAGCACAACTAAAGTCGGTTGCGGGAGACGGTTACGGGATATGGGCTTTCTAACCTAAAAATGTATGTAAATGTTACTTATCCCGTAACCGTCTCCCGCAACCCCCGCAACCGACTTTAGTTGTGCTTAGGCCTATAGCTGGAGGGACAACAAACAGACGACGCAATGTAATTCTTATGGAAGAAAAAAATTTTGCATTTTATTTTCAATATTTTGCAAATTTAATTAATTTTAAACATTTTCTATCTGCATATATGTAATTTAAATGAATTCTATAAATAATTGTAGTGAAATTGATACTTTATACTTCACTAGGAACTTGAAAATATGCTAAAATGTATGTTTTTGAGGTTAGGAACGTTTGTTTACAACTATTTTATACATAGAGATAAATAGTTGTAAATCTTGTAAATAGACGTTACTAACCTCAAAAACATACATTTTAGCATATTTTCAAATTCCTGTGAATAAAGTGTCAATTTCACTACAATCTAATGTCCATCTCTACAGGTGTAACCGCAGCTTTACGTTGTTATGTGAATTCACCTTAATAATTAAAACAATTTATCAATCAAATAAATAAAATTGAAATAAATAGTTTCTTAAATTATTTTTTCTTAAATATTAGTAATTGTTGTATGTAAATAATTATTTAATTCAATTCATAAGTAAAATAATGAATGTAATAATAATCATATAGGAAAAATTTCTGCGCGCGCATAGTTAATTTACCGCTTTTTGTGAATGTGTAGCACGAGTTGACCACGAGGGTTATTTCGTTGGCGTTCTCTAACCTAGCTGGTTTAAAAGTGATTGTGCTAGTTTTATTATAAAACTATTCCTCATCTATTATCAAAAACATTATTCCTAGTCGTTCTCATGGACGACAAAAAAGTGAAGTATGCTTGCGTCCTTTTCAAGGGTGAAAAAAAATTTATAATTGTACGAATATCCAAAATTTTAAACTTTTCGCCTGAAAATTGCATGGATTATGATAAATTTCAATTATATAATATAATTCGAAAAGACGGAAAAATCTGTGTAGCTCAAATCATCATGCTGGGAGGTAAGTACTTTTTGTCTTAAAAAATATTTATTTAAATTATTCTTGTAGATATTGATATTGCTTGTTTTAAAAGTCTGTATTACATTCCTAATTTTATTTGAAAACAATTATCTAATATATGAAGAAAATTTTATTAATTAGGTTTGCCAATTCAATAAGTAATAATACAAATGACATCTAGTAAAGTCAATGTACACTTCTGATATTCAAAAGCAAAACAAAGTTAGAAATGTCTTTTATTTTGATTTATTATCTATATTAAATTCTACTGCCTATCTTTCATTTTCATTGATTGAAAGAAAATTAGATTTGAATTTGATTTTTAATTTCTTGTTAATATAGAAGTGTACTATGTGTTGGTTTTGTTTTCACTGAAATAAATGCCAATAGATACATTTATAAATACCCAATAACAACACACTAAAAACAAATTGACAGAATTTGCTGTTTACTTAGGCAATTTTTGCCTAAAAACAAAAGCTATACACGAAAATAAATTTTTTCTTTAAAAAAAGTAATTTTTTCTTTTAAAAAAGGCAAAAATTGCTTTTTAAATGTAGAAGAATAATTCTAAATTTAAAAAAAGTAATTTTTCCTTTTGTTTTAAAAAGCAATTGCTTTCGTTCTTAGGCAAAAATTGGTTTAGTAAAAAGCACATACTTTAAATTTTTTTCAGTGCATACTATTACTGTTATATCACGGTAATGTTACATTGTAATATTTCCAATATTACATTAACATTACACTAATGTTGTATGCATTCTTAGTTTAAAATGCAACATTTTTTTATTTTTAAATATAGTGAAAAGTATAACAATAGAAAAATATTACAAAAATTTATTTATTACAAATTTTGAAAATCAACTTTTTATTGGGTTAGTCCATTATATTTCACCTTAAGTCGTTGCGGCCTATTTTTAGAAAAATGTCATAATTTGTAGAAATGATATCTGTAGAATACATTTTTGACAATTATTTTAAAATATTTTTGGAATTTAACTTAGAATTTTAATTTTTAAGTTGAGTTGCACGGAGAAAAGGTTAGTTTGACAGCTATGAAAATTGAATAAAAAAACATAAAAATAATTTAGAAAATACCAATTTTTTAATTGATATTTGTTCAAAATGAGCTAATTTACTTATCTAAGTAGATTATTATGTAAATATATGAAAATGAAAGATAAAAATTGATTTTAAAACTTACCTATGAAATGTCAAAAGTCACCACATTTTAATTACATTTTTCTTAAAAGTTTATAAATATTAAAAAATTTATTTATACTTAATATTAAGTACTTTGAATGTACTTTCATATTATGTGCTAACTTTTTAGTTTTATAATATGGAAATATATAGAATTTTACCTTTAACATTGAGTCTTTCATGATTTTCGGTGATTTTAATCACTTATATCTCCTCAGGTGCAAAATGAAAAAATCCAATTTATTTCTTATTATTTAAGTTTGACCTTCTTTTTCATTCTATAAAAATTTGGCGATGGAGTACAAGCTATTTTCGTTTTTATTATGATTTAAAAAATCTGCTTCCAAAGACGAATTTATTAGATAAAATGCAAGTAGTTTTATACTTATACTATTGGATTTTTTCATTTTGCACCTGAGGAGATATAAGTGATTAAAATCACCGAAAATCATGAAAGACTCAATGTTAAAGGTAAAATTCTATATATTTCCATATTATAAAACTAAAAAGTTAGCACATAATATGAAAGTACATTCAAAGTACTTAATATTAAGTATAAATAAATTTTTTAATATTTATAGTAACTGTCAAACTAACCTTTTCTCCGTGCAACTCAACTTAAAAATTAAAATTCTAAGTTAAATTTCAAAAATATTTTAAAATAATTGTCAAAAATGTATTCTACAGATATTAAACATCATTTCTACAAATTATGACATTTTTCTAAAAATAGGCCGCAACGACTTTAGGTGAAATATAATGGACTGACCCTATTACATTTTACATTTTTAATTTTTTAAAATAAAGTTCAAACAAATATTAATAGTATGTAAATTCATGTTTTAAACTTTTTATAACGTGAGTTTTAAACTTATAACATTTTGTAATTTTTTATTCATTGTATAATTTTACTCCCTTTGCATAACGATCGCATAATAGGTTCAATAAAATTGCCAAAGTAGCGTTTTTTTAACTTGCCTCTGAAAAAAACTTATTACTTTCTTTTTTTAAATGCTTTAATTTTCTTGAATTAAATAATAAATAAGTTATCTAAATGTTACTTTACTATATTAAAGATTTCTTAAATTATAATTATTATATGTGTGTGCGTGTGTTGATCCCGTTTTTTGGGAACACGATAACTCGAAGAGGTTTTAACGAATTTGGCTAAAAATTGCTAGGCATATTTAGGTATTATAAAAATATCTCGAAATGGATTGATTAACATTCAAAGATCTTAAAAAAAATTTACTTTATCTTTAAAAAAAAATTTTTTTAATTGGTAATTGAAGTTAATATATTATAATAAAATCTTATTCTTTGCATTAAAACGAATCGATTGGTATATATAAAGTATATACTGTATTTGAATTTATAAAATTAATTAAAATTAAAGACGCAAAATCCGCTCTTTAATTAGAAATTTTTTTTCTTTTTCAAAATTATGTTGTCGTATAATAAAATGTTATTCTTTACTTGAAGACAAACAAAAAATCTTATTCTTTTCATCAAAACAAATCAATTGATGTTTAAAAAGAATATATTATTAGCATTTATAAAATTTATGTATTCACTGATATTCCCATATATTTCTAAGTAATCCCCATTATTTTGATATATTTTATAATATTAACAGGCAGTATCAATAGTGAAAAAAAATTTGTAATATATTTTTACATTGCTCATTTGGAATTTATCAGACTTTTATTGTTAATATCGCACTTATGTCGATAGAAGGCTCTGGGATCGACATTGACATATTAAATACATTTCATGTATTTTAAAAAGTCTTAAGTTGTAATGTTAAAAAATCAGTTATTTTGTGTTTAAAATAATAAAATTTAATTTATTTTTAAGGTTATCTTCAGCTATAAATTAAAAAAAAATAATAGCTATTTTTATTTCGTTTTATTCGAGATTTTATTACTTGTATAGTGTATTTTTTCCGAATTTCAATAAATAAAATTTACAAATTTAATTTTATTACAAAAATAAAATAATAGAAAAATAAAAAAGTATTATTACAAAAAAATGGAAATGTAATATAAATCATTCTTGGTATCGCTGAAATCAGTGTAAAAATAGAATGATACAACAATAATGAAAAATAATAAGTAGTGTAGAATATGAATTTTGGAAATATGCAATTAAATGTTAGTTTATGGAGTCGTAAAAAATTAGACTTTGGTTATTGCAAGAAATAAAAAAATTACTACCAATATACATTAGCAAATCTACGAAAAATTGAACTTTTATGATACTGGAATAGAATATGTAAAAGTATATATATTATTTTTCAATAAAATGTAATTTATCATTATATTTAGCTAAATCATATACAAAACAACATTAATGTACAGAATCAGACTAATATAGTAATGACAACTGTTTTTATAAGTTCATAAATAAAAAAATTCTTAAAGTTCATTTGAAACTCTAATGCGGTGTAGGATTAAAATAAAAAATTTATGAAATTCTAAGTAGACAGTACAGAAAAGAAAATTTTAAAACCTTTTTCTTCTATGTGCGTCTAGTTGTATTTTTGTAGGAACAAAATAAAAAATGTTAATAAAAAGTTTAACAACTGCAATTTTGTCTGACGATTACGAAAATGAAAATAGAAATAAATATTAAGATATTTATTTTTATTATATACAGTTATGAATGTGTAGTGCTGAAATAGATCTAAACAAGTATATGAAGTGACATCATCAGTTCCTGCAAATTAAGAAAATCAAGGTTTTTTCTTGAAATAAAAAATCCTTGTGGATTTGAGCAGAAACTCAAGTTGCAAGCCTGGAAACATTGCGTCATGTATTAACACATACTGTGCAACATAACTAAATAGTATAACAATTTGATGTCATGTCTACATATCCCTTATACAATACTCGAAGATGAAATTTGTCACAAAATATCTATCACAATTGATGAAGTGTTATAAAGAATTTTATCTCAAGAAGGTAACTCATCGAAAATTTAAGTCAACTGCAATAACATGTTAGAAGATTTGCGTTCAGTAAAAATGTTTGTAAATTTTGAAAAAAACTTATATACTCTTAATTAAGCTGGCCGCACGAATAGTTCTCGAAATTTATTGAAAAACTTTTCTAAGTAGGTTTGAAAACTACAGAAAATGAACCTTATTTATTTTACTTTATTTCTGAATGTGAAATTCTTTTGAATAATATGATATTACTATCTGTAAAATTATGAAGTGTTGATCAAATTGAAACAAATTCAATATATACTTATTTTGTTTAATCAATATGTAATGAAAAATTTTTGTTCAATTGTGACTTCTTGAGAATTAAACGTACACTTGAATTATGCTAATTAATTAATTATCCTCATCTTGAGTTAATCAGTTAATTTCTGTATCTATCTGGGAAAAGAAGACCGGATATTCCCAACACTGCCTCGAAACTAGCTCTATGGACTGACAAGCCGCAAAAAATTACAATTTGGCTGCAAATAGGAGTAAAAAACTTCTCAGATTTCTTTTGGGAACAGCAGATGTTGGAATCTTTTATCAGAAAACGGGAGAACAAATTTTTGGATATGTGGATATTGACTGGAGTGGTAGTACGGTTGATCATCGTTCATCATCGTCCAGGCGTTTTTTATGCGTGGAACAGTTGCAGGGTTGCCACAGGTCAGGGAAGTCAGGCAAAAATCAGGGAAATTAGAATTGGTCAGGGAAATCAGGGAAAAGTCAGGGATTTTTATTAAAAGTACTGGAAAAAATTAAATTTTTAGAATTTATAAGAAAATTCTGAATTTTGATGAGACTGAACTCCGCAACGTTTTTAAAAACGAAAACGAATAAATAATGCTACAGTTTTTTTATTTTTAATTTTAAGTCATGTTTTTCTAACAATTGTCTCTTAAGTAGCAATTAATTTCTTAAAAATTAACAAACACGAAAATCAGAGATAAATTTAACTTGAAAAAAAAATTCTTTTTTGATTTTTAGTTTTTTAAAACGTTGCGGAGTTCAGCTTCATGAATTTTGGGTCTTTTTTGTTTGCCTCATATATCATGAAATTGACATGAATTCTAATACAAACCCTTCAATTTTTTCTATTTCTGACAATAATTTCTTTTTAAATAACTCAAATTTTTGAAGAACTATCATAAAAATATTACTTTTAAATTATTTAATGAATAATTTTACTTAAAAAATTGCAAAATTAATTGGAGTTCAAAAGAGTTGCATCTGCAATCTATATAAATAGTTAAACTTTTTAAAGGTTATAATTTAAAATTTTTAGAAAATATCCATTTTTAATGAATTTAAATAGAAATTTGAAAAACAACTGATTAAAGAAATTCAATAAATTATTTTCAAAAGTGATAAACTTCTTTGCATAAATTCAATTGATGTTCAAATTTTTTTAAAAATTATCGTCAAAATTTCAATTATCTTTATAAATAATAAAAATTTTCTCAAAAATTCAATTATTTAAACAAAATTTTCATAAAAAATTCACAGAAATTCAATTATTTACCAATTTTCTATAAATTTCTTCGAACCAATTCAATTATTTTGAAAATTTTAATAAAGTTTCTCGAAAGAATTCAAATATTTTCAGAGAATTGAAAAAAATAGTTTTGAGAAATTCAATTATTTCGTAAAATTTAAATAAAATTCTTTTAAAAATTCTATTATTTAATAAATTTTGACAAAATTCTTTACAAGTTTTAATTAATAAAATTATAATTTTATTAAAATTTGCATGTACGATTAAATTCTTTTCAATACAATTCTTATTAAGAATTTAAATATTTATAAGAATTTAATTATTTAAAAAAATTTAAATAAAATTCTTTGCAAGAAATTAATTATTTTCATAAACAATAAAATTATTCTGGGGAATTCAATTATTTTAAAGAATTCTAATAAAATGCTTCATAAATTTGAAAAATTATAATAAAATTGATCATAGAATAGAATTACTTTCGTAAAATATAACATTCTTCCTAGGAATACAATTATTGTCAAAAATGATTGTAAAAATCTTGGAAAAAATTCAATTATTTTCGTAAAAAATAAAATTCTTTGAAGAAATTTAATTATTTAAGAAATTTTAATTTAATTTAATTAATTAAAAAATTAATTGCAACAATTCAATTGTTTTTAAATATTTTGATAAAATTCTTCACAAAAATTTCAATTTTAAGAAATATTCAATTATTTTATAAATTTTTTTTTGTATTTAAATAATTTAATTCTAGAAGCATTTTCTAATAAAAATTGATTAAAAAATGAATTTTAGTTAGAATAAAATTGATTTTAAATTATAATTGAATATTAAAAGCATAATTGCTTGAATTTTTAGAAATATGTGAACTTTGAAAAGGGTTCAAATTGAAATCTTTGAAAATTTTAATTTATAGTTACAATATTCTTATATGATGTAAAATAATGATTTTATTACTTTGTCATCTTAAATTTATTATAAAACATGAAGAAATCGATTACTTCGGAGTGATTGGTTTCTTCATGTTTTATAATAATATTCTTTTAATTTATTGAATTTCAGAAGGTTTGAATTTGAAAAATCTTACTTCCTATAGAAAAATAATAATGATTGAATATATTTTTTAAATGAAACTATTGATGTTTCTGAATAATTTTACAATTAAAGAAATTTGTAAATAAATGTAATAGAACTTTTTTTGAGGATCTAATAATTTTTAGAGTGAATCAGAATATTCGTCAGGGTCGGGGAAAAAACAAAATTTTGTCTGGAAGTCAGGGAAAAGTCAAGGAAAAACAAAATTAAATTTTTGTGGCAAGCCTGAGTTGTTATTGTAAATCTAAAAAATTACTCCATTATTGACTGAGACGTGAGTGAGTGTCAGTTTGGCTGAGTCTAACAAAGAGGCTAGGCATTACAAAGTTTGTCACTAGAGCTGGACCTTTGAACTGCAACACGATTTTAAAATTCGTATCTTAGTTTAAACTTTAAAAAAACAAGTTGTAAATCCAAATGTTCATTCCATGAACATTTTGCTTCCTCTTTACGATCAGTAAAAAAAATATGCTTCCTTGTGGAGGAAGTAATAACGAAAATTATATTTAATTTTTAACTAATTTTTAATATAATCTAACATTTATAAAATTATATTCTAAGTAATCAAAAAATTTTTAGTGAAAAAGTACATTTTTTAATTTCAATTTTAATTACTTCTATAAATTCTAATACAATATATACTTTATATACATCAATATATTCACCTTGATCTAAAAAATAAAATTTTTGATTTGTTTTCAAGTGAAGAATAACATTTTATTCTTCAGCAACATAATTTTGAAAAAAGAAATGAAACCGGGATTCACACACACACACATGTATCCGGACAATTGTTCAGGGTGTTACGTAACATAGTCCTATATAAGAGAAAATTTGTTTAAAGGATTTTTAAAAGGCACTGATGTGTTTTGTCAAACAAATTTTTTGTTGATCGAATCGCTATTTTGACCCCAGAATCTTGAAGAGCGGCCCTCAAAACCCCCTATATATTATTGCTGCTAAAATTTATTACCTAAAAACACTTAAAATCGTGTATTGAAGTTTAAGTAAAAATTTTGGGCGTTAATGGGTTAAATGAACAATAAAAATTTAATGTAATATTTCAGATACTGAAAAGAATCTACAAGAGGAAATAAAACAAAGAGATGAAAGTAAGAGATTATCATATGTTCCATGGCGTACAATGCGCTCGGCTGAAAATATACCAAGCTCTAGCAATAATTCAGTCAAAAAAACAAAACAAAAAATCCAGGTATAAAATTTATTTTAAAGTAAATGAAAAAAATAAAATAATAACTTTATAATTTTTAAAATTACATTTGTAATTATGGGCATCCGGGAAAAATCGCCCTCAAAAAATGTTTTCCCGCTTGTCTTCCACTTAGTGCAAAAGTTGCAAAATTATTGCAAAAGCGGAGAGCAGTGTGCCTCGGAGAGTCTTCCTCTATCAACCTTCCATATATGAACCCGAAATATTTTATCTTGTCAAAATGAGATCAGTAAGATACTTTAGAAAACAGTCTTATTTTAAGATATTAAAAAATACCTATTTTTGCAGTGTATGTTTACCAAAAAATCCCCACTCAAAATAGTATTTTCTTTCTAACAGTACAACTGGGGTGTACATGTTAAATGTCACATGTTAAATTAAAATTATACAAAACCCTCCATCTCTGTCACGCAATTTCTGCAATTTCGCATGAGAAAAATACATTGTGTCACGTTTAATAAAAAAATATTTTTTTTTAGGAAAAGAAAAGAGAAATTTCACAAAGTGAAAAAAAACTAGATAAAAAAAACTATGAAAGAAAGAAGGTTACTCTTTTAAAAAGTAAACTAATTGAGGGTTCGCCACTTAAAAAAAAAAGTCCTTAAAGGGTAAATAAATATTTTCTAATATTTAACTTTATGTGTCAGTTTACAGACTTTTGTCTGTGGCTGATGCGGCTGTATATTTAAAACAATCTGGTTTTGTAATATCTTAAACTAAAATACTTTTGATTCCATTATCCATAGTATTATGTTACAAATTTACCAGTTTTTCCTTATAAAAAGTAAAAGAATTAGATAATTATTATAAATATTATTTAATATTAAAACATTGAAATGCATATTAAAAAAATTATTACAATACTTTTATTTTTACACTGAAAAATTGAACTTTTTTAACAGTTGTCACTCTAACCAAAAATTTAATACTTTTATACAATTGTTCAAAGGTCCAAAATGACTTAAGAAAATCTAATTATTTATTAAATTTATATGTTTTTCCGTTAAAAGCAAATTGAATTTGGATAATATATAGTGTATTAATACATTAAAAATGTAAGGACCTTCGTAAATACAAACATCATCTTGTTTAAACTATAAAATTGCAAAATCATTAACGATAACTGGTGCATTTACCTTATATAATGTAAAAACAATTTTTTAGTCACAATATATTATTTAAAATATATTTCTTTTAATAAAAAACATATTAAAAAATTAATATATATTTTTTTAGTGCAAAAGAATATAAATTCAAAAATTTCATCCAGCGAATCGGGTAAGCGAAATTAAAATAATCAATGTAATTTAACAAAAAACTTAATTGTATTTGTTTACTATTTTTTTTATGTATTGTACATTGAACTTGAAATTTTTTAATTTTAAGAGTAATTTGAACTTAACTTTACTCTAAATAAATATGTATTTAAAATTATATATATAAAATTTTTAACTCATTCTCAAATTTTAATTATTGAAAAAGTGAAATATATAGAGTAGAACGGGGTGAAAAAGCCACTTTCACACATTTGACCCTATAAAATCTGAATTTAACAATTTTTTCTCAAATTTTCAATTGGTATTGAAAGTTTAGTTATTAACCTTGAAAATTTTTGTCGGAAATATTTTTTATCCCATGAAAGGACTAAGTTATAAGAGTTTTACGAGAGCACTACAAGTGGCTTTTTTACACCACCTGGTGGGGGGAAAAAGCCACCTCGCGATTGTAGCAAAATGTGTTATTAATTTTGGTATTTTTATAGTTTTCCTTTATTTATATGACAAATAATCTTATTTTAAAAATATTTTTATAAATTTTAAGTAGTTTTTAACAAGCAAAATGGAATATTATGTTAAGTTTACCTGTTTTCGATTTTCACTGCCCATTTTCGTACCTTTTTTAAAAGTCCTCCTTAAGTTTCATCACAGATACCATATTTCGTTGCAACCCTTTATTCGTTGTTTATTTTTTTAGTTCACTTTGAACTATTTTCTCGTCGTGTTTAATTAATTTTATTAAATAAACACGAAAAATTTTGTAAAATAAGAGGGTTAGTTTAAGTAGAAAACAAATGAATTTCAAATAATATTCAATGGATTTTTGTCCCTGGCTTTTTAACCCCCAAGTCCAGTTTTTCAAAAAACTAAAATATATTTTAAATTTAGTTTAATTTCCAAAAATTAACATTGTATACGTTTTGAGTATAGTTTTCTCCTTAAGTACAAACATTTACTTTTATTACCCGTTCACTTAATCAGGTTGTAATATGTTTGAAAAGTTCATCGAAATGTTTTACGCAGAGCAACTCAAAAATTAAAATTACAATAAAAACTATATTATTAAAGATACAACATCCAAACAAGAATCAAAAGTTGCGTATTATCTAATAGTATTTATATTCTAAATGGCTGATAAATCGGTTTAATAGTTTTTAAATAAAACTCAAATGGCTTTTTTACCCCATGGCTTTTTCACCCCGTTCTACTCTATGTAATAAAATAATCATGTGATTAAATACCTTGTAGGGTAACAATATGTTTCATGCATGATTTAATAAAGATAATAATGTATGAGGAGTTGTATCAAAGAACTCGCTCGATGCTGCAGAAAAAGGGATAATACCAGCCAGATAGCAATGAATGACCCAGAGATACAACTCCTAATATACAATTTATTAATTGAAACAAAAATTTTAAAATAAATTTTTTTGTTAGTTACCTTAATTAAAAAAACAAATTGTTTTTATTAAATTTTAATTAAATATCTTAAAAGTATATTACTAATGTGATTTTAACTTATAAATGCAAAATAAAAGTAATTTTCATCATATAAACTGTACTACTACCTTAATAAAAATTTTATTATAAATAATTGTTGCAGTGGGATATTTATATTTAAATGGAATAATTGTGTCATAATAGAAAAAAAGTGTTTGTCCTCTGTCCATTGGTAACGTTTAATAAATCACTTAATACATATTTTTCAAAACTTATGTAATATCATAATTACCATTTGAACAACATTAAAAATGTTATGAACTATTGCATGATTTCTTTCCGTGTAGTACAATTAATTATTGGTGAAAATATTTTTCCATTTATTTAGTCCAATATTTTCCGAGGGGGAGAGGGTTAAAGTTTTGGAGTTTTACTTTACAATGCTTATTTTTATAATTTTTTACTCTTTAACAATTAAATAAAAAAAATGTTCATGTTCAGTTTCAATAAATTTTTTAAAAAATATATCGAAACTGAACCTTGAGAATTTTTTTATTTAATTATTTAATTTTAAAAGTCCTCAGTTTAGACACAATTGAAGAAATTTTTTTTCTTTTGATCACTTCCCATGCACGGAAAAAAAGTACAATTGCAATGGAAAAATTTTTCGCCATAACAGCTAAACATTTCGTCAAAAACGAGCGAGCGATATTGGCATTATCGCTAGAATCGCGATATTGAATTTTACTTGAAAGACAACTTAACCATAAAATTACAGATACAATTAAAATTCAGTGAAAATTAAAATTAGATGCGAATTTTTAATTTTTTTCAATCGTATGTTTTAAATTATAACCATATGAAAGTAAATTATTGAACTTAATACTGTTTTAAAACTGAAAAACACAAAATTGATATTTATGCTGTCAAAAATATTTCTTGGTAGGAGCAGTAGATTTTCATATACTTCCAATATGGCTGACGAATTGCACTCAACCAAAGCTCACTATCACTGAATTGGCTAAACTTTCGTCTCATGTAGTTAAGTTTAATTCACAACGTTGGTTATGTTGTTCTTTACTTTAATTATATTCCCAATATTGCTCGTTCGCGTCATGAAATTTTTTTTCGTGTGGAATTGCTCATATTCATGATTTAACCTTTTTTTATAAATAAATTATTAATTTTTTTTTATTCACAGATGACTATAGTGAAGATGAAGAAAATACATTAAAGGACAATAATTTAAACATTCAGAATAAGAACCATATTTTAATGGATAGCGATGTTCTGAATACAGAAAATACATCAAAGGACAAAAATTTAAACGTTCAGAATGAGAAGCAAATTTTAATGGATGATGTTTTGAATGGAAACGAATCATTTAATAGTGATAGTGACACTTCTAAAACAAGTTGTAAATCCAGATGTTCATTACATGAACATTTTGCTTCCTCTATACGATCAGCAAAAAAATTTGCTTCCTCGTGGAGGAAGCACTAACTTATTGTCACGTATTGACATATTTTCCATGTTGTTGTCTTCAAATCTAATTAAAAATTAATTTTAAAAATTTGTTATATTTATTATAATTATAATTAAGTATATTAAGTATATTTAATTTTTAAGTAATTTCTAATACGATCTAATATTTATAAAATCAAAAAAATATTTATAAAATTTGTTTTAATCCTAAATGAACAAAATAAAATTTTTAATAAAAAAATGAATTTTTCATCTTTAATTGTAATTCATTATACAATTTTCAATAGAATATATATTTTACATACATCAATCAATTCGTCTTGATGCAAGGAATAAGATTTTAGATTTATTTTTCAATAAATAATATCATTTTATTGTACAGCAACATGATTCTTAAGAAAAAATGAATTTTTATTAAAAATGCAAATTTTGTGTCTGTAATTGGTTTTAATTTTATAAATTTAAATACAATATATACTTTATATATACCAATCGATCCGTCTTGATGCAAAGAATAAAATTTTAGAAATAAGTGAGTAAGATTTTCTTATACAGCAACATAATTTTGCGGAAAGAACTCATTTTTTGAGAAAAATGCGAATTTTTCAGCTTTAATTGTGATTAACTCTATAAATTCTCATACAATTTATTCTTTTTATATACCAATCGATTCGTCTTGATGCAAAGAATAAGATTTTATTATATATTAACTTCAATAATCAACTTAAAAAAAATTTTTTGAAAAAAAATTTTTTTTAGAAAAAATTTTTTTTAGAAAAAAGTCAAAAAAAAATTTTTTTCTGAGAATTTTTTAAAGTCTATCAATCCAGTTCGAGATATTTTTATGATAAATATACCTGGTAAATTTTAGCCAAATTCGTTAAAACCTCTTCGAGTTATCGTGTTCACAAAAATCGGGATCCACACACACACACACACACACACACACACACACACATACACACACACATACACACACACATACATACATCCGGACAATTGTTCAGGGTCTTATATAACATAGTCCCATATAGAAGAAAATTTGTTAAAAGGATTTTTAAAAATTTTGTAAATTAAACGACTACAAAGCTTCCTCACGAGGAAGCAAAAAGGAATAGAATTTCCTCGGATACAGGTGAATGTAATAACTCATATTAAATTTAACCCTTTGCAAAAAAAAATGGTAAAATTTTTTCATCAAAATCAAGCAGTTTGATACTGGAATCACGTGGACAATATCAGGGTCGGAAATTATTAATTGATTTTGAGGTTATGTTTACATAGGTTACTTAGGTTTGATAAAATTCTTTAACAATCAAATTTACCATTTTTAAATTGTAATAAATTGTAAATACACTTGCACTTTTTTATAAAAAAACAAATTTTTAGGTATTAAATATTATTTTCAAATATAATTTATTATAAATAGTATAAATGGGTTCATTTTTTAGTTAAGTACGTTCCTGCAAATTCAGAATACTTACAGTCTCACACATAACTAACTTATCAACACAAGCAAACTGCCTTTTTTCATTGGTTTTTCCCCCAGAAAGGACTCTAAATGACATTTCGTAATACATCAACGGCAAAGGGTTAACAAATGAAAGAAATAATTTTTTTCTAACACACGCACCGAAAGTACATCATTTCTTACCTGTGAAGCGTGAGAAAAGGATATCTTTCCCTGCGAGCCACAGTGGTTCAAAACTTAAAGAAGATGGCCAAAAGTCAAAAAATAAAAGTTGTTAATATCTTGTAAAACTTAACGTACATGAAGTTAAGTAGCTTGCTCCCCAACGGAGAAAGTTGTAAGTTCTATATTTATTTAGTGACAGCAGCACAAACATACAGATATCAGATAATGAATCGATACACTTTTTAGTCATGAAATATTAAGGTTACTTTAAAATGTTATTAATTAAAAGAAAAACTAGCTAATTTAATTTTGTAAAATGGAAAATTTTTCTGAAAGTGTGTGAAAGACAATGACATATATTTATTCACATAATAAATTAATATTTTTCTATTATTATTGTTATAAACTTAAAAGCAAATTCATTTACATAATTAGACTGCAGTAGTTCAGAAAAAAGGCATACAAATTTTTTACCACGTATTACCACCTTGGTATTTTTTTTCTTAGTTGAGGGAGACATTTTCTATAACATACTAAAAAATCGGCTGCTGCTTCTTGCAACTTTGAGTTTAACATTAATATTTTTGCAACATAAAAGGCGTGCAGTACACAGACTCCCGGACAAACGTTTAATTTTTCGTTAAAATTTTTCTTTATAACAGTGCTGTAGTATAAATCACAATAAATAATTTATTTTAATTTTTTAAAATGAAACAGTTTTCTGGAAGTAAGTTTCAAATGGCGGATCTAATATGGCGGACAAAATTTCAAAAATTGATTAGATTTGCTTTAAAATTGCTACACAGAAAAAATTTAAACTCATATTTGCTGCTTATCATTTTAAGTTTTGTATCAAAATGAGTAAACAGTAAACTACAAGTTGTTTAAAAAAAACTACTCTGGATCAAGTGTCAAGTTAGGTTAGATTGTAATAAAATGCATGGTTTTTATCAGCAGCACCGTCAATTTCAACATTTTATGTTAAATAATTGGTACCACCTAAAAGTTGCTTTATTTACTTTCATAAATACAGGAAAGTAACTCAAATAATACAAGTCTAGTTAGTTATAATATGATTCTTCTATAAAAACAAAAATTTAAATATATTTTTCATTAAATAATCATTTTGATATGTATTCAGAATTTCCATTTAACCATTAACTCAAAACGAAGCAGATATTTTTTATTTTGAAACTTTCTGCCTGAAACTCAAAATGTGTACAAGCAGGATCGTTTTTGCTGCTTATCAAAATGATTATTGTACGGGCATCATTTTGGAGTCAGGTTTCTTCTGTGAACTTGAAGTTTTTCGAGATCACTGATTACAAATCTGATGTCAGTTTTTCAAACTTCAAAATGTCGGATCCAAAATGACGGATCAATTTTTTAAAAAATTAATCATATTCACTTGACTTTTCTTGCAGGTGGTTTTCGAGATTAATAAATACCAGTCCAAAGTTTGTTTTTCAAAATTTCAAATGCTAAACGTCATATAGTAGGAGATTTTTAAAAATTAATAGCAAATTCAAAATCAGAGACTTCGAAGAACGCCGAGTAACGGTTTCCAGAAGTTTTTAAGAACTTTTTGCATTTTCACATCCGCCATATTGCATCCGCCATTTTGTTTTTCAAAAATTTAATATCAAATTAAAAATCAGAGACCTCGAAAACCCCCGAGGAACGATTTTTAGATAGTTTCAGGCACTTTTTAGACTTTTGACCACGTTTTTGGAGATTTGGACCACTGATCGGGAGGTAAAGTCATTTTTCCTCCCTGTGACGTCACTAGCCGGGAAGAAAAGTACTTTTCCTCCCGGTGTCGTCACTGGCATGGAGGAAAAGTAACTTTTATTAGATATAAAGTATAAATCAAAGTAATATGAGATACGTGATTTGCGTAAGTTACGTAATACGAGTTATGTGATTTACGTAAGTTACGTAACAGAATTTATTTTTTGCAAAAAAATTTTATTTATTATTTCAATAAATGTTCAAAAAATATTAAGAAATCTATAAATTTGTTTTTAATTAGACATGGAAGATTCTGAAGGACAGAATTTAATTAAAAAAGAAAAAAGGCCTTTATTAGCACAATCAAAAAAAAATTACAAAATAGATGCGGAAATGTTAGACAGATCAGGTATTTATAATAATAAAATTATGCTGTACAATAAATATTATAAGTTACGGGCAAAAATCTTTTTCTATAGGTAATTTAAGAAATGCTTAAAATTTTCAGGAAAAATACTAATTTCCTATACAGTTTCAACTATTTCTCAATTTGCCTGTAGACATTCCGTGAAATGTCTGGACCTCTGTCTTGACTTAGAGTTTTACTGATAACATATAAATATGTCCTTACACGGTGAAGAGACCTTATGTAAAACAAAATTTATTTCTTGATACCAATTTATAGACGTTTAGTTACTCTTTCATATAAAAAAACTCAAAACATTTTAACAGAAATTAACTTATTTAAATTGCACATACGATAGTATTGCTTCGTGTAACATAAATCAATGTGCGAAGACTGGTGGAACAGAAATTTAACGGAGCCTGTATACAAATCAGAGAATTAAATTCTAATAAAGTTTCTGAAAATATCACATTTTGGACATAAGGTTCTTTTCACAGCGTCAGGACTTTAAAATAATACATTGAAATGCTGATTATATGGAAATCAATTATTTGAAGACAGTGGTATTAAAACGAGACGAAGATATAGTAAATAGTGTTTTATCTCACAATCAAAGTGTTTCTTATGGCCCTGCAAATTTATACATTTCCGTCAAGATGACATTATCAATTATACAATTATCGGCATTTCAGTGTAGCTGCAATCATTAAGCAAGTTCCACATTAGATGTCCGACACGACTCGTTTACCTCCTCTGCCTCATGTACCCTCTTGACGTAGGAGAAGTTAGTATTGAACACGGAAAAAATAAGTTTAGTGACTATTACAGAATTAGTTAAACAGTCTTGGATATATCGTTTTACGTAATTGAGTTTCCTACTTTTTACCAAATGATCTGCGATTAATGCGTAACTGTTCAAAAATATTTACAAAATATTTTGTAATTTTTAAAAAATACGTTTGTACACGGAGAGAAAAAACAAGGCCCCATGAAAAATTATGAAAATTATCACAGTGCAAAGACAGATGGCTCACGGTTTTTCCCGGTGAGATTCTTGCAACGAGCAAGGGCTAAGGCGTGGCCTAACCTCTAAAAGCAAGAAATTCATCGGGAAATCCGGTAAAACTGCCACCTGAAAAAGGCATGAAATGAAGTCACAGGGAAAAGCCTTGTTTTTTCTCTCCGTGTAGAAAATATTTCAGCAATTCTTACAGAACTAATAAGAAAAGTTTAAAATTCTTCTACATAAATAACAAATTAAGTTTCACAGTTATTCAAACTGTTACTTTGTAAGATTTGCTAACAGAGTTGTGTAAAATGATCGTTTGCGCTGTAGGTTGTACGTATATATGATTTTGGACCCAGGTTCACGCGGCATGCAAAGCACTTTTACAAATTCAATTAAATGTTATAATTGTATCAAAAAGGTTAAATATTAAGTTATTGTTATTAGAAGTAGTTAAAATATTAATTTAACCACATTAAATAACAATTGTATTTTTTAACTTAAACTTGTCCATTAAATGTCACATTATAAACTATTTTTCATGGGGATGAATTTGTGAACAAAACAAGAGTTTGAAAATAGTATATTATAAATATTCACACAATAGCAGAATATTTTAATAAAAAAATATAATTTACAATTATTCAACAAATTTCTTTCCTTTATTTTGAAATGTATAATTATAATCTATAAATTTTGTAAAAAAATGTAACATATAATACTGCCGTCCTGATGAAGAAAATGGTTACTTGCAGTCAGAGTGATTTCGAGATATTTAAGGAAACGCGTTTCTAACGAGCTCCACTAATATTTAAAAGTTTTTTTAATAGTTACAATTGCTATTAACTAAATTTAATATGCTCTATTTAATGGCGTTGAAATAATTTGAAAATTTACATTTATTATAAAAAAAATGTCGAATACTGTTAAAAATTAATTTTGAAATCGTCAAAATACTGACAGTAACAGCGTAAGTGCACTTACGGCCTGAGAAGCTTAATTTTTAACACTGCTTTACTAACCGTAACTGCAAATTCTATTAGACATTTTAGCTTATGGCGTGCATAAAACAATTCGAATTTTAAAAGTTTGCACAATTTATTGAACATATTATTAAAATGTAACGTTTTATTTGTTTAATGGTATTTTTTATAAAGTGCGAAAGAAAAAATTAAAAATCAATAAAAAAACATTTTCAAAAATTATTTTATTTTGATCCAAACTCGAATTAACAATGTTCAATTGAAAAGATACAGAAATAATTTATTTAAACACAGTTTATATGATTCAAATAATTATTAAATTCAAGTAAATTTTTATTTGATAACAGTCAATGAATACTAAAGAAATATTAAATGAATTTATTGTAAACAATATATTTATTATTGCTGCGCATCAGTTTCAGCGGCAAAATTAACGTGTTTTTCAGATGCTATATAATTGATCATAGTAACTGAAGCACATATATTTCATATGCATGTTTCAGTTTTTTCGATAAACGATAATTTAATTGAAAGCGGTAAATTAAAAAACTTGTAAGATTAATTATTATTTTAATAAATAATAATCATTCTTCTATGTTTAGAAATTATTAAAAATTCGTATTTAAGTAAAATTTTCTTTCTAGTTTTATTAAAATAATTGAAAAAATTGTTTTAATTATATAAAATTATTTTGCAGAAGCAACCAACCTAATAATTACAAATTATTGCTTCGATCATTTTGAGTCACTTAAAGTTTGTTATTTACTCAATTTGATACTAACTCAAAATGAGTTGCAAAAAAATTATAATTGATTTAATTATATTATTATTTCCATTATAACTAATGATACATAATAATGAATTTTATGTTTCGGATTAAAAAATCAATCAGATTTCATTTTATTAATATACATTTTATTACCAGCACAATGCAGAAATGCAAGTACGCTTCTGAAAGTTGATCTTTTTGGGGATATAAAACTCGAGAATAAAGTGGATAAGTGTTATACGGTTCAACGCCTTAGTTTTTTGGGTCCAGTCGGGCTACATTTCCAAGCCGCACTCGCCAATACGGTTCGAGCTCCAATGAAAGTTCTCATCTACGTCATTATTTTGGCGAATCTTTGCAAGTACGGTTAAATTTTCTGCAAGTACGGTTCTGTAAATAAGTATTTCACGAAAATCTCTGCAAGTACAATAATTAGGGTCTCATTATCTTTAAAATTAATTAATATCGGTAAAATGTAATACTGTAGATAGATTCTAAATTTTATGACGAATCCAACGATATAAAAATCTCATTTTTCATAAAAATGTCACTTAACCACTTTCTTCATCAGGACGGCAGAATACAGAAGGGCAGTAATGTGCAAAAGTTTTAATCAATTATAATAAAACACTTTGAAATCGGTAAAAAGGAACTTTATTTTTTTTTCTTAAAAAGACAATAAAAAGTTACTTACTGTTTTTTGTAATAAATTATGGTAACTTATTTTAAAAAATAAAATTTTCAAATATGTTATTGAAATCACACTGAAAACTTTTTTTCAAGTATT
The DNA here is from genome assembly GCA_032873175.1 of Leptopilina drosophilae. Taxonomy (NCBI): domain Eukaryota; kingdom Metazoa; phylum Arthropoda; class Insecta; order Hymenoptera; family Figitidae; genus Leptopilina; species Leptopilina drosophilae. Next base: position 27,268,864 of record CM065478.1, read on the forward strand.
GAAATAAGTGATTATGATTTTTTTGAAAGTTGTTATTAAATTTCCAAAAAGATTTTAGTACAAAAGTGACTTCTTGTGCCCGTTTATTAAATAAATAAATAACTTTTTATAGGAACGAAGGCAAAAGATTTGCCTAACATTTACTTCTTATTCATATTTTTTTTATAAATTAGGTACAATTCATTTTCTGAATAAAATTAAAATTAATAAGTGCGTTTATTTATGAGACACAAATACTAATTAATTAATAAATAAAATTAATTTAATTTATTAATTAATAAAATCGTTACCAAAAAGATAACAGACTGCTTTTTTAATCATCACTACCAGACATAGAAAATTTTAAATGAAGATTTTTATTATTATAATTTTTTTAATTTTGATGACATTAATAGCAATTCAATTATTGATAGTATTAATTAAATAAGTAATGGATACAATTATATTTGGGTGATTTTCAAATAATTGTGATTTTTTGAATAAGACTTAAATATTTATATATTTCCCGTTAAAATAGTGAACCAAATTTAACTTTCTTTATATATTTTAGTATTTTTTTGTTATTTAAGTACACGTTCAAAAGAAAACTACAAGATCTTGAATACTTTTAAAGTTGCGATGAAACATGCAAAAGTACCATGCCACGGACCTCACATTTTGACACGGTCCTCACATGTGTGTCATCCCCCACAGCACCAAAATTTTCCTAAATATTTAATAAATTTTTAGGAAAGTTTCGATGCTGTGGGGGATAGTTATAACACGTAAATACTTTTCCTTTCTAAAAAAACAGAAAGCAAGAAAAATCGAACTCGTGAACTCGAAAAATGGACATTACTCTTACGCACGCGTGAAATGACGTGAAACACTTCATTGGCCAAGATAGAAAGATGGCCACTGTTTGTGTTCTTTTTGATTCTTATTTATTTTTGGCAAATAATTGTTTCTTTATTATAAAATAAATATAACAGCATATTAAATGTTTTTTAATTTTGAATATTAATGCTGCGTCTACAATAGAAAAAATAATGTGTTGAAAAATATGTTATGTGTCCGGTTGAATTGTCGTAGTGCTTAATGTCAGAGTGGAAAGAAATATTTTTTTTTTAATTGAGAAAATCAAAATTATTTAAATTAATAATTTACCTTTTTTAATTAATAATCAAATCGTTTTGAATAATTTTATAACATATGTAAGATCTATTTAAAAGATTTTAAGTAAAAAATCACCTCAACAGTACGTATACTGTATACATTTTTATGAATCGTTACTGATGCAAACTGTAATTTGACTGAATTAGTTGACATTTTAACGAATAGACACTTTTCCGAATTGTCAATTAAGTTAATTGATAATTTTTTAAAATTACATTTTGACCAAATTTTATATGTAGGTATAATTAAAAAAATTACATTTAATTTAAAGGTAAGAATAACAAGAGAAAACAAATTACATGTTAAAATTTTTAAAGAAAAATTACATGTTAAATGGAAAATGGAAGTAAAGTAGTAGACCGCGAAGCGGTCGACGGAGACGATAGTATAAGTAAAACATTTAGTTAGATTAGGCCTACAAACTACTCGAAAGATATTTTCAATATTTGGTCACATAACAATTTCGTAACAATATTAAAAAACATCGCATGCCACGGACCTGAGAATTTACCCTATTTTTTTAGTTTTACCTATGATACTGATTAGTTAATGAACTGAATATTAAATATCTTTAATAACAGACTTGCAGTGAGTGGTTTAAAAAAATAATTTGTAAAAAATCATTTTAATTGTTATTTATTTTTGAGGACATGCAAAAATCACAGTTATTTAAAAATCACCCATTTCCGAAACGTGGATGTAAAATTATCTCAAAACGTGTACATAAATTTTCGTTTATTTAATAACATTTTCAAACAATTATTATTTATAAATTTATAAATTTATTATTATAATAATAAATTATTATAATAATTTCTGTTTCTCGCAAGCGGCAAAACAAAATGCTATAGTTAGTATATAAGAGAATAAGTATACAAATCCCTGAGCGAGCGAGCGAGTGTGTGTTATGTTTCGTGCATAAGTATTATAGGTTAAATGCACTAGTAGTAGGACACTTAATGATGCGATCTTATATTTTGCTTTTTTTCTTGAAATAACAAATAGGTACTGTGTTTATAAGCATATTATCAATTAAAGGAGTTCTTCAGGATTAAAAATCATATAAATTTGTTACAAATACTTGAGTAATTGATAAAATATAAGCATTTTAGGGAAGATCGAGAAGGAAAGTAACAAAAATCATTTTTTTTATTGTAGCGTTCAAACTATTTAACGAATAATTTTTATTAATATCTTAAGTGAAAGCTTGGACTTTCACCTGTTAAATAAACTTTGAATTAAACATTTAGATTAAATAACCAGTTCACAGTATGACTTTTCCACGACCTCTGCATTTGTTACTTTCTTCCTAACCCCCGAGGAGGAAAGTAACAGCACCTAGGAGGAAAGTAACATTATAGATTTATGGATAATATTGCAATTTGAAGACTATTATTATTTAAAAATATTTTTATTATGAACTTAGAAAAATACAAAGTTGCTCAGAGTACAAATTGTACACGGTTGGCACAAATTTATTACATATTTAACACATTATGGTACATTAGTGTCTTGTAGATATTATCTTCATATCCATATCATAGATAAAGCATCTAATTCAAAAGTTTCGTACGTACAAAATTAAATTATTAAAATGTGTAACATAAAAATACTAAGTCTTCAGTTTAAGTTAAATTATTAATAATTAATAATAAAGCAATAGCTTTCACTACTTCAGGAATAACAACACTCTAGAGGCAGACATAGAGACTAATTGTTGATAATTTGTTTTGGAAAATAATGAAAAAAGAAATAGGATTTCTTTTTGGAGGGTTTGTTAAATACATATTGAAATATAACAAAAAAATTTTATTTTATAACAAAATGGCGGCGATAAATTTCATAGTCAAAATCGACTATTTTCTTATGACCAAAATGTCAGGACAATTTTTTTGAAAAGTTTAAGTCCTGAAACAGAAAGCAAAGAAATTTCATGATCTATGTAATATAAACTTTGGTAGCACATATGGGATTTTTTTATATCAATTCTTGTAAAAATTGCGCAATTTTTGAGTAAAATAATAGATTTTTTTCCAAAAAAATAAACAATAAATTCTTTATAAAATAAAAAGTTTACAACTTGATTTTTCAACTTGAAAGTTGAAAAATCTATATGTACTTACAAATTTTATAGTAAACAGATTATAAAATTTCTTTGTTTTTTGTTCTAGGACTTAAACTTTTCAAGAAAGTATTCTGGCCTTAAAAAAATAGATGATTTTGAACATAAAAATTTACCGCCGCCATTTTGTTATATAATGTAAATAAAAAGTTTTTTTCATATTTCAATAACTATTTAATAAAGCTTCCAAAAAGAAATCCTATTCCATTTTCTCAAAACAAATCATCAAAGATATAGGTCTCTTTTTCTTCCTCTAGAGTGGTGTGTTATCCCTTAAAAAAGTAGCCAAATTTTTCATGTTTCATATTTTTGGCATTAAACAAAATAAGAAATAAAACATTAATCTTTAAAAACATGAAAATAACTTTATCTAAAGTTTAAAAGCAAAAATTAACAATTATGACAAACATAAAATTAAACAAAATATTAACGCAGAATAAAAATGTTTTCCAATTTAATAAATCAGGCCAGCACACGGGAGCAGTTATCAAGTGAGGGGAATGGAGTGGGGGACATGCGTTAACTGCTCCTGTGTGCAGGCCTGCAATAAATCATTTTTAAGTTATGTTAATATGTCCAAACGAAAGACAATTTACTTATAATTCATTATTTTTATCGAACAAAATTTAATCTGTAACTTTAAATATGATTTACTTCACTCATTTCATAAAGTATGTACAATATTAAAACGAGGAGGAAAGTAACAACGTGTTACTTTCCTCCTCACTCTATTTTTCAACAAAAAAGTTAAAATTACACAAAAGTATTACACGTAATTTAAAAATACACTGTTATAACTTAAAGACAGATAATTAAGCTACAAAAAAAACGAAACACACATTTTATATGAAACTGTGTAATTAAAAAAATATGAGGTTTTGAAAATTTAAACAAAAACTTACTTTTTACGTATTTTTATAACGTCATATCACTAGCGGACCTAACCTAACCGGAAATGCTCTTGCACACTATAAAGAAGTTGTAGAGGGCACTACTGATTAAAAAAAAATTTTAACTTTGTATATCGGCTAATTTGTTTAAAAGATATAAGCGTTGTTACTTTCCTCCTCGGTCTCCCCTACTGAAAAATTACGAATGCTTCAGTAGTCGGACACTTTTTCTAAAGTCGGACAACTGTCAAACATTTTTGATTTATAAAGTAAAAAATATATTTTTTTTTATTATTTCTTGCTAGAAAATTGAATTAAAGCTTATTAGAAGTTAATAATATAATATTTAAATCCTATGAATTACAATATTTATAATTAATTATGAACAATACTTTGTGCTACTCATTGCGCTACTCGAAAATGGATGCATCTATAGTCGGACACTATGATTTTTTAAATTATGAATAAAGTATTTTTTATTAGAATATATTGTAAAATAATATTATTTTAATAAAATATAAACTTCACGCATTCGTCCATTATATTTTTTAAAGTAATTATCACAATGCATTATTATTTATTTAACAAAAAACACCAAAGTGTCCGACTATACCCGCACTTACCCTAGTTATGTATGTGTTAAGAAATATAATTTAAGTTTGTGTGATCTTCGAATTTCTACAATCCCCGTGCGTTCTCTCTCCTCGACTAAAGAAAAGAGATGCAACTACTACTAACTTTCATTACCCAGAGAAAGAAAAGTGTTGGGCAACAAATCAGAAATTTTTATTTCTTTGTGAGCGTGATTTCATTTTGAAAAAATTCGATTTCTAATTTCTGTATATGTATTCCGTGAATCTATAAAACATTTTTGTAAATTGTACAAAACCAATTCATAAAACTAACAAAAATGTTGGTAAATAATGCAAAGAAGTTTACTAATTTATAAAATGATGATATTTGAGTGTTTAATAAACTTCCGCGCATATCCAAGAGTCCAGAAGTAGTTTAGTAAAAAGTAGTGATCTTTTATTTTCCGTTAAGAGGGTTTACGTGCGTCGTGTCGGGCATCTAGTTTAAAATAGACTTAAGGGCATCCGGGATATGTTTCTCTAAAAAGGTGGTTTCCGCGTGTTTTCTTATTTTTAAGTGAGAAACTATCGAGCTGGGATTTTTTCATATAATTAGAGGAGAGCTTACTGATAGAGAATTGTCTTCATATTGACAAGAAATTTTTGAAAAAACTAATAGAAAACAAAGTAACAAAATGTCTCAACCGCAAATTACTTCAATTTCAATCTTTAATAAAATAATTTTCTCGCAAAAATTATTGTAAAAACGGAGATGACCCCCCTGCCGAATACTGTTTTCTATCATTCCGAATAATTTTTACCTCCAAATATTGTATTCAAATAACGAATAATGTATTTTACGAAAGCCCTTTTTCACTCAAAACCAAGTGTTTAAATAATTTGTTTTAAATAATTATTTATAAAAATTACAAAAAATACTGAGATGAACCCCCTGCAGGTTCCCTTTCTCTATGATTTTCAAAAAATCCCAACCCGAAATATTCTTTTCTTCTTAAATTTAAAAGGTTCTCTCTCTGTCTCTCTACATTATTAGTAAAAGTAGTGCTCCATTAAGTTTTCATTTCAATCACGTATTAATAACCCAACTCTTGGCAACGTCGGATGTACACTTTTGCTTTAATTTCGTTAAATGTGATATTACTTTCAAATTTCGCGCTTTTTTATACCTAACTTTCCTGAAGCAACGTTGCAAAGTTTTATAACTGTGTAACTTCTGATTGTCAAAATACGGTATTTTTTAAACAAAATAATAAATTTTGAGTCTCTTAGGCAAGGTCTGATTCATTTTGTTGTAAATAAGTGAGTATTAGTTCATTCACTTTAAGTATGAACAATTTTAGTAATATCTGTTTGTCAAGTTACTCACAATTAGACATTAAAGATAAAAAAATGCAATTTCACATAAGACACAGTGTTAAATGTTAAGAAAAGCCGGACAAGTGCGAGTTGCCCTCGCACTGAATTGGCGGGTTATGTACAAAAATATAAGAACAATGCTTGTCATATTGTAACAGAAATTGGTAGAATTTTTTCAACTTTTGCATTATTTTGGTAAGTTGAATTTTCGACAATAGGTTAAAAATTAATATTATATATTATATATATATTAGCTGTCGTACCCGTCTTCGACGGGTTTTAGTTTCTACTAATACATTTAACAGTAAGTTTATCTATAAATCTGGAAAACCGGGAAATAACCGGGCAGTTATTGTGAACGGAAAAAATTATAATTAGTTACCATGAACTATTTTAGTAAGAAAATACTATACTATTTGAATCAGTGACTGACTTTTTATTATCAAATTTGTTATTTTCAACTAATTCGAATGCAGAGAACAATATTTGTCATTTTGTAGTACTTTAATTAATGTATTAAAAATCAATCCAAAATTTCCACCAATTTTTGGAGTTACACTGGAGCTTCACTTATTTTCACCAAGTCGCAACAAATTGAAAGGCAGAGTCGCACTTATTTTCACTCTGAAACTTAGCATTCGAATTGATTTGATTGGTGGATTCTTAAACGTCAACCAATGGGAATGCACGAAGAACCTTTTCAGTGAAAATAAGTGAGACTGCAAATAGTGAAAATAAGTGCGACTACAAATAAGTGAGACTGAAAATAAGTGAAGCTCCAGTGTATAGTAGAGTCTAATTCGAACTAATTTTATCGCTAGTTACGACTGCTAAAATCTAAAATAAGAGCTATATTGTGAGCTGAAAAAAGGGCTTAAATTTTGACTCGGCTTATTCCCAGTTTTTCCCGGTCACATTAAATTTCCGCATATTTACCGTTTTTCCCGGTTGGTAAACACCTTGTTTAATAACTTTTGTCTTTACATTGCTCAAAACATCTCTAAAAGTGAAATCTAGAATTAGAATAACAAAACTTTTTATCATCTAAGTTTTACCCTGTAACATAATGCTTGTATTGTATCACAGGTGACTTACAATTCTTAACATCCTGCAATACAATTTTAATAACAAAAAACAATATTCATTTTCAATATTTCTGAAATTCTTGCAATTAAATAATATTGGATTAATTGGATAAATAAATGATTCTGAATTGTATTATTTTGACATCAAAATCTTAATCAAAGACCCCAAAAATACTACTGAATTAAACTTCATAGTAATTGGTTCAATTATATTTTTTTTTGATTTTTTGCAATTCAAAACATTTCTAAACAGAAAGTTTAAAAGCTAATATCCATTAAAATATGTAAAATTTGGAAATTTTCAATTTTTGAAAACATTTTTATATTTACATCTTAGTTATAGGATAGTATTTTTTACAAAATCATGCTAAAGTGTGACTAAATAACATTTAATAATCAAGTATAGAAAGTTTAAAAGCAATCCATAAAAAAGTGTAAAATTTGGAAATTTTCTATTTTTTTTTTAAATTGGTTATCTCTCGTCCTAGTTAACATTTTTTAAATCTGTAAATTGATAAACCTTTTTTGTAAAATATTGCTAACATTTGACTAAATAACGCGCAATACTCAATTATAAATGGTTTAAAAGCAATTCATCAAAAAATATGAAATTTGAAAATTTTCGATTACTCAGTTATAGAAAGTTTAAGAGCAGTTTTTAAAAAAATAAAAAATTTGAACATTTTTTATTTTTTTGAAAAAATTACATATATTCCGTTTTAATTAATATTTTTCAAATCTTTAAATTTATAAACCTTCTTTGGGTCAAGGTCTAACAATCTGCCAAATTTGGTATCAAACGGTTTAGCCGTTTTTAAGTGATTCGCGAACAAAGATTCTGTGACATACGGACATACATACATACATACACGCAATTTTTTATTGGCATTTTTGGAATCTTGGATGCTCAAAAGGAATAATTATGTGGGAAATTTGAAATTTTGAGCAATGTACAGACAAAAGTCTCATCTTATATATATAGATAATAATATATCTATAATAATCAGCTCTCCATCTTGAATAGTTTAGAAGTTAAGGGGGGAATGGTCACTTTTTATGCATTTTTGGCCAAAAATCTTGTTATTTCCTTGACGTATCTGTACCAAATTTGAGCTCTCTTCATATAGTTTAGCCGATAGGGGGGGACACGATTTGGCTACGGACGCAAAAGTCTCGCCAATAGGGTTCTGCCGATTCACCGTACCGTAGGTGTACGGAACCCTAAAAAGAAAATTATTTATATCTTTTGTCACAACCAACCTAGACCTAAAAATTTAACTTTAACTAATCTTCTTTAAACCGTTATCTATCAACACATCAAGTTTCATAAAAGAATGTTTGTTATTTGTTTACGGGAGAACCTTCTTAAGTGTATTCTACGAAACCACTATTTTTCCCGGATTACCTTAACAAGAAACAGTTATTATATTTAAATTTCTATTTAAGATTCTTCAGATGATGAAACTGCAAACCATGAAAATAGAACCAAGTACGAAATTTTTTCAAAAACTAGACATGAAAGAGAGGTAAAAATTTTTTTAAAAATATTTTTATCATTAAATTTTTAAAATAATAATTGTTCACCAGATTTAAAGTGTTTAGTTCAAGGAGGCTTTCAAAAAAAGGAAACTTTTTTTTAAGTTAAAAAAGAGGTAAATTTTATAATATAAAATAAAAAATCACTTTTTGAAATAATATTCTTTATGTAACGACGTATAAATTTGTAAGTAATAGGAAATTAAAAAAATAGTAATGATTTAAAAAAGTATTTTTGGATTAAAAATTCTCTGTAACTGAACGGTAAATTGTACAGTGTTTTAAGTATTATAATCCTTAAATATTAAATTGATTTTAAATAAGAATTCATCTCAAAAGAGATGAATTCTTATTGTGCATCAAAAGTTATAAAGTGGTATATATCAAATAGTTCGTTTTTTGTTCGCGTCAACAGTAATGTACATTAATATGTTAATTAATTTTGCTCAAGTTTTCAAACAATTTTCTATTACCATTGATTTTGAACTAACCACCTTAGAAGGCGAAAAATTAACCGTATTGGAAAGTTTAAAAAATAAAACGTTTCCTTTAGTCATGCCGACGAAAACTTAAAATTAAAATAAGATTTAACATGGGTTTTGTTCAATTCTGTAAACTTTGCATTATAACTTTTTCATTTCTTATTTAATTCATAAAAGAATTACTTGGTCGCAGTACCGATTTACTGTCTTTCTCTATTATTGGCAAAATAAGATATGTTGTTTTCCGTTCAGGTAAGGCTATTGCTATTTCTTATCCACATAAAAGTAATATAAGATTGAAAATAACATAAGTTTGTTTCTCTCTTGAGGTAACCGTATTGCTTTCTTCGTCTTTTGAAGCTAAATAACATTAAAATGTCTCTCTTTATCTAATTTGTATATCTTACTCGTTTCATAGTAAGGATTTTGGAATTTAATATATATTAACAGTTGAGAACTGTCAACTCTCAAAATGTGTTAAATTGATAGGTATAAACTAAAATTTCAACAAGAAATTTTTGTACTCGTTAAAGTTAAAGTAAAAAAGGTGAGTATTCTTATTTTTCAAAATTTGACAGCTTTTTTACAAGCGTTAGCTGTAAAAAGTTATTAATATCATCAAATTCATATTCGAGAGAATAAAAACTTTAAAAATACGAATTCGCAAGCAAAATTTTAAAAAAATGGAAAAATTATAATACAAAGTTTGCAGAAGTGCATCTATCCATGATAAATCTCATTTAAACAAAGCCTTGAAATTCCATCCGGCATATCACGTTTTATCTCAGGACCGTAATTTTTTTTGCTAAAATCCTTCATTTTGTGGTAAAAAATAAAGGGCCTAAATTTGGGACTTCGAACTCAGTCGGGAAAGCCAAAAATTTTTGCAAAATACGTGCATGAAACCATTTTTTTGAAAATTACCGCTTTCCATTACATTTAAGGGTAAAAGTAGTTATTAAAAAAATAGAAAGTGTATAAAATTCTGAGTAATTTAAAAAAAAGTGATCCCTGTAGCTCAAAAATTCACCGAGATATGCCCTCCGCAAGAAACCCGTTTTTTCGCGAATTTACTACTAATTTTTCGTAATTGAGTTTATTTACATGTTTTTCATGAACTTAATAATCGTTTAAGAACGTTTGTGCGTATGTCTAGATTAAAACATAACAAAAACTTAAAATTAATTGCGAAAAACACCATTTTTGCAATTTAACCTCAAAAATGGTCAACTTTGAGATACTGTATCTCGAAAACTATTACAGCTATTTTATTGTTCTTTATCGCAAATTGTCAGGAATTTAGTCTGCTTTAAGTCCTCCGTTGGTCATTTAAAAAAATCTATATTTTAGAAATTGTTCTGAAAAAACTGAAAAATAGCGAATTTTGGATAAAATCTCAAAAAAACGGTTTTCTTGTGGAGGGCATATCTCGGTCAATTTTTTAGTTACAGGGTTTTTTTTTTAAATTACTCAGAATTTTATACACTTTTTTTTTAATAACTACTTTTACCCTTAAATGTAATGGAAAGTTGTAATTTTCAAAAAACTGATTTTTTGCACCTATTTTGCAAAAATTATACCAAATTTAGGCCTTTATTTTTGACCCCAAAATGAAGGGTTTAAGCAAAAAAAAATTACGATCCTGAGATAAAACGTGATATGCCTTCTTTTTCGACTAATTTAACTGCACTAAAAACAAGAGTCATATACTAATATATAATTTGTTTTGCAGGTAGAATATATTCATCTTGGCGAGGGGGTATCAATAAAAAAAGAAATTTGGGATGTGACTTCTGCATTGGAATCTGATTCCAAATTTGTAAAAGATTTGTCTTCGTCAGTAATTGGAAGAATGACATTAGTCAATTGTTATTTAAAAAAAAGGGCCATTAATACAGTTACCGAACAGGTCACCTCGTAAGGTCATGAATGATCAAAAGAAGACAATAATGTACAGTAAGTATTCTCTAAATTTGAATCGGTAAAATTGCATTGATTGTCAGTGCGATCTCACTGATTCAAATAGCTGGAATTAAGCGACTGTGAATCAGTGAAATGTTACTACTTAAATCAGTGATATAACCACTACTGATTAAAATAGGGAGAAGAAATTACTGAATCAATTACTTAAAATCTATAACGTTCTACTTAAATCAGTAAAGTATTTTTTAATAAGATTCAAGAAAATGTTTATTTTTTATTAAATGTAACATTAAAAAATATTGAATATTTTTCGTAGGCAAATTAACATCATCCAAGAAAAAATTACCCATTTTTAATAAAATCAAATAATAAAATTAAATTTAGCTATAATATAATTTATTCAAAAAAATTTTCTTAAAATATAGAAAATAATTAAAGTAATTGGATTTTTACAGAAAATTTCTTTAAATTATGGAATATAATCGAGTTTATTAATAATTTACATAAATAATTTTACTATTAAACTTTTATTAAAATTATTGTTTAAAAATTAAATTGTTTTAGATAATTTTATTAGAATTTTTGTAAATAATTAAATTGTTTTGGAAGAAAAATTTTTTGTAAGTTCTTTTTTAAAAAAAGTAATTTTTTAAAATACCAAATTTTAAATGAAAATTTTTTAAAAATATTTGAATTAAACAAGAAGTTTTTTTGAACTTTTCAAAATTATCGTGTCCGGTAAAAATCATAATGAAATATTTGATTATTCAAACTTTTATTAAAACTTTATTGAAAATAATTGAAGCGTTTTTTGAAGAAACCGCACTAGTCCATTTTTTTCGAAAATCACTGTTTTATTGAAAATTTATCTTTAAATGAAACTTTTCAAACTGGTAAAATATTACATAAGTGACTAAACTCTAAAACTTTCTGTACTTAAGAACTCTCATTAGAGTAATATTTAAAAAAGTATAAAAATTCATTAAAAACTTTGACTGTATTTCATATTTATAATTTTTCAGATTGTTTTAAACACAGACTGAAAGATGCTCCCAATAAAAAAGAAAGATTAAAAAAATTCGGTTACTATCTCAGTCAGCACATTAGAACATTAAGGATTCAAATGTACCCGGAGTTATCAGGTAAAATTATTTACATAATTACGCACAATATTAAATTTTTTGAAAAATCTGTCTAATATTGAAAATTTTTTGATAAATTTATAAATTTTATTAAGGTTTCGTACATAGTAAGAGCCTTATTAAAACGGTTACAAAAATGACCATAAAAACCCTCCATATAACCTATTGCTTACAGTTTTTTAACTAGAGATTTAGAAATTAGTACACACATGTATTTTCATGCGTATAGTATGCGAGAAACAATGAAAAACCCAATGTTTGATTATAATCGTTTCATTTTTAAAATTTTGACAGGTTTTTCGATAAATTAGTACACTCTAAACCTGAATGAGTGAAAATTTTATTGATTTCAATTTAATGTATGAGTTTTCTATTCAATTCGTCAGTAAAATTGCACTAAAACTAAAGGGCGAACAACTCGTGCGAATTATGGTGTACACTTGTATTGAATTACTAATGTGAATTAACACCGAATTACCGTGAATTACACAATTATTATTGTAGTATGTCCACTTCTTTAGTTGTTTGACCCTCGACTAAAACTTAGTAAAAACTACTGATTGTCAATGAAATTCTACTGATTTATCAAAGAAAACTCATCCTATGAATTGAAATTTTCATTTATTCAGATTTAGAATCTAACTGTTTCACGTGAAAAAATTTCTCTATTTTTAACGTAAAAACTTCTTTTAACAGAAAAGACATTTAACTCACAATAGACTAAAATTTGCGATTTAGTTTCATCGTTTAACAGTTTGTTCTTTTTAGCACACTCCTAAGTTATTCTATCAATTAATTAAAAAAAACAAAGAAATTTTTTCACGTGGTTTAATTAAAATATTTTTTAAAGAGTATGTGAAATAAAGATATTATTTTAAATTTTCAGAAACATAAGATTAGAAGTACATTGCTAATTTAAAAAAATAAAACAATTGTACACAAATAATTATTGTTTTTCATTTATATTTCCCAAAAATAATTTTAAAATTACAGGAATTAAATATAAAATGTATCAAAAACAAATTTTGAAATTATAGAACTTTGCAAATTAAAAATTTTCTTATAACTAGAAGTAGATACAATATTATTTTTGAATGTTAAATCATAATTAAAAATATTTTTAAAATAAAATTAATAATAATAAAACAATTGTACACAAATAATTATTGTTTTTCATTTATATTTCCCAAAAATTATTTTAAATTTTCAGGAATTAAATATCAAATGTATCAAAAACAAATTTTGAAATTATAGAACTTTGCAAATTAAAAATTTTCTTATAACTAGAAGTAGATACAATACTATTTTTGAATATTAAATCATAATTAAAAAAATTTTTTAAATAAAAATTGTTTTTAAAAATTATATATCAAATAAACAATTTAATATTTAGATAATATATTTTACAAATGAGTAAAACAACAAAAACATAATAAAATAATTCTTTTCATTATTTTCAAATTAATTCATGATATAAATGTATACAAATTAGTTAATAATTCAAAAAATTTTAAAAAAAGTATTTAAAAAAATAGAAATAAACATTTTCTGAAACAGGGTAAGTAAAAAATTAATACAGATAATAATTTTTGTATAACTCGTGTGAAAATAGCCCGAGTTAGCCATGACAAAGATAGGTTTCTGGTCAGGGGCTAGCTTGTAGTTGGGTTCCCCGGACATAGCATGGCTAGCGCCCAGATTCAATTTCCACACAGGAAAATATATTAAGATACTTCAATAAAATTTCTTTATTTACATGAAAGAATTTTAAAACTAGAGATTTGGTTAAAAAATTAATTTTCAAATTCCAAATATAAAATTACACTTTTTACAAGTAAAAAATAGGCATATTGGTTTTTAGAGGTCAATAGTAAATATTTCTCAGCTTGATATTTTTTGGATAATTAAAAGATCTTTATACTTATCACAGTACATTTTTTTAAGAAAAATTCTATGAGGATTAAGCTACAAAAAATGCCTTGGTTTTCTACATATAGCACTCTATATGTATTTTTCTTCTTCATATTTTGTTTATGGCGAAAGTTCTTTTATAACAAACAGATATTTTTTTCAAAATTCTTCAAATTCGATTAAAATGTAAAATATTTTTTCAAAAATGTAATCAAACTCATTTTTTATGAAATTAGTGTACAGAATTAGTGCGTTGACATCTTTATGAAACGGTCACGTACTATTACGTCTCCTTCTCTTTGAAAAAATACGAAAATATAAACTGCAACTTGCAACAATTCTATAAATTTTAAAAAATTATAAAAATACAAATTACACGAATAACTATTATATAAATTTTTATACAATATCAAAGTATAAAATACACGTGTAATTACACGTGTAACAATTGTCGAAATGTTTGAAAAAATATCAAAGTATAAAATACACGTGTAATTACACATGTAATAATTCTGGAAATGTTTGAAATATAACAAAGTATAAAATACACGTGTAATTACACGTGTAACAATTGTCGAAATTTTTGAAAAAATACCAAAGTTAAAATTACACGTGTAATTACACATGTAATAATTCTAGAAATGTTTGAAAAAATATCAAAGTATAAAATACACGTGTAATTACACGTGTAACAATTGTCGAATTTTTGAAATAATATCAAAGTACAAATTACACGTGTAATAATTCTCGAAAGGTTTGAAAAATAACAAAGTATAAAATACACGTGTAATTACACGTGTAACAATTGTCGAAATTTTTGAAAAAATACCAAAGTTCAAATTACACGTGTAATAATTCTAGAAATCTTTGAAAAAGTATCAAAGTATAAAATACACGTGTAATTACACGTGTAACAATTGTCGAAATTTTTGAAAAAATATCAAAGTTCAAATTACACGTGTAATTACACGTGTAATAATTCTAGAAATGTTTGAAAAAATATCAAAGTATAAAATACACGTGTAATTACATGTGGCCAAATCTACACGTGTAATTACACGTGTTAATTTTTAATAGGGTTATGTGTAGTTTAGGTGCGTATAGGCATCAAGTTATCAAATTAAGTGAAATGCTATAAAAAAAGTAGTATCTGGAAATTATTTTTTCTTGTTTTTAGCATTTTTTAAAAGTTCGCGAATTTTTCGTTAACTTTGACGAAAAGTTCGGAAACCGTACTATGTTTTTAGTGAAGGAGTTGATGGAATTTTGACGAACTGTGTTTGTTGATTTTCAAGAATTTTGTGTCCTATCCAAAAGTGATATACTAGTTCACGAGAGATCCGTGAACTTTTTATTTCTGTGCAGTGATTATATATGAAAACAGAATATTATTAATAGTTTAACACAAATTATTCCAAAATTTCCCGAAAAACATAATTTTTTATATTTTTGTAACTTCTTTGATTTCTTAAATAAACTTTTATTGATGAAAAAGAACGTACTCTAGACAACGCTATATATAATTGTCCATGATTGAAAACATCTTTTCTTAAATCTATAGAAATTTTGTGAAAAGTTTGTCCCTAAACTTATTTATAGTCATAGCAAATGCTAATTTAATAGGAATCTTTTAAATGTAAACGGATTTACTTTATCACAATGTAATGTAATGCGGTGCAAAAAAACAATATTTCCAGCTTTGTCATCTATTAATATTTGAAATTTAATAACATTATTTAATAGATTTAAAATTAACAATCTTGAACCATTACATAGTCCTTCATTGAAACTCATTTTTCTAATTAGCATTACAACTGAATGTATTCGTAAATGTAATTCATGTGGTGGTAAACCAGATGGTGAAAGTGTATTTAAATATTCTGGTAAGATAATTTCACTGAAATTGCCATTATCACAATTTTCGGTAGAAATATTAACAGGTGACAAAGCTGGAAATATTGTTTTTTGCACCGTATTACATTACATTGTGATAACGTTTATCCGTTTACATTTAAAAGAAGGCAATTTCCTACTAAATTAGCATTTGCTATGACTATAAATAAGTTTTAGGGACAAACTTTTTAGAAAATTTCTATTGATTTAAGAAAAGATGTTTTCAATCATGGACAATTATATATAGCGTTGTCTAAAGTACTTTCTTTTTCATCAATAAAAGTTTATTTAAGAAATCAAAGAAGTTACAAAAATATAAAAAAATTATGTTTCTCGGGAATGATTTGGACATTTTGGAATAGTAAATTGTGAAAAAATTCTACAGTGAAACAAAAATAGTTGCGGCATACTAACAAAATATTGTCCCAACCAGTTATTCTTTTCAATTATCCATTTGTAAAACTAAATATAATAATATTAAAAAAGTATATATATATATATATATATATAGAAACTATTAAAGAGTATTAAACGTTTTAAACTTATTTTAAATATTATAATAATTGAGCGATTAGATCAAATAACTGAATGAGCGCACTGACGAACTCTCTAATACTGGTTGGGTTGCAGTGTGTACTTACAAACTTCAGTATTATTATACTGTTAAGTTTTCATAAATGTTTATTAAAATAGATGGCATTTTTATGTACTTTTAATTATGTTACAATACATTACTGATTTTCAGTATAACTATTTTTAAATGTCTATATATCAGTTTACTGTAAAGTTTTGTAATTATAGGTATGTTGTGTTTTGTAGATTTTTTTATATCCTAAAAATATAAATATGACGTTTTAAATTAATCATTTTTACAAGGTTGCCAAAGAAAAAGGAAGGGAAAATAGGGCGCGCGAAGCGCGCTGTTTTAGAGACTAGTATTTATGAAAAGCCTTAGTGACGTGAAGTTTAAAAATGACAATTGCGAGAAGGAAATACGAAATTTTGAGAAAAAACGGAAAATTAAATGTGACAGGCAAATTCTAAAATGTTGATGGATTATGACACGGTCACACCTCGGTTGCCTGCCTGCGCAGGCAGCCGCCTCAAGAGTAAGAGAGAGGAGACGAATAATTTAAATTGTCTGCCTCTCTTACTTTTATATAATGCCATGACGACCTGCAAGCAGGCAGGCAGCGGACCGTACCATTATCGTGTGCTTTTCTGTGACTGTGACTGAATATATTATCTGTATAATATATTTAAAAGAACTTGACATTACCAGCAGAAACTTGAGAAATCCAAGTAAATTTACGTGAAACAGTAAGAGCTAATTTCACCAAACTCAATTAAAAGTTAATCATTAACGGCTTGTGATTGGTAAATTGAGGATTTAATAATTGATTAACTTTTAATCGTCATTGGTGAAACTGGTCCTAAGTTTCGTCGGTAACATCAAGTTGCATTTAATCTATTACAAGTTATAGTCACAGAAAAGCATACGATAATCGATCAACATTTTAGAATTTGCCTGTCACATTTACTTTTCCCCTTTTACTCAAAATTTCGTATTTCTTTCTCGCAATCCCCATTTTTACACTTCACGTCACTCACGCACTTCATAAATAGTCTCAACTTTGCTTAGAAATCTTAAAATCGAAAGAGTTTAAAGAAATGTATTCACCGTGACTTAAAAATACAGTTTTAATGCAAAAACACATTCACCGAACGTCACCACCAATACTTTTTCTCTATTATGAATACTTTTTGTACTGGGTTACAATTTTTCTCTGCTACAATTATTCTTAGACAAGGTTGTAGCCATTGGACAGAAAAGTCTTGTCATTTTGCAACGTTATAGCGCTATGCAAATTTGTTTTATTTCTTATTAGGGGAGAGGGCCCCAAGGTGGTCAGGGCCCCAAGGTGGTCACCCTAAGAAAATTTTTGTATATTAGTTAGAATCTTCAAATGTTTTCTATTATTGTTATTATTTGAGAAGACAAAGATTTTAGTAAAGTTTTGAGGTAAATAGTCGTATGAGACTCTTTGTAACGTGAACGTTGTAAAATTTCTGATTTTAAATTATCGAGAAATTTTTTTCTCAGGATGTTAAAATCATCGAAATTAACCATTTTGATATAGTAAAAATCGTTATAATTATCTTTATATATCGTATAATAATATTCCAAATGAATATAATTAATATTGTGCTTTAAAAATTTTTTCATTAACGTTTAAAAAATTGTGTCTCGGCCCTAAGGTGGACACTTTTTTGGCCACAAGGTGGTCACTTATGATTTTTTATGAAAATGTCTTTATGCGCTATATTTATCACATTGAATGTGACTTTCATCAATTTTTAAGTTTTATGATAAATTATAATGAAATGGAATTATTTTCAAAATTTTACGTGTCTATTGCATGCACAAAAAGTATCATTTTCGGCGAAAGGACAAAGTGCAAAAAAATATGTAATATGTTTCTGTGATCCTGAAAAATAATTAACATTAAATAAACAACTTAATAATACGTTTTTTAAATTTTTTGATACCTATTTTTTATTAATGAAATGAAAAAAAACTGTATGATAGAAAGTTAGGTAATAAGACAAAGATGGGTGCCCACCTTAGGGCCCTCTCCTCTACTTAACAGTTTTTAAGCAATTTCAAAAACGTTACAAGTATGTAAGGCTAAAGACAAGTGATATATAGCAGCTTTATTTAGTGATGCACGTCGAACTGATAAATCCTCGACATCGATGGACAATTCACGGTTCCTATACACTTCAAGGTGTCGAGATTTGTGATTTTTCATTCTTTTCAGGGTTCCGTACACCATAGGTGTACTGACTGAACCCTTATGAAATCACACGTGCGTCCGACCCAGAAACGCAAAATGGGCTGCCCCTCCTTAACTTCTACAAATCTCAACCTTGTGAGCTAAAATTCGGTAGGGATCTTTAGTTTTAAGTGCAGATTACAGAAAAATATAGCGTACACGATTGGCCTACATGGGCATATTTTTAGAACTTTTAAACTTTCAGGTATTGGAAAACTTAATTTTTCTATTCAAGGCACAATCTTGAAATGAATTTTATTGTTTTGTGCATTGATCAAATAGTAGAAAAAAACTTGCGATACTCATTTCTACACATTGTTAACCCCCCTGTGTATAAATTTAACCCCAAGAAAATGTTTCTAAATGCATTGATTTTTCATAAAGTTGGATTTTTTACATCAATCGGTATCTTGGGGTTTTTAGGGTAGATGATTATGAATATGATGTTAATTTTTCGAAATTCAAAATGGCGGATCCAATATAGCGGACGAAATTTAAACAAAAGTTAAGTGAATTCGACAGCATTGTATATTTAGTGTCTTTATTTTTCATATAAAATAACATATTTCATCGACAGATAATTTTACGACTTGAAGTTATTCAGCTTGCCTGATTTGAAATGGATTCAACCTATATAACAACCAGAAATTAAAAAAAAATCCTGCAAAAAGATTTGATTTTTCAAAAATGTATCTACCATATTGGATTCTCTATTTTAAATTTTTTAAAAATTATTAAAAATTCGTAATGAGCAAAACAGGAAACTCTTAAATGTCAAAAGATATTAAAATCTGATAATTTTTCTAAAATTTCGTCCGACATTTTGGATTCGCCATTAAACATTTTTTTTAACTAACCTCAGATTTGTAATCAGAGGAACCCAGAAATTTATAAATAATAAATTTTAGGCAATCTTACGAGTTTAATGTTTTCTTTCTCCATGAAGCAATGATTATGACCGTAGAAGCTCATATCATTTCTTAGATAAATTCTTTTAACGAATAGTGTAGAGGTTAACGATTTTTTTGTATACTTTTATAATACACGAGAAGAGATTACAATGAGTTAAAAGTGATTAGAAGTCAAATTCAACATGTGCCGTTCAAAAATGAAGGTTTTTATTATGAGTTTCGTTTTTAAATTTAACTTTTGAAGTCACTGCATTCCTAATGTATAAGTGGCACATATTCCAGTAAGGCTTCAAATTACTTCTTATTATGTAGACAATGTAACGCCGTTTTATGGTTAATTAAAAATCTTCGTTAAAAAAGTTGCATCAAGTTAATTGCGAAATTGTCAAAATTTAAGAAAAGTTGTCTCGCAAGTTTGAAGGTACACCATTTTTATTTTAATTGAGGCACATCATTGTCTTAATGATTTTTTGGTTCCTTACCCCCCCCACTACATCTACTATAAGTCACAAAATATATAATGACTCGATAAAAAAGTTATACCATATAAACTGGAAAAAACGTTCAATGTCACACACGAGAAACTGGCGATTTCGACACTTTTACTCACTATTGTCGTTCCCTACCTAATTAAAATGATTATTATACACAAGGTATATTTAAAGAGCACAATAATTTATCAAATTATGGTACTGCAAAATAATTTTTATAATTTTTAAAATATGATAATAAACGGAAACATAAAGTTTAAAAGTGCTAGAGATATGCCCACATATTTGGAAAAAAGAATGGAAAGAAATTAAATTTTTTCGAAAAAATTGCTAAAAATGACACTTTCCACACCTTAACTTCTACAAATCTGAACCTAGTAAGCTAAAATTCGGTATGAATCTTCAGTTTTATGTGCAGATTTCAGAAAAAATATAGCGAACCCGATTGGCCTATATATTTGCAAAAAGGAAGGGAAAAAATAGCAAAAAATGACTGTCCCCCCCCATTAACTTCTACAAATCTCAACCTGGTGAGCTGAAATTCGGTAGGGATCTTCAGTTTTACGTACAGCATACAGGAAAATTATAGCGATCATGATTAACTTAAATATGTGCGAAATAGAATGGAATGAAATTAAATCTTTTCGAAAAAATGCAGAAAATGACCCTGACCCCCTCTTAAGTTCTACAAATCTCAACCTGGTGAGCTGAAAATCAGTAAGGATCTTTAGTTTTACGTGCAGATTACGAAAAATTATTGCCAACACGATTGGCCTAAATATTTGCGAAATATAATGTAATGAAATTAAATTTTTTCGAAAAAACTGCAAAAAATGACTCTCCCCCCCCCTTAACTTCTACAAATCTCAACCGGGTGAGCTGAAATTCGGTAGGGATCTTCAGTTTTACGTGCATATTACAGAAAAATATAGCGTACACGATTGGCCTACATATTTGGAAAATAGAATAAAAAGAAATTAAATTTTTTTGAAAAAATTGCTAAAAATGACACTTTCCACACTTGAACTTCTACAAATCTGAACCTAGTAAGCTAATATTCGGTATGAATCTTCAGATTTATGTGCAGATTTCAGAAAAAATATAGCGAACCGGATTGGCCTACATATTTGCAAAAAGGAAGGGAAAAAAATTAAATTTTTTCGAAAAAATAGCAAAAAATGACTGTCCCCCCCCCTTAACTTCTACAAATCTCAACCTGGTGAGCTGAAATTCGGTAGGGATCTTCAGTTTTACGTACAGCATACAGGAAAATTATAGCGATCATGATTAACTTAAACATGTGCGAAATAGAATGGAATGAAATTAAATCTTTTCGAAAAAATGCAGAAAATGACCCTGTCCACACACCCTTAATTTCTACAAATCTTAACCTGGTGAGGTAAAATTCGGTAGGAATCTTCAGTTTAAAGTGCAGATTACGAGAAATTATTGCCAACACGATTGGCCTAAATATTTGCGAAATATAATGGAATGAAATTAAATTTTTTCAAAAAAACTGCAAAAAATGACACTCCCCCCCTTAACTTCTACATATCTCAACCGGGTGAGCTGAAATTCGGTAGGGATCTTCAGTTTTACGTGCATATTACAGAAAAATATAGCGTACACGATTGGCCTACATATTTGGAAAATAGAATGGAATTAAATTAAATTTTTTCGAAAAAATTGCTAAAAATGACACTTTCCACACCTGAACTTCTACAAATCTGAACCTAGTAAGCTAATATTCGGTGTGAATCATCAGTTTTATGTGCAGATTTCAGAAAAAATATAGCGAACCCGATTAGCCTATATATTTGCAAAAGGAAGGGAAAAAAATTAAATTTTTTCGAAAAAATAGCAAAAAATGACTGTCCCCCCCCTTAACTTCTACAAATCTCAACCTGGTGAGTTGAAATTCGGTAGGGATCTTCAGTTTTACGTACAGCATACAGGAAAATTATAGCGATCATGAGTAACTTAAATGTGTGCGAAATAGAATGGAATGAAATTAAATCTTTTCGAAAAAATGCAGAAAATGACCCTGTCCCCCTCTTAAGTTCTACAAATCTCAAACTGGTGATCTGAAATTCGGTTGGGATCTTCAGTTTTACGTACAGCATACACGAAAATTATAGCGATCACGATTAACCTACATATTAGCGAAATAGTATGGAATGAAATTAAATCTTTTCGAAAAAATGCAGAAAATGACCCTGTCCACACACCCTTAATTTCTACAAATCTTAACCTGGTGAGGTAAAATTCGGTAGGAATCTTCAGTTTAAAGTGCAGATTACGAGAAATTATAGCCAACACGATTGGCCTAAATGTTTGCAAAATATAATGGAATGAAATTAAATTTTTTCGAAAAAACTGCTAAAAATGACACTCCCCCCCTTAACTTCTACAAATCTCAACCTGGTGAGCTGAAATTCGGTAGGGATCTTCAGTTTTACGTCCATATTACAGAAGAATATAGCGTACACGATTGGCCTACATATTTGGAAAATAGAATGGAAAGAAATTAAATTTTTTCGAAAAAATTGCTAAAAATGACACTTTCCACACCTGAACTTCTTCAAATCTGAACCTAGTAAGCTAATATTCGGTAGGAATCTTCAGTTTAAAGTGCAGATTACAGAAAAAATATAGCGAACCCGAATGGCCTACATGTTTGCAAAAGGGAAGGGAAAAAAATTAAATTTTTTCGAAAAAATAGCAAAAAATGACTGTCCCCCCCTTAACTTCTACAAATCTCAACCTGGTGAGCTGAAATTCGGTAGGGATCTTCAGTCTTACGTGCATATTACGGGAAAATTATAGCGATCATGATTAACTTAAATATGTGCGAAATAGAATGGAATGAAATTAAATTTTTTCGAAAAAACTGCAAAAAATGACACTCCTCCCCCTTAACTTCTACAAATCTCAACCTGGTGAGCTGAAATTCGGTAGGGATCATTAGTTTTACGTGCAGATTACAGAAAAATATAGCGTACACGATTGGCCTACATATTTGGAAAAAGGAAGGGAAAAAAATTAAATCTTTTCTAAAAAATAGCAAAAAATGACTGTCCCCTCCACCTTAACTTCTACAAATCTCAACCTGGTGAACTGAAATTCGGTAGGGATCTTTAGTTTTACGTACAGCATACAGGAAAACTATAGCGATCATGATTAACTTAAATATGTGCGAAATAGAATGCAATCAAATTAAATTTTTTCGAAAAAATGTAAAAAATGACCCTGTCCCCCTCTTAAGTTATACAAATCTCAAACTGGTGAGCTGAAATTCGGTAGGGATCTTCAGTTTTACGTACAGCCTACAGGAAAATTATAGCGATCATGATTACCCTACATATTTGCAAAATAGAATAGAATGAAAATAAATTTTATCGAAAAAATTGCGAAAAATGACCCTGCTCCTACTTAACTTCTACAAATCTCAACCCGGTGAGCTGAAATTCGTAAGGAATCTTTACTTTTACGAGCATATTACGGGAAAATTATATCGAACAAGATTAGCCTAATATTTGCAAAATAGAATAGAAAGAAATTAAATTTTTTCGAAAAAATTGCGAAAAATCTCACTTTCCCCCCCTTAACTTCTACAAATCTCAACCTAGTGAGCTGAAATTCCTAAGGAATCTTTACTTTTACGAGCATATTACGGGAAAATTATATCGAACAAGATTAGCCTAATATTTGCAAAATAGAATAGAAAGAAATTAAATTTTATCAAAAAAATTGCATAAAATGACCCTGTCCCCCCCTTAAGTTCTACAAATCTTAACCTGGTGAGCTAAAAATCGGTAGGAATTATTAGTTTTACTTGCAGATTACGAGAAAATTGTAGCGAACACGATTGCCCTACATATTTGCAAAATAGAATAGAAAGAAATTAAATTTTTTCGAAAAACTGGCAAAAAATGAACCTGCCCCCCCATAACTTCTACAAATCTCAACCTAGTGAGCTGAAGTTTGTAAGGAATCTTCACTTTTACGAGCAGATTACGCGAAAATTATATCGAACACGATTGGCCTAAATATTTGCAAAATAGAATAGAAAGAAATTAAGTTTATTCGAAAAACTGGCAAAAAATGAACCTGCCCCCCCTTAACTTCTACAAATCTCAACCTGGTGAGCTGAAAATCAGTAAGGATCTTTAGTTTTACGTGCAGATTACGAGAAATTATAGCCAACACGATTAGCCTAAATATTTGCGAAATATAATGGAATGAAATTAAATTTTTTCGAAAAAACTGCAAAAAATGACACTCCTCCCCCTTAACTTCTACAAATCTCAACCTGGTGAGCTGAAATTCGGTAGGGATCATTAGTTTTACGTGCAGATTACAGAAAAATATAGCGTACACGATTGGCCTACATATTTGGAAAAAGGAAGGGAAAAACATTAAATCTTTTCTAAAAAATAGCAAAAAATGACTGTCCCCTCCCCCTTAACTTCTACAAATCTCAACCTGGTGAACTGAAATTCGGTAGGGATCTTTAGTTTTACGTACAGCATACAGGAAAACTATAGCGATCATGATTAACTTAAATATGTGCGAAATAGAATGCAATCAAATTAAATTTTTTCGAAAAAATGTAAAAAATGACCCTGTCCCCCTCTTAAGTTCTACAAATCTCAAACTGGTGAGCTGAAATTCGGTAGGGAAATTCAGTTTTACGTACAGCCTACAGGAAAATTATAGCGATCACGATTACCCTACATATTTGCGAAATAGAATGGAATGAAATTAAATTTTTTCGAAAAAATGCAAAAAATGACCCTGTCCATACCCCCTTAATTACTCCAAATCTCAACCTGCTGAGGTGAAATTCGGTAGGAATCTTAAGTTTAAAGTGCAGATTACAGAAAAAATATAGCGAACCCGATTGGCCTACATATTAGCAAAAGGGAAGGAAAAAAAATTAAATTTTTTTGAAAAAATAGCAAAAAATGACTGTCCCCCCCCCTTAACTTCAACAAATCTCAACCTGGTGAGCTGAAATTCGGTAGGGATCTTCAGTTTTACGTACAGCATACAGGAAACTTATAGCGGTCATGATTAACTTAAATATGTGCGAAATAGAATAGAATGAAATTAAATTTTATCGAAAAAATTGCGAAAAATGACCCTGCTCCTACTTAACTTCTACAAATCTCAAGCCGGTGAGCTGAAATTCGTAAGGAATCTTCACTTTTACGAGCAGATTACAGAAAAATTATAGCAAACGCGATTTGCCTACATATTTGCAAAATAGAATAGAAAGAAATTAAATTTTATCGAAAAAATTGCATAAAATGACCCTGTCCCCCCCTTAAGTTCTACAAATCTTAACCTGGTGAGCTAAAAATCGGTAGGGATTATTAGTTTTACTTGCAGATTACGCGAAAATTATATCGAACACGATTGGCCTAAATATTTGCAAAATAGAATAGAAAGAAATTAAATTTTTTCGAAAAAAAAATTGCAAAAAATGACCCTGTCCCCCTCTTAAGTTCTACAAATCTCAACCTGGTGAGCTGAAATTCAGTAAGGATCTTTAGTTTTACGTGCAGCATACAGGAAAATTATAGCGATCACGATTAACCTACATATTTGCGAAATAGCATGGAATGAAATTAAATTTTTTTTGAAAAAACTGCAAGAAATAACCCTGTCCACACCCCCTTAATTTCTACAAATCTCAACCTTGTGAGGTGAAATTCGGTAGGGATCTTCAGTTTTACGTGCATATTACGGGAAAATTATAGCATACACGATTAGCCTACATGTTTGGGAAATAGAATAGAAAGAAATTAAATTTTATCGAAAAAATGCAAAAAATGACCCTGACCCCCTCTTAAGTTCTACAAATCTCAACCTGGTGAGCTGAAAATCAGTAAGGATCTTTAGTTTTACGTGCAGATTACGAGAAATTATAGCCAACACGATTTGCCTAAATATTTGCAAAATAGAATGGAATCAAATTAAATTTTTTCGAAAAAATGTAAAAAATGACCCTGTCCCCCTCTTAAGTTCTACAAATCTCAACCTGCTGAGGTGAAATTCGGTAGGAATCTTAAGTTTAAAGTGCAGATTACAGAAAAAATATAGCGAACCCGATTGGCCTACATATTAGCAAAAGGAAAGGAAAAAAAATTAAATTTTTTTGAAAAAATAGCAAAAAATGACTGTCCCCCCCCCCCTTAACTTCAACAAATCTCAACCTGGTGAGCTGAAATTCGGTAGGGATCTTCAGTTTTACGTACAGCATACAGGAAACTTATAGCGGTCATGATTAACTTAAATATGTGCGAAATAGAATAGAATGAAATTAAATTTTATCGAAAAAATGCAAAACATGACCCTGTCCCCCTCTTAAGTTTTACAAATCTCAACCTGGTGAGGTGAAATTCGGTAGGGATCTTCAGTTTTACGTGCATATTACGGGAAAATTATAGCAAACAAGATTAGCCTACATGTTTGGGAAATTGGATAGAATGAAATTAAATTTTATCGAAAAAATTGCGAAAAATGACCCTGCTCCTACTTAACTTCTACAAATCTCAACCCGGTGAGCTGAAATTCGTAAGGAATCTTCACTTTTACGAGCAGATTACGGAAAAATTATAGCAAACGCGATTTGCCTACATATTTGCAAAATAGAATAGAAAGAAATTAAATTTTATCGAAAAAATTGCAAAAAATGACCCTTCTCCTCCTTAACTTCTACAAAGCTCAACCTGGTGAGCTAAAATTCGTAAGGTAATCTTCAGTTTTACGTGCAGATTACGGGAAAATTATAGCGGACACGAATGACCTACTTATTTGCAAAATAGAATAGAAAAAAATAAAATTTTTTCAAAATAAAAATTGCAAAAAATGACCCTGTCTCCGGCCTTAACTTCTACAAATCTCAACCTGGTGAGCTGAAATTCGTAAGGAATTTTTAGTTTTACGAGCAGATTACGCGAAAATTATATCGAACACGATTGGCCTACATATTTGCAAAATAGAATAGAAAGAAGTTAAATTTTTTCAAAAAAATTGCAAAAAATGACCCTGACCCCCTCTTAAGTTCTACAAATCTCAACCTGGTGAGCTGAAAATCGGTAGGGATCTTTACTTTTGCAAACTGATCACGGGAAATTTATAGTAAACACGATTGGTCTACATATAGAATTAAAAGAAATTAAATTTTATCGAAAAAAATGCAAAAAATGACCCTGCCCGCCCTTAACTTCTACAAATCTCAACCTAGTGAGCTGAAATTCGGTAGGGTTTTTCCCTTTTACGAGCTGATTACGGAAAAATTAAAGCAAACACGATTAGCCTACATGTTTGGGAAATAGAATAGAAAGAAATTAAATTTTATCGAAAAAATTGCAAAAAATGATCCTGCCCCCCTTAACTTCTACAAATCTCAACTTGGTGAGCTGAAATTCGTTAGGTAATCTTCAGTTTTACGTGCAGATTACGGGAAAATTATAGCAAACACGATTAGCCTACATGTTTGGGAAATAGAATAGAAAGAAATTAAATTTTATCGAAAAAATTGCAAAAAATGACCCTGTCCCCCCCCTTAAGTTCTACAAATCTTAACCTGGTGAGCTAAAAATCGGTAGGGATTATTAGTTTTACTTGCAGATTACGCGAAAATTATATCGAACACGATTGGCCTAAATATTTGCAAAATAGAATAGAAAGAAATTAAATTTTTTCGAAAAAAAAATTGCAAAAAATGACCCTGTCCCCCTCTTAAGTTCTACAAATCTCAACCTGGTGAGCTGAAATTCAGTAAGGATCTTTAGTTTTACGTGCAGCATACAGGAAAATTATAGCGATCACGATTAACCTACATATTTGCGAAATAGCATGGAATGAAATTAAATTTTTTCGAAAAAACTGCAAAAAATAACCCTGTCCACACCCCCTTAATTTCTACAAATCTCAACCTTGTGAGGTGAAATTCGGTAGGGATCTTCAGTTTTACGTGCATATTACGGGAAAATTATAGCATACACGATTAGCCTACATGTTTGGGAAATAGAATAGAAAGAAATTAAATTTTATCGAAAAAATGCAAAAAATTACCCTGACCCCCTCTTAAGTTCTACAAATCTCAACCTGGTGAGCTGAAAATCAGTAAGGATCTTTAGTTTTACGTGCAGATTACGAGAAATTATAGCCAACACGATTGGCCTAAATATTTGCAAAATAGAATGAAATCAAATTAAATTTTTTCGAAAAAATGTAAAAAATGACCCTGTCCCCCTCTTAAGTTCTACAAATCTCAAACTGGTGAGCTAAAATTCGGTAGGGATCTTCAGTTTTACGTACAGCATACAGGAAAATTATAGCGATCACGATTACCCTACATATTTGCGAAATAGAATGGAATGAAATTAAATTTTTTCGAAAAAATGCAAAAAATGACCCTGTCCATACCCCCTTAATTACTCCAAATCTCAACCTGCTGAGGTGAAATTCGGTAGGAATCTTAAGTTTAAAGTGCAGATTACAGAAAAAATATAGCGAACCCGATTGGCCTACATATTTGCAAAAGGGAAGGAAAAAAAATTAAATTTTTTTGAAAAAATAGCAAAAAATGACTGTCCCCCCCCCTTAACTTCAACAAATCTCAACCTGGTGAGCTGAAATTCGGTAGGGATCTTCAGTTTTACGTACAGCATACAGGAAACTTATAGCGGTCATGATTAACTTAAATATGTGCGAAATAGAATGGAATGAAATTAAATTTAATCGAAAAAATGCAAAAAATGACCCTGCTCCTACTTAACTTCTACAAATCTCAACCCGGTGAGCTGAAATTCGTAAGGAATCTTCACTTTTACGAGCAGATTACGGAAA
Source organism: Leptopilina drosophilae (assembly GCA_032873175.1). Taxonomy (NCBI): domain Eukaryota; kingdom Metazoa; phylum Arthropoda; class Insecta; order Hymenoptera; family Figitidae; genus Leptopilina; species Leptopilina drosophilae. The sequence goes on from CM065478.1 coordinate 27,298,056, forward strand.
AATTATAGCAAACACGATTGGCTTACATATTTGCAAAATAGAATAGAAAGAAATTAAATTTTTTCGAAAAAATTGCGAAAAATCTCACTTTTCCCCCCTTAACTTCTACAAATCTCAACCTAGTGAGCTGAAATTCCTAAGGAATCTTTACTTTTACGAGCATATTACGGGAAAATTATATCGAACAAGATTAGCCTAAATATTTGCAAAATAGAATAGAAAGAAATAAAATTTTATCGTAAAAATTGCATAAAATGACCCTGTCCCCCCCTTGAGTTCTACAAATCTTAACCTGGTGAGCTAAAAATCGGTAGGGATTATTAGTTTTACTTGCAGATTACGAGAAAATTGTAGCGAACACGATTGCCCTACATATTTGCAAAATAGAATAGAAAGAAATTAAGTTTTTTTGAAAAAGTGGCAAAAAATGAACCTGCCCCCCCTTATCTTCTACAAATCTCAACCTGTTGAGCTGAAATTCGTAAGGAATCTTTAATTTTACGAGCAGATTACGCGAAAATTATAGCGATCATGATTAACTTAAATATGTGCGAAATAGAATGGAATGAAATTAAATTTTATCGAAAAAATGCAAAAAATGACCCTGTCCCTCTCTTAAGTTTTACAAATCTCAACCTGGTGAGGTGAAATTCGGTAGGGATCTTCAGTTTTACGTGCATATTACGGGAAAATTATAGCAAACACGATTAGCCTACATGTTTGGGAAATTGGATAGAATGAAATTAAATTTTATCGAAAAAATTGCGAAAAATGACCCTGCTCCTACTTAACTTCTACAAATCTCAACCCGGTGAGCTGAAATTCGTAAGGAATCTTTACTTTTACGAGCATATTACGGGAAAATTATATCGAACAAGATTAGCCTAATATTTGCAAAATAGAATAGAAAGAAATTAAATTTTTTCGAAAAAATTGGGAAAAATCTCACTTTCCCCCCTTTAACTTCTACAAATCTCAACCTAGTGAGCTGAAATTCCTAAGGAATCTTTACTTTTACGAGCATATTACGGGAAAATTATATCGAACAAGATTAGCCTAATATTTGCAAAATAGAATAGAAAGAAATTAAATTTTATCGAAAAAATTGCATAAAATGACCCTGTCCCCCCCTTAAGTTCTACAAATCTTAACCTGGTGAGCTAAAAATCGGTAGGGATTATTAGTTTTACTTGCAGATTACGAGAAAATTGTAGCGAACACGATTGCCCTACATATTTGCAAAATAGAATAGAAAGAAATTAAATTTTTTCGAAAAACTGGCAAAAAATGAACCTGCCCCCCCTTAACTTCTACAAATCTCAACCTAGTGAGCTGAAGTTTGTAACGAAACTTCACTTTTACGAGCAGATTACGCGAAAATTATATCGAATACGATTGGCCTAAATATTTGCAAAATAGAATAGAAAGAAATTAAGTTTTTTCGAAAAACTGGCAAAAAATGAACCGGCCCCCTCTTAACTTCTACAAATCTCAACCTGGTGAGCTGAAATTCGTAAGGAATCTTTAATTTTACGAGCAGATTATGCGAAAATTATATCGAACACGATTGGCCTACATATTTGCAAAATAGAATAGAAAGAAGTTAAATTTCATCAAAAAAATTGCAAAAAATGACCCTGTCCCCCCCTTAATGATAGAACGTCCAAGCGATCATCCTGCCGGAAGGATGTTCCGAAAATAAGGCTTTTAAAAAAAGGGAATTCAATTTTTCTTTTCCGGAACTCCTTGGGATTAAAGTAGACGAACAGACGAAAAAATCCATGTACTTGACTTTTTAAAATAATAATATTAAACCATTTTTCAAAGCCCTCAAACTTGCTGTTTCTGAAAAGTAAAAAAAAACATTTTTTCGTAAATTTAATGTAAAATCCACAAAAATCAATATATTTTGGCCGGTTTAGTCTCTTTTTCTTCAGAAACGTTTAAAGAATGAAATCTATTTGTTTAATTTTAAAAAATTTCATTTTTAATGTTAATCAGCAAAATTGCGTCCAATTGAATAAAAACTCTCTTCAAAGTTTCTTTATAAAGTTAATATGGAAGCAGATAAATACAAAAACGAATACATAGTTGGAAATGTAATGAAACAAGCTTTCCAATGATGTTAATATCAAGTTTATTAATTTATATGTCTAGGCTTGGTAGCCTTTTAAACAAAGCGAAAAGCGTCCTGCCGGCAGGACCGGGTTTCATCATTTTGTGACTAAAAATTACATGAATTTTTGGAAAATTCAACTTCTTTAAGCCACCCTGCTCTTCGGTTTGAACTTACAAGCTCGACATTTACATGCGCTGAAAGCTTGTTTCATCACCTTTCCAACGATATATTTTACTTTTTGTTTATGTTAATCCATGTTAGTTTTATTTAGCGATTTCGGACGGACTCACCTGAGTCTTTTTGGTCCTGCCGGAAGGACGTTGAACGTTCTATCATTAAGTTCTACAAATCTTAAACTTGTGAGCTAAAAATCGGTAGGGATCATTAGTTTTACGTGCAGATTACGAGAAAATTATAGCGAACACGATTGCCCTACATATTTGCAAAATAGAATAGAAAGAAATAAAATTTAAAAAAAAAAAAAATGCAAAAAATGACCCTGTCCCCCTCTTAAGTTCTACAAATCTCAACCTGGTGAGCTGAAATTCAGTAAGGATCTTTAGTTTTACGTGCAGCATACAGGAAAATTATAGCGATCACGATTAACCTACATATTTGCGAAATAGCATGGAATGAAATTAAATTTTTTCGAAAAAACTGCAAAAAATGACCCTGTCCACACCCCCTTAATTTCTACAAATCTCAACCTGGTGAGGTGAAATTCGGTAGGAATCTTTAGTTTAAAGTGCAGATTACAGAAAAAATATAGCGAACCCGATTGGCCTACATATTTGCAACAGGGAAGCGAAAAAAATTAAATTTTTTCGAAAAAATAGCAAAAAATGACTGTCCTCCCCCTTAACTTCTACAAATCTCAACCTGGTGAGCTGAAATTCGGTAGGGATCTTCAGTTTTACGTAAAGCATACAGGAAAATTATAGCGATCATGATTAACTTAAATATTTGCGAAATAGAATGGAATGAAATTAAATCTTTTCGAAAAAATGCAAAAAATGACCCTGTCCCCCTCTTAACTCTCCGGCACACACCTAGGGAGGGATTCCCTCCACGGTTTCAGTATTTTTAAAATAAGTTTTGTTTTCCTCATTGCAAAAAAAATCAGTTTCTATATCTTTCGACAATTTACTCCTCAACACATTTCTATAAAAACATTTAGTTTAAACATAATTAATATTTAATTATGAAGCTTCAAAGCTAGAAAAAACTCAAAAAAGTGAGGTTATTTTGAAAAAAAAATCAAATTTTCAAAACATTTTTTGTTCCACTGTTAGTTAATGGCAAAATAATATTATAAATATAATTAAAATAAACTATTTTACGATTTTTTTGCTAATTTGTTAATGTTACATTATTTTTACATGTAAAGTGTAATTCCTTCGAAGATGTGCATTCGTGTAATTAATTATTATTTTTGAGACCGAAAACTAATTTTATTAATTTTATAATTTCGAATAATTAACTACATATTTGTAAGTTTGTGTTAAAATTAAATTTTTGTTGAATCCTTTGTTTATGTTGTAATGTCGCTTATTTTACAATGTGGTGAGGGATTCCCTCTAAACCTGTGTAAAGTTGTAATTTTTTCTAAGGTGTGTGACGGAGGGTTAAGTTCTACAAATCTCAACCTGGTGAGCTGAAATTCAGTAAGGATCTTTAGTTTTACGTGCAGATTACGAAAAAATTATAGCGAACACCATTGGCCTACATAATTGCAAAATAGAATGGAATGAAATTACATTTTTTCGAAAAATGCAAAAAATGACCCTGTCCCCCCCTTAAGTTCTACAAATCTTAACCTGGTGAGCTAAAAATCGGTAGGGATCATTAGTTTTACGTGCAGATTACGAGAAAATTATAGCGAACACGAATGACCTACTTATTTGCAAAATAGAATAGAAAGAAATAAAATTTTTTCAAAATAAAAATTGCAAAAAATGACCCTGTCTCCGGCCTTAACTTCTACAAATCTCAACCTGGTGAGCTGAAATTCGTAAGGAATTTTTAGTTTTACGAGCAGATTACGCGAAAATTATATCGAACACGATTGGCCTACATATTTGCAAAATAGAATAGAAAGAAGTTAAATTTTATCAAAAAAATTGCAAAAAATGACCCTGACCCCCTCTTAAGTTCTACAAATCTCAACCTGGTGAGCTGAAAATCGGTAGGGATCTTTACTTTTGCAAACTGATCACGGGAAATTTATAGTAAACACGATTGGTCTACATATAGAATTAAAAGAAATTAAATTTTATCGAAAAAAATGCAAAAAATGACCCTGCCCGCCCTTAACTTCTACAAATCTCAACCTAGTGAGCTGAAAATCGGTAGGGTTTTTCCCTTTTACGAGCTGATTACGGAAAAATTAAAGCAAACACGATTAGCCTACATGTTTGGGAAATAGAATAGAAAGAAATTAAATTTTATCGAAAAAATTGCAAAAAATGATCCTGCCCCCCTTAACTTCTACAAATCTCAACCTGGTGAGCTGAAATTCGTTAGGTAATCTTCAGTTTTACGTGCAGATTACGGGAAAATTATAGCAAACACGATTAGCCTACATGTTTGGGAAATAGAATAGAAAGAAATTAAATTTTATCGAAAAAATTGCAAAAAATGACCCTTCTCCTCCTTAACTTCTACAAAGCTCAACCTGGTGAGCTAAAATTCGTAAGGTAATCTTCAGTTTTACGTGCAGATTACGGGAAAATTATAGCAAACACGATTAGCCTACATGTTTGGGAAATAGAATAGAAAGAAATTAAATTTTATCGATATAATTGCAAAAAATGACCCTGCTCCTCCTTAACTTCTACAAATCTAAACCTGGTGAGCTGAAATTCGTAAGGAATCTTCACTTTTACGAGCAGATTACGTGAAAATTATAGCAAACACGATTGGCCTACATATTTGCGAAATAGAATGAAAAGAAGTTGAATTTTTTTGAAAATATTGGAAAAAATGACCCTGTTCGCCCCTGAACTTCTACAGATCTTAACCTAGTGAGCTGAAATTAGGTAGGCATCTTTAGTTTTACGTGCAGGTTACGGAAAAATTATAGCAAACACGATTTGCCTACATAGTTGCGAAATAGAATAGAAAGAAATTAAAATTTTTCGAAATAATTGCAAAAAATGACCCGGCCGCCCCTTCTGATCTTCTACAAATCTCAACCTAGTGAGCTGAAATTAGGTTTGCATCTTCAGCTTTACGTTCAGATTACAGGAAAATTATAGCAAACACGATTGGCCTACATATTTGCGAAATAGAATGAAAAGAAGTTGAATTTTTCGAAAAAATTGCAAAAATGATCTTGTCCCCCCCTTAACTTCTACATATCTCAACCTTGTGAGCTGAAATTAGGTAGGGATCTTCACTTTTACGAGCAGATTACGGGAAAATTATGGCGAACTCGATTGGTCTACATTGTTGCGAAATAGTATATAAAGAAATAAAAATTTTTTCGAAAAAATTTCAAAAAATGACCCTGTCCCTCCTTAACTTCTACAAATCTCAAAAATTAAATTCCTTTTCTTCCCTTTTGCTAATATGTAGGCCAATCGGTTTTGCTGTTTTCTGTAATCTGCACTTGAAACTGAAGATCGCTTTGGAATTTCAGCTCACAAGTTTGAGATTTGTAGAAGTTAAGGGGGGACAGCCCATTTTGCGTGGCTGGGACGGACACACGAGTGATTTTATAAGGGGTCCGTCAGTACACCTATGGTGTACGGAACCGTAAAAAATTTGAAATATTGTTTTAAAACTCTAGATTTATTTACATAATATTCATAAAATGCTAAAAGATTCCAAAGTATTTATAAAATTATTATTTATTGTTGTATGTAGGTTGGCTGGAAATGATCTATTAATAAATATTAATTAACATTTACCATGCATAGTTAATTAAATATTTTTTTATTTTATTTTTCAATAGAAAATATAATTTAGTCTGTCAAGGCAGACGAATGCCAGTAAAACACCGGTTGTTTGGCGGCATGGAATCTGTACCGAGCCGGATGCGCAGCCATTATAACACATTGTCATGTTCCAGTAGAATGCCTGCACCGATCCGGTTGTCTCGCGGACGAATGTCAGTTACAGGCGCGGTACATTGACAGTGGTAAATTTCCGCCTGTGTATGAACATATGCCCAAGAAGTTAGCAATGCCTTTTCATTTTTTGGCAACAAAATTTTAATTAAAGTAAATAACCAATATTATGCTTCATCTAGCAAATGATAATAAATATTTAGCTAGAAAAAAAATTTCAATATTTTTCAAAAATAAAAAAAAATCTGTCCGCCCGGAGGGCGAACACATTCTCATCCGCGCTTCGCGCGGGGGCTCGCTAGTTTCAGCGCGCCTCGGGGCGCGCAAATTGTGGTCGTCGCGCTTCGCGCTCCGGTCGTATTGCGCGCAAATGGCTCGCTTAGCTCGGTGTAGTTTGCAATTGCTATATATTATTTGCGTTCCTGTTATTACTTCTCCTTGTGTATGGAAAATCCTATTAGCAATGTCATTTAAAGAAATTAAGATAACATATATTGATTTCTCGCAAAATAATATTTCGCTGTGGTATGAATACAATATCTTGTACAAGAACTTGTTTCAATTTCTTATGCTGAGAATGGTATATTTCCTGTTCAAGATCTTGTACAATTTCCTGTACAAGATATTGTACGGGGATTTTCAGTACGGTATTGTGGTCTCAACCTGAATTCAGTCAACTAAGAGACGTGTTAGAAAAAAATATATTTATCAAGTCGCTAAAATATTTGCTTGTCTTAAAGTTACTACGACTTTAAGGTTTACATTCTCATAAAATATTTTTTAATTTAAAGCTTCTCTATTCTGGACTCTCCTTAAGGGGCTTTCTACAACAGGTTTTTTTCAACGACACGAGCAAAATGCACCATGCAAAATAGTTGCGCGCGCAACGTTTCACACTGATTTCGATGAAAAAAAAGCTGTTGTAGAAGCAGCCTCAGGCTGAAATATTGCTGAAATATTTTAATATTTGCCTCAGACATAAAATTAAACTCGTTTAATATCGTTACCAATGTCCGAATTTTGACTACGACGATTCTGCTTAGAATTGCAGATTTTATTACTTTGTTACTCTTAACTTGTCAAATTAAAGTTAAATATGTTATTTTTTTATTCTCAAGTTAAAAAATTAAGATTTTTAATAATGTTATTCCTAGTAAATAGAATAAAATGATTAAACATTAGTTTAAAAATTAATACAGGATGTTCATTCTTAGGCTGGAGTCCCGTGGTAGCGATTTGCGTTGCGTTTTGTAACTAGGCCATGATTGTGAGAGAGATACAGATATGGGTGATTTTCAAATAACTGTGATTTTTTTAAATAAGACATTTTACTGCTAAAATAGTGAACCAAATTTGACATTCATTACATATTCCAGTACATTTTTGTTATTGAAGTATATGTTTAAATGGAAACTACAAGATTTTTAAATATTTCTAAAGTTACGATGGAAAACGCAAAGAAAATGCAAAAGTTACATGCCACGGACCTGACATTAACAATTTAAAACATGAAAAAAGTGCTCGTGTACGTAGAATATCATTGTAATAAAAATATTTTTATATGTAAAACATCTGGTTAGATTTGGCCTACAAAGTACTTAAAAGATAGTTTTAATATTTGCTTACGTGAAAATTTCAGAACAAAATTTAAAAAAAAACGTATGCCACGGACCTGACAATTTAACCCCATTTTCTTAATTTTAACTATGATAATGTTAATGTTAACAAACTGAATATTAAGTATCTTTAAGAAGAGACTTCTATTAAGTGATTTATAAAGTAAGTGGCAAAAAATAATAATTTTATTAGTCATTTATCTATGGGGACATGCAAATATGACAGTTATTTGAAAATCACCCATATGTGTTTGCTTTATTTGCATTTATTGTCTAGTTACAAAACGCAACGCAAGATGCTGCCATCGGACTCCACCTTTAAGCTCACGATTACGGTTCCGGTTAAAGATTCTATTATGCCTAAGAATTTACTTTAATACTGTGAAGAATTTATGACTATCATTCTTGCACTCACAAAATTCTGCGTTGCATTGTGTTTTCTGCTCAGCATGGGACTGCACCCTACGGCCCAAAAACTTATAAAAAAAAATTATAATTGTTTTTTGTTGTACAAAAAAGTGTTAAAAGTAAAAGTTGTTTATTTTTACTTATGTCTTAAGGAAAAAAAATAAAAAAAATAATTTTTTGAAAATTGTAAAAAATACAAAATTTCGAACATTTCAAAATATTGTATTTTTGTTGTTTTTTGTTGAAATGGGCTGTCCAACAAACTTAAATTGTCTGTAAACAATAAGCATTCCCTGAAAATTTCATTAAATTTCATTAATTTTCCTCAGAGATATACCATTTTCAAAAATTCAAAAAAAATTTAAAATTCAACAAAATTTGTCTGCTTAATATCAACAAGGATACATTTAAATCAAGTTAAAAAGTAAAAAAGTAAAAGTCCTAGTTTTGTATATTTACCTAACTTCGGCATCTAAAAGAAAAAACGGAAGGTTTTTATATGTTTCTAAATTTTATATGTTTCTTCATGTTTCGGCTAATGCTTCACTCACTATAAATCTCAATTTTTTGCACTTTTTTGAAAATAACTTTTTTGTTTTTTGTTGTACAAAAAAGTGTCAAAAGGAAAAGTTGTTTGTTTTTACTCAAAATTTAAGGAAAAAAATAAAAAAAATTTTTTTTTTGAAAAATGTAAAAAAAAAAATTTTGAAATTTTCAAAATTTCAAAAAAATTCATAACTATTTTGTTTTTTGTTGTACAAAAAGGTGTCGAAGAAAAAAGTTGTTTGTTTTTACTCAAAATTTAAGGAAAATAATAAAAAAATATATTTTTTTGAAAAATGTCAAAAAAACAAAATTTTGAAAATTTCAAAATTTTGCATTTTTGTTGTTTTTTGACGAAATTGGCTGCCCAACGAACTTAGGCTTTATTTTTACGGACTAAGAAAGTGTGCCAAATTTCAAGTCGATTCATTAAAATTTTTTCGAGTTATCGTCGAGACAAATTTTTTTACAGACAGACGACAGACAGAGAGACAGACGGACATACACTTTTCAAAAAACCATTTTTTTGGAATCAGGGGGTCATGAAACGTAAAGATTTAGCAAAATTAGACAATGCTCAAAATCGCACAAAACCAAGACTCATTTTTGATGAGAATGTAAAACTTTCTTTTATACTCTAATTTTTTTGAACATTTTTCAAAAATCAAAATTTAAAAAAAATAATATTTGTGCTCAGCGAGCACAATAAAAAAGGTCTATAACAATTTTTCAAAACGTCAACAATTATTCAAAAAAATCGCACTTTTTGACTCAAAAATTTTTTTCAATCTTTTTAAAAAATAAGTGAGCACAATAATTAAGTTTCAAAAGAATATTTGAAAAAGTTAATTAATTATTCAAAAATAATCATAGGGGAAATTGGCGAATAGTGGGTCACGTCCATTATTTAACAATATTTTAAAGTTTGATCATCCAATTTTTTTATTTTCTTTTGTTCGCTAGAAGTAAATTTTTCATAAGCATTTCATGACTTTATAGAACTTTACAATTACCTATAAGTCTTAAACAACAACCAACTGAAAATTGCATTTAAATATTTATTTTGGGCGTTCAACTTCTTATTGTTTCAGAAGGATTTTCAAAATGTACATTTAAACTATAGTAATGTCCAGATTTATAAATTTTTCATTATTAACATTTATTCTTAACTTGATTACGTAAAAATTAGAAATTTAGTTACTATACACGGAGAAAAATGATATTGAGTTTCTAGTAAAAGTTCCTATGGAATAGTAATAATTCTACTCTTATATTAAAAATTACTATTCATTGTACTATGTACTTTGTATGAAGTGAATATTACTATTTCTGGTAGTAAAAATTACTAATAGTAATTATTACAGTAGACACTTTTAAAACTTTCTTTAAGAATTTTAATTTTTACATCGTCATTGTAAATTTTATTAAATTTTGTATTACTTTTTACATTCGATACGTTGTGAATATTGCTTGTAGAAATTCTAATAATTAATACCATGGAAAAAAGCCTGCTTTTGGAAGAAGCAACTTTTACTATTGCAGAGCGAATTTTTTACTCGGAAAAGTAGTAATCCGTACCACTACTATTACACACCTATATGTGTGATCACGTCACTACCGTCATGCACAACGATTGTAGCCTGACGTCAAAGTGATCCAACATTTCTAGGTTACAAGAAGAAATAAGACACCTGAATTTAAAGATACTCATTTAAAAAATCAAACATTTTCAATGACAGCAAGTGAAATGATGTGTTTAATTCGAAATTTATCATTGATGATTGGTCATTTGGTACATTATGTGTGTGTTTAAAGTGTTGTCAATTCGGTTGCGTTGACGTCTTAGATTACACAATAAAAGAATATCTAACTCTATTGCATGAATTATTTCTAAATTGCTTTAAACCAAAGCACCACTTCCTTATTCATTGCCCGAGAGTAATGCGATTATTAGGCCCATTGTGGCATGTTGCTTGTATGAATTTCGAATGAAAGTACAGAACAGGAAAAATAGTAGCTCACGTTTCACTCTGTCGACGAAGTATACTGTATACAATGGCGCTAAAGGAACAGTTGAAATTAAATTATGAATTCTTAAAGCCAATTGATACCAACCACGAGTTTACTAAAGGTTCTGTAAAAAGTGACCATTCTTCGAACCTGAAAAATAACGACTCGTTTGTAGAAATTTTGTCAAATGACTTGCGAATTGAAAATTTGTTAGTTACTTTTTGTATCTATTTTAATGGAGAAGTAGTTAAGCCAGGAATGATTTTAGTTAATTTTAACAAAGATGAACCAGAGTTTTACTTTATTCATCACTTAATCATAAATAAAGTTGATAATTGAAACGTGATTGTTAGCACCATTGACTGTTATTTTCATCATCTTTTTCAGGCATATAAAGTTGCTCGATGTGGCTTCAACTTCAGTTTATTTAAATGGGAAAATGTATCTCAAGCAAAAATCACGCATATGACACTCATTGGAAATATTCAAGAGTATATTGTCAAAAAATGGTTTGAATTTAACATTTTCTATTTTGTATTTTATAGTTTATACATATCTTATATTGATTATGTAGCAAATTAATTGCTGTGGACATTTTAAATATTACTAGGCTTTTACTAAAATTTAGATTCCTTAAAATAATTTATTCTTTTTCAAAAAAGTAAAAAATCTTTTAATATTGATAACAATTTTGTTGATTTTTTTATTATTAAATAATTATTTATTAAAATTAAAATCTAATAATTTTATGCACTCAAATGACAGCTTCGACAAATAGTTCTTTTGATCGACATTTTGTCGAGATTATCGATCTGATGACAATCCGAACGATAATAATGTTTAAAAAAACGATCATTTTTATCGTAATCGTTTTTTCTCGATGATCGTCTGGTCCGACGTGCACCACTAGATATATTTCTGATTGAAATTCATAGAAATTAAAAAAATATTTACATCAGTAGCGAATTGCTGTAATCCTCCAATATTGATGGGCCCCTCTTCAGTTGCATAAAGATTACATCCTCCTACACACAGATCACTCGTTGGACACACCATTCCACATGTGAGTCCCAATGGATTGTCCGAGAAAATTGCTTTTGCAGCTCCATAATAATTTTTATTTGAAATCGAAGTTATAAATGACTTAATATCCAATTGCGTTGGGCAAGACTTTTGACAGGGCGCATCGGCACATTTCAAGCATCTTGAAGCCTCAAATAATGCTCCTCTTTCACTTAAAGTTGTTGTTTTAATATCATCAAAATTCTTTGTCAAACTCACACAACCCTTTAAAAATATTTTATTATTATTATAGATTGCTTCTTGTCAGAATGAATTAAGTAAGTAATATTAATCTGATTAAAACATTAATTAATTTATTTAAATTCATAATGTTAATTGGCTAATATTGAGGGTATCTATGAGGACCACACAAAGGGCCCTTAAGGATCATCCACATCATACACTTGCAAAATTTTCAAGTCCAAACCTCAGATAATTTTCTATTACTTAATAATTAATGTTTGTAATTATATAGTTATATATATATAGTTATATATATATTTATTTATATTATGTATATTATATATTATCCAAATTATATATGGGTTATTCCATGTCAACCAGATCACTCACAAATCCAAAATACAGCACAACAGAATTATATGTTTAAGGTATCAAATTGTTCATACAACCAAGTACTATCAAACGCAATGTGGCGATTTAGAAAATTTCAAAATGGCCGCTCTATATGACCCATATAATAGGGGAATAGGTTCGGTTGTGGGCATAGTTTTGTTTTTGACTCATAATTTGTTTCCTTGTAGATATTAAGCAAACATGTATATGCATTTAAAGCTAGGGACCTTAGCTAACTACTCGTGAAGAAAATAAATAGATTCCGTTGACTAGAAAATTTTTATTAAAAACTTAATAAATTTGTCATTTTTCTAACAAAAAAATTTTGGTTCGGTTGTGGGCACTCTTGAAAAATCTATTGAAAACGCAAAAAAATGAATCAAGTAACCATTTATTAACTACATAAGGATGATTTCTTCTAATTTTGACGTTACATGCTCCCCATGTTAGGGCATATATGATTTCTCACTCTGAACCTGAACTGCGCAGTTACTACAATTACTATAACTGCGAACGACGTACGGACATCAAAGTATCATTATATTAATTTCCGTGCTGGACCACAAAACTCTTAAAATTCATAAAACACTATTAAATGTTGCAAGGAATTACTTATGATTATATCGACAACGATATTTAACGATTTATCAAAAATAAGATTGGTGTCTACAACCGAATCAATTTAGATGCCCACAACCAAACTTGACGATCATTTTAAAACATCATGAAAAAAATTTTACTTGTGAACATTTTTGTGATACTTGGTATAGGATCATAAAATATAACATATTTACTGTGTAAATACGCTTTTAACTTATTATTTTAATTAATTCACTTCGATTTGTTAAACATTTAACAATGTTTAAAAATACATTTTTGTTATATTCAACGTGTCAAAAAATTATTTTATATATAGTAAAAAGTGGAGTTGTCTAATCATTTCTGTATTCGCATAGAAAACTACGTTAGGTCATAACATTTACGTGATATTTGCCAGATTAGACAAATCTCATTTCTGTCAAAAGTTCTGCGTGTGTCGACAACCGAACCATGCCTACAACTGAACCTCTTCCCCTACACAAAATTAAAAAATATTCCAATGGTATTGTCAATAAAAGTCTTAAAAACCCTTAAATTACATCCAAATATATTTTTTTATGTATTTGACATCGTAGTTTATAAATCAATCAATTCTTAGGACAGAATTAAAAATTTCTAAAGGTCCGATTTAATATAGCGGATGATTTTTTAAAACTTGTTGAATTTTAAAAAAACTTTTAACTCGGGGGTTTTTGAGGTCGCTGATGATGATTCAAAATAGCGGATCCAATACGGCAAACGAAAAAAAATTCAAACCATTAAACTTGAAGTCAGATTTTTAAAATACAATATGACGGTTTTAAAATTGCAAACAAACGTTCAAAAAGGTGTCCGATTTTAATAAAACTCGTTACTCGAATCTTTTTAGAATAGCTGATTTCGAGTGAAATCTCTGATTTACATAATTAGAATGACAACAGTGAAAAATTATTAAAAGTTTTCTGATTTAATAGTTGATTTGCAAATGTAAAAGAATCCGAATCTGTAGTCAGAATTGTCAAATTGATTCTTTTCTTGAGTTACGCTCCAAAAAACGACTCGAAACCCAAATTTGAATAAACAAACTTTTTTTGTGACATGTGACATTTTCATTTATGACATGTAGGTAAAAGATGAATGTAAAATTACATGCAGATTTCGACGTAATGAAACAGACGTTTGTTGGTCTTTTTTTACCCGTAGGTCAAAACTGCCCTCAAAATTGACCTAAATTTTGAGGGTAGCATGAATTGTTTGTCAAATTTTGACGTTTAGGTCAAAACTGCCTTCAAAATTGACCTAAATTTTGAGGGTAGCATGAATTGTTTGTCAAATTTTGACGTTTATGTCAAAACTGCCCTCAAAATTGATCTAAATTTCAAGGAAAGCGAAAATTTATTTATATGTGTTTACGGACACAGAGCCCTTTTGTACAAAGTACTTAACAACATATTAAAACTAATTAACCAGAAGTTAGGGTAGTTAGCGTATTATTATTTTCGAAGATTGCTAACTTTAAATTCCTGACAAATTTACTCATTGGTATTGTACAAATGTCTAAAATATTATTAACAAATAAGTTTGCTATTTTACAAATTCTATGAATAGGTGAATTCTCACCATACTCTGTTCTATGGTAAACTAACTTAAACAAACCACTTACTTTCCTCAAATTACGTGATGGTATATAAAAATTAATTAGTTCAAGTAATTCAGGACAAATGAGTATTCCATTTATAGTTTTGTATAAAAATAGAAGATCAGAATATAAGAATCTTGTCGACAAATCTTGAATTCTGAAGTGTGATCTTAGCATAGTATTTTCATGAATATAATAATCGTGATTATATTTTCCTTATAGGCTAAAAAACGCAAGAATCTGTTTTGAATCTTCTCCAATGTATCAAGGTGAACATTAGGGTGGAGCGAAAAAATAAATTTTTCGATTTCGAGATTCTAATAGTGCGGAAAAGTTGCGTAACATGCTCATATTAAACCGTGTTAAACAGTTTTTTGATCGGATAATATTTATGGTCGCCCCAAGAGCCTTGAAGTTTTGAAAAATTTCACAAATTTTTGTTTCTTTTATACTTTTTTAAAATTGATAGAGATCTGTTCTTTTTTGAGTTTCTCGTTGTTTTTAATGTACTAAAAGCCATATCAGAAAAATATATTTCAGTGTATATACACGTGCGTACCCTGTACAGGGTTGTCGAAAAGTCAAAATCGCATTTACTTATTGTAACGGATAGATATATATATATATATATATATATATATATATATATATATATATATATATATATATATATATATATATATATATATATATATATATATATATATATATATATATATATATATATATATATATATATATATATATATATATATATATATATATATATATATCAAAAGAAAACGGGTAAATTGTGTAAATTGTAACGGGTATTTTGTGTCTCAAAGAACATAATTATACATAATTAATTATCAATTATTTAATAATCAATAATTAATTATTCAAGGAACATAATTATTTTCTTGATAGTGTGCAGCTCTTCACCTACACAACTTCAAGCTGATATACGACTCAAAATATATTAGTGTTGGTTGCTATATTTTTTATTTATGTGAAAGAAGAATTTGTTTTGTCTGTTTGCCTAGAAGAATATATATTTTTCATTACGTCCCTGTGACGTTTCAAATTATTTACAAATATTATTTAAATTTTCGCTTTTCGTTTCTGTGTAAAATGTCGTTGTCAAAGCCCACTCTTCGAAATAAAGTAATCTGTCCCCTCTTTGGGACTCCTTCTGATCTCAATAACTTGATGTTACCAACATATGCTAATGTGATGAGATGTTGTGCTTATGACAAGTACGAACACCCTCACAAAAAGCCTAAATATTCTGAAATCGCTGATATTGTTGCAGTAAAAGTAGAATTAATATGGTCTAAAGCCTCTATTCCAACTGTCAGTCACACACGCGTTGTGCAAATGATTGAAGCTTTTGAGTCTTCTTGTTCCCGTATCTTAAAACATTACAAGGAGAGAAAAGATCAAGTAAGCTATAAAGAAAAACTGAAGGGTTTTGTTGAAAAAGCAAATCGACTTTTCGATATCGCTGTATGTAAATGTATCAACTTCTCAAGTTGCACATGTGATAAATCTCGCAAAGTTCCTCGTATCGAGCAGAACTTTCTTAGCGATCAAAGAACCGTCAGGGCTCTATCTATTGGTACAGTTGACTCTGCAACAACTCCGACTTTAAATAAAAGAGCTGCCAGGAAAGCTTCTCGATCTACAAGTGGCCCTCGCAGCGGCTCTAATTTCGCAAGCTCGTCAGCAGAAATCTCGTTTCCGAACAAGGAAAGTGATCAAGAAAATGACAAAACTTCAAATCAAACATATGATGCTGAGTTCAAAGTTAAAGTTTCTCCCTCAAACCAAAATGAGTCCTCGCAAATGCGAGTTCAACTTTCACGCACTGCAATTCTAGCAGACCGTTTTGGATTATCTGATCGTGCGGTTGCGGCTATATCATCCGCTGTATTAGAAGATGTAGGCCTTATAAAACCAGATAAATTGTCTTTGGTAGTGGATAGATCAAAAATCCGCAGGGAGAGATCAAGAACCAGAAAAGAGCTTGTGATAGAGTCTACAAAAAAATTGAAACTTTGTACTTTGATGGTCGTAAGGATCAGACCCTTAGTCAAGTGAAGAAAGGTTCAAAATATTACCGTCAAACAATTACAGAGGATCATATCTCTCTAATTCATGAACTTGGTCGGATTATATAGGACACGTAACTCCTGCTTCTGGATCTGCCACTAATATCTGCAACTCAATTTGTGAATATTTAACTAATAGTAGCATAGATTATAGTGAGATAGTGGCTGTTGGGTGCGATGGTACTGCCACAAATACTGGAAACAAGGGTGGTATAATACATTTAATAGAAAAGAAACTTGATAAATCAGTGCATTGGTTTGTCTGCCTCCTACATGCCAATGAACTTCCTTTAAGGCATTTAATAGAAAATTTAGATGGTGCCACAACTGGACCTAGGTCATATTGTGGGCCTATTGGTAGTCGACTCACTGATTGTGAACATCTTCCAGTGACTAATTTTTCTAAATGTAGTGGAAGAGCTGATGTTAATTTCGATCCTACTGATCTGAGTACTGACCAACAATACTTGTTGGATATATGCAAAGCAATTCAAACAAGTGAATGTCCAACTGATTTGTCCTGCCGTAGTCCTGGTGCCCTCTGAAAGTCTCGTTGGCTCACTACAGCGAACAGGATCTTAAGGCTGTATGTAAGTACGTCACGCCCTTCTGCTACCTTCAAGCTCTTAGTCTCATTTATATTAAACGTTTACGCACAACTTGGTTTGAGATAAAGAAGCAGCATTCATGCATTCATGGGCCAAGAATTCTCCACCAAATGATCCTTTGGTCTAGATTTCTTCCTAAGAAGGTCTTGCAGATAATCGATCCTGTTTTCCAGCAAAATGCCTATTATGCTCATCCTGAGAATTTGCTGCTTTCCATGTTGTGTGATGAACGGTTGAACGTGAGACAAAACGCAGTTCATCACATATTAAAGGGTCGCGCACATGAGAGCACCCAGGTGCGTCAATTTAAAGTACCTCCATTAAATTACAATGCAAAAGATTACACTGACATAATAGACTGGACAAAGACATCGACAACGTCTTTCAATCCACCTGCTTTGCGCTCACTTTCACCATCAGAATTAGAAGAAAATGCAGTCAACGGTGGACTTTTGGCAAGATTTATTCAAATTCCTTGTCACACGCAGGCTGTAGAGCGTTGCGTGAAATTGGTCACAGAAGCAGCATCCAAGGTTAGTGGTTTTTAGAACAGAAATGGGTACATCCGGACTACATTGAAGTCTAGGAAGCAAATGCCCCAACTCAATACCAAGGGAGATTATCAGACTACTTAAAAACACATTCTTCATTTTTGGTTGGTAGGTAGGGAAGGGTGTGGGTGGAACTCAAAGTGCAGCTACCTTCACGTGGTGAGTTCTGAGTCGCTAATCAATTTGAACGCGGGCCAAGAGCTGCACACCAACTAGATAAATGCGATTTTGACGCAATCGCATTTTAATCGAAAAGTTGTGGTTTTTGATTTTTTTACAACCCTGTACAGAGTATGCACGTGTATATACACTTAAATATATTTTTCTGATATGGCTTCTAGTACATTAAAAACAACAAAAAACTCTATAAAGAACAGATCTCTATCAATTTTAAAAAAGAATAAAAGAAACCAAAATTTGTGAAATTTTCCAAAACTTTAAGGCTCTTGGGGCGACCGTAAATATTAACCGATCAAAAAACTGTTTAACACGGTTCAATATGAGCATGTTACGCAACTTTTCCGCACTATTAGAATCTCGAAATCGAAAAATTTATTTTTTCGCTCCACCCTAGTGAAAATCATAGTAAGGCCTCCATGCAATCGATGCGAACAAATTAGGCGATCTAACTAATGAAAGATACAAAGTTCTAATAGTTGTTATGTTGTTAAACATCGATGCATTTTTGGTCACAAAGCCAAGAGTTGTAAGAGAATTCTCAGCTACATGATCTTTATGTTTAGTGAAATCGAAATTAGATTATAAAATTACTCCAAGGTCACGAACCTCCCCCACTCTATTGAGATAAGAATAGTATTGCCAATATTGCAATTAATTAATTGCGGTGATAAAGATTTTGAGAAAGTGATTACCGAACATTTCTTAAGATTTAACAAGAGTTTGTTAGATAAAGACCGTTGATCAAATTTGTCAATGTCTTCTTGAAAGTCCTCGGCATCAGCAATGGAAGTGATAACTTTATATAATTTCCTATCATCCGCAAATAAAAGAAATGAAGAATGTTTAAATAAAGATGAGACATCATTTATAAATAAAATAAATAAAGAGGTCCGAGGTTCGAACCTTGAGGTACTCTTGATGTAGCATAAAATATATTTAAATAGTCGTGACTAACGCGAACTGTGAGCGTTCTGTTTGATAAATAGCATTTTACCCATAAAAGACAATTTTTAGAAATCCCAAAGTCTCTCATCTTTATCACCAGAATATCGTGATTTACCTTGTCAAAGGCTTCTGAAAAATCTGTGTATACCGCGATAACCTGGAGGCCTCGCTGAAGATTGTTAAGTATAAAATTAGAAAATATACATAACTTGGTTTCCACAGATCTGCCTCTAACGAAGCCGTACTGTTCGCCTATAATAAAATTAGGCAACCGAAAATAAATTACATCAAGTACTAAACTCTCAAATACTTTCGAGATTACACTATGTATGATAATCGGTGTGTAATTTTTTACTTGGTCTTTAGATCTATCCTTATAGATAGGAACAATAATTCTTTTTTCCACTTAGAAAGAAAAATGCATGTAGGCAAAGACATATTAAATGTAATATACAAACGTTCTAAAAGAGCCAAACGGCAAAACTTCATAAAAAGTGGTGGTATACCATCCACACCTGGACCTTTATTTACATTTAAATTCTTGAGCTTTTTCATAATTGATTGTTTATCTATAGAGAAAGATTGTAGAATAAAAGAATCGTTCAAGTGGGCCGTTGAGGTCGTTGAGTCGTAGATATGTCATACACTATTAAAAAAACTGGCAAAAATGTTTACGATATCAAAATTATTGTTTGCCATTTTATCATTATAAAATATAATATTAGGGAGTTGATTATCTTTGCGTAATTTATTTAGATAATTCAAAAATTGTTTTGGGTCATTTATAATTGAGTTTTTAACCTTAGAAATGTTAGAATTGTAGCAGCGATTAGAAACATTCTTGCAATCTTATCGCAAACGTGAAAATATTTTATAGTCATGTGGATCATTAGTTCGCTTATACTGTAAATGAGCTAATTTTTTTAAAAAGTTCGCCTTTTAAGTTCGAAAGTAAGCCATGGAGGAAAGTAAGCTTTCCCAAAAGTTTTTATTGAAACAAAAAAATCAAATGTGGTGTAAATATAATTGTAAAAATTAATCAGAGCTTCGTTCACATCAGACGTGTTTAGTAACTTTTAACCCTTAAAGGACCAAATGTACAAAAATCTTACCTGAACGATGACAGAACTTTTAAGAAAGATAACGAAGTAATAAAAATTTAAAAAATATACATTTCTTAAAGCCCTGAAACCGCTCTTTCAAATGCCACAATAAAAAATATTATATGTTCATAAATAAACAAATTACATACAATTAATTAACAAAAAACACGAATTTTTAAAGATTTTTCTTTAGAAATCAATTTTTTTATAATTTATGGAAAAGAAACACATCTCAATGGTATAAATATCACGTCAAAAATGTCCGACCTAAAATGTAGTAACATAGAAAATTAAAAAAAATCAAAATGGCTTCTTAAAAATAGCGTTCAAAGTTGACCTTTTAATAAATAATATATAACAAGTGCACGTTTTCTTAAAACTTCATCGAATTCATTTGAAACTGGTTACTCGGGGGTTTATGGGGTCGCTAATTACGAATATGATAGTAGTTTTCTAGAATTCAAAATGGCGGATCCTCTCTGGCTCTCCTAATTTCCTTCTCTCTGGCTCTCCCTCTCTAGCTCATTTCCGGACTCACCTTTCTAACTTACTCTCCCTTTCCCTAAGGAGCTCATGTATAGCTAGATTTAGGGTTTCAGCTGGTAGACCCTTAAGTGCTTTCGTCAGTGCTAATATACTTTGGTCCAGGTCATCCGGTTTTTCTTCTTTTTACTCCTCCTCACCTGCCGTTTCTTCTTCTAGGTCGTTCTGCTCACCCATTTGGCCACTTTCGTGCCTCGGTGGGTCCGCAGTCACACGCACTTCCTTATTGACGTCCTCCTCTCTTTCTTCTCTCACCGGCCTTTCCTCCCCTTTCGTTTCCTCTTCAAATGTTCTTCTCATATAGTGTGCATACGCCCTGGTACATCTAGGGCATTTTTCCACACTGGTGAAATGTCGGCCGCAGTTCTAGCAGTGTTCGTGACGTCTTGGTTGACGACAGTCTTCGGCACTATGCTCCTCTCGCCAACAGTTAAAGCGGCTATAGGGAGGTGGGTCTAACGACATTTCCGTCGGGATTAGCGTCAATCCCCCGAAGACTATTCCCCCTATTCCTCCTCTCGTGCCATCCATTCACAAGTTTTCTCAATTCCCAAGTGTCCGACTGATGCTTGGGCGTGTCCGTCTTCCATCACTCACGCTCTGCACTCCTCTGGCTCTACCAATTTCCATCCGTCTTCGTCTCCTATTATCGGCATTAAAAGTGGGTCACTTCTATGTCTGTAGAAATTTTCATTTTCTACAATCCATCCAGGAAACCACTGAGGATGTTGGCTCACTAACTCACGGCGTTTGAGGTACCATTGGTCCTCAATGGATTCAAACGCGGCTATCGTCTCTTTTTCATCATTTTATAACCTGGACAATGCATTTGGGACATGATGTTGTGCACCTCTTCTGTGAACTATGTCAAAGTCCCATTTTCGCATTTCTAGGGGCCATCTGGCTAACCGGCCTGTTTCAAGTTCCTGAGCTATTTTAGGGTTCTGTGATCCGTAATCACATGAAATTTGCACTGGATTGTGAACTTCTCCGTGAAGTCAGGTCGGGCTGAGTGTGGCGCAGACGTCAACTTCTGTTTCAACTGTTCAAAAGCTTCTTGTTGCTCGTCCTCCCATTCCCACGTTCAGCCCTTCTGCAACAATTTCAGCAGTGGTACCTTGATTTCACCTTTCGTTTCGAATGAAATGAGAATACCACCCTACCATGCCTAAGAAACATCTTAACTGTATTTCGTTCTTCGGCTCTGGATAGTCCCATACTGGCTCTGTTTTGTGTGGATCTGGCCTCAGACCCTCACCGTCCAACAAGTATCCGAGGTAAGTGACCTCAGAACATCCAAATTCATACTTCTCTGGGTTCACAATTAGTTGTGTTCGTTGGAAAGTCATCGGCGCATTCATGAGTCCAAAAGGCATCCGGCGATACTGCCATAATCCTAACCCAGGTATAGGTATATAATTGTTACTTTGTTGAGATCTCTATAGTCATTGCACTGTCTAAAATCATTTTCCTCTTGTTTCGTGATTACTGGCGCACTTCTTCAACGGCTGGCAGATGGCTCTATGATCCCTAGTTTGTGTAACTTGACAGCATTACCTTGGGCCCAAGGCAACATGGATGTCTTGTGTCAAATTGTTTATCACTTTGACTCCAAATCGTTGCACATGTGCGTCGACCACTATGTTAAGGTCCAAAATTCCGGCTGCTTCAGTAATACCTCCTGTCGCGCTCCTTATTACTGTTTTACACAGCTGGATACGGCTCTTATAAGGTGCTGCCACTCTGGTGGTAATCACTAAAATCATCGCACCAGGGTCAAAAAGTGCTTCGAAATGGCGGTCGCCCATTGGCATATCAAACAAGTACCTATTCTCCGTCCTAGATCCATCGATATCCTCTCCATCACTTAGGTTTCCATTCACTCACAGCCTCTCCCCTCCTCTGGACTATAGGTACCGAATCACATCCGTACCTTTTGCCCCACACTCTTCGGCCCCATAGACCGTTTCCAAAAGCCGTTTCGTTCGTTCACGGCCGCTCCGTTAGTGAAAAACGCATCCTTTCTTTTGATGGAGGGGGATTATATCGGTCGTCTAACTCTTTCGTCCTCTCGTGCCCCCGAAGGATCTTCTCCATCTGTCTGTGTGACTCCAATTGGCTGTGTTCCAATTGGCATCTGTATGCTGGTGTTAGGCCTTTGTAGGCGATCCTAATTTGCTGTTTCTGGCTAAAAGGTCGATTCATATGACCAAAAATGAGTCTGTAACTGGTCAAGTACGGGGAAATTTTCTCTCCTTTTCCTTGTGTCCTGGCTCTCAGCTCGTCGGTCACATCATCGTCGTCGATATTGACCAAATACTCATTTTTAAACGCTTTCTGGAACGATCTCAACGACGTGATCTCATGCCGTAGTTACCTGAACTAGCTACTGGCAGTTTTCTGGAGGATGATTGACATTGCCTGTAGAACTTCTCGGTCGGACAATTCTGAGCAGGTCTTACAGTCCTCTAATCGCTCCAAAAATTCCTTGTCATTGTCGTCGTCTCCAAAGAATCTTAAGTCCTAGTCCTTTAGCGTTATTATCTCTTTGGACCTCCGACCGGACCTAGTTTCTTTGTTTGCCCCTCACTCTTCGTATCTTGGTTCAGATCGCTCTCAGATTCGGACTTACTCATCGATTCTTCCAAGATTGATCTTCGGCTCTCCTTCCTGTCTTTCCTTGACTTAGTCTCTTTAGTGCTCATTTTTCGATTTTTTGCACTAATTAAGTCGTCGCTCCTACTCCCACAACTACACCTACAACTCATCTGGCTCTCCTGACTACCACTGTAGACGATTTTCCTCCCAACTTTTTTTTTGTTAAAATATTTCTTTATCTTTCGCGTTCGTCTTTCTCTTAAACTCACTGGCCGGCTCTTTGTTCTCGGGTACTCTATTTTGAGTGATGTTCGCCTCACTCACACTACTTCGGCTCGATAGGTTTTAAAGGGCTGGGTAGGTTACACTCGCTCACTAGTGTGAGGTGTGTGCGAGGTCTCGGCAATTTGCGCTAGTCCTTGGGGAAATTATCCTCGACTCTTGGCGATGATTATTTTGAAAACCATCACCGGCTGCTGTCCTACTATGGCTTCGTTCCCAATTTAATCCCCCCCCTTTATAAAGCCTTTCTAGTGTCATACTCATACTCATTTGAGCACTAGTGGAGGTGGTCATGCTGGCTGTCGACATGACTGGTGGTGGGGGTGTAAATCGCGGGGTCAAAATAACTTTGGTCGGACTTGTTCTGCTGTACGTTGTTTTGTGGTGCGATCTCTTTCCCCCCTTCCTCTGACCCCATTTGGCACTATCACGGTCACAAGCCCTACTCTCCCCACTGTCTGACTCTTCGTAATCCGCAGATGAAATTCGACCACCCTTTTTGCGCGTGATATTTGGGAAAGGGCTGCTCTCTGTCTCTGTGTGCGCTTCTAATCTTTAGGTGTGGAACCTCAAAAAAGTGGAATTTTCTTTCCTCCCTTTTTTTAGAGTATGTTTTCCTCAAAATATGCAAAAAGGTGTTTTTATACAGAATTTCTCTTATAAAGAAGGTACTTGGAAATTTTCTAGTTTTTGAGGTTTTACTTATGTATATTCTTTTTTAGTATCAAGAAAATATCCATCGAACTTGTCAATCATTCGAAGCCATCAAGGGAGGTGCTTCCTTGTGTATATATTTGGAAGTAATTCCCGAATATTCAAGAGCACCAGGAAGACGAAGATCAATTGTTGTCGACCTGTCAAAACAATGAAGGCGGCCATATTGTCTTAAAGGCCAACGCGGTTCGATACCGGCAGCGGATATTTTACCTCGACCGAATAATAGTAGAAAAATAAAAAGTTAAAAATAGTACGTTGGAGACTCACCTTTAAAACTAAAAAAGAAGCTCGCGTGTAGCGACTCTCTCTTATCCAGACACACGGCCATATTTCTCATTCTCGTGTTGATAGTTGTATCAGGCGCATGACGCCGAAAAAAATTAAAAAATTAAAAAAATTGTTAATTACGTTTTTTGTGTGCCATGTCTGGACGAGGAGCTATGCGGGGTCGACGTCGAATTGGCGGTGAGTCCTAATAAAATTGAACTATCATTTTCTCGCCGGATTGACAAAAAGTTAAAATTATTTTACAATTCGAAAAGTGATGTTTGCCACCGCATTTTCATACTTAATTCAATTCAGCCTTCTGCCAAACAATCTTATGTAATAAACTAAAAGACAACAGTGATATGTTATGCATAATAAAATTGATTAATTGCTTAAATTAAATTTAGTGTTAATAGAAGATCAATGTGTTATCTCCTCACCCCTCCCATCTCCGCAGTTTGTGAGGAATTTCTATAATAGTAAAATCATTAAATAAAATCTTTTTGATATTTTTAGAATAAATATCATGGCGTTTGAATGATAAAATTTAAAATTTTTAAATTCAAAGTGTAGATAACGTTCAAGCCTAACCTCTTTTTAAAATAATTGTCTTTGTTTTAATGAAGTTTGAAGAAAAGCTAAATTCGCCTAATCAAAAAAATTTTTATAGTTAAAAAATAAGTGGAACGTTATAAATGGCACTCTCAGGGTAAAGCCCGAGAAAAACACATTGATTTTCTCTAATAGACAAGCATCCCTTTCATTGAACAATGAAATGAATTTTGATATATGTTTTTGCTTTAATGTGAAGAATTGTGCGTTTTAGCAGTAGAAGTTGTGTTAAAAAATATTTTTCGAACATAGTAGTCTTGGGAGTCAAAGTTACTCTTATCTCACAACACAAATCTTCACAGCAATTCAAATTGTTATAGTCAATCAAGAATCAAATATCGAAGATAATTTTCGAAAAATAATATAAAAATATCCGTAATAATAAAATTGATTTTTATTTGAGTAAAAATCAGTTTTATTCGTGAAAAACAAAATTTTGAAGGATTTGGCTGAGTCATCACCGCCTTCGTTTGAATCAAAATAATAGAATTGTGTAATCAGTTCTTGATTACAAAATTAAAAGAGAAAAATAATAAATAAAATAATGAAAATAATTAAAATTAATTCAAATTCAATTGATTGAAATGTATTAAATTCTTTTTCTTTTAATCCTGTCATTTTTCCTCCTTAGACAGTAAACCGTAATAATTTTTATTTTTTTGTACAATTATTAATTTTTTTACCTTAATTGACGATTTTATTCACTTTTTTTTGACAAAAATTTTTTTTTTAAGGACTGATAGTGCGATTGTATTATTTTGGTTGATTGCCTGTAGTTCAAGTTATTCGTATGTAATGGTCGAAACTACAGTCGCAAATTCGGTATCACATGCTAGGACGGATTATCAAAATCAGTCAGCTGATTATTCGGATCGAATTACCCCCTCCAGCGAAAAATTTGAAATCCATAAACCAGGTAAAATGGCAGCGGTCATTCGTAAATCGAATCTCGAATTTTGCTTACCTCTTTATTATCAAAATTTACCTATCAAGTCAGCTAAGCTTTTAATAGATTTTGAGGAGAAAAATTTCGGTTATAATTTTTGACAATCGGAGCCAACAAAAACGAACGAGTGCCTGTTGACACCAAGACGACCGGATATAATTAAACCAGTTGTTAGGGACAACAGCGAAATAAAATCAGCCTTTAAACCAATAAATGAGGTTAGAGAACTTCTTGAGACCAATTATAAGTCACCCCGGCTGAACATTGGCACAAGGCCGAGCCAGTGATTGATCACCTTCAGTTGAAAATAAATGTTATTTTGAACCCATTTAAACTAGGGAAGCTTCATTTGACCCTCAATTAGGAAGAATTCCAGATGAATATTTCAATAATAGGTCTTTAGCGAATTCTCCATTGATTCAGGCACCAATGGTTAATAATAGAAAACCAGTCGTTTCCATAATCAGGAAATGGGGAGTAAAATTCTCAGGCGATGGCAAGACGAACGTAGAAGAATTTCTCGAACGCGTAGATGATATGATGGAAATTTCATCCGTGACTAGCGATGAGGTTCTTCGTGCGGCGGTACTTTTGTTAGGTGGCATAGCACTACAATGGTACTGCCTGAATAAATCTCTTTGGAATTCGTGGAATGAATTCAAATCTGCTTGTCGATTGCGGTTCGGTGATATTAATTATTAGTGGCGTCTTGAAGAGCAAGTTGTCAATCGGATTCAGGGCTCTGGTGAAGCTACAGCTGATTTTATCACTTGTATGCAGGGTTTATATCGCAAATTCAATCGCCCTATATTATATTCAAATATGTTAGATCGTGTTTATATTAACATAAGACCCGAATTGAAAATAAGTATTAAACGCCGAGAATTTCGTGACTTAGACGAATTAGCATTGGTGGCATCTGATGTTGAGAGAATTTTAGATTCTCTCAAAACTGAAAGAACACCGCAAAAACCGAAAAATTCTTTCTTTCCCGAATTTGCAGTTTCTGGGAAAATAATATAAAAATCTAGTCGCGAAGACAGCAAGAAAGATTCGGATACTTTTCTTGATTGTCTTGATAAAAAATTTCAATCTTTTGCTAATGAATTGGTCAAGTCATTTTCCGTTAACAATACCAATTGTGGTAAGGATGACCACATGTGGAGGAAATGCCCACTTCCGTGGACTAAATTCTGCCACATATGCGGAGAAAAAGATGTCACGAAATTTGACTGTTAATCTGATTATTGTAAGGGAAACTAATGAAGGAGATCAACCTTAGGGTCGATGATTCTCCTAAATTAGTTATAAAGGCCCTAACTAATAAAATGACAACTAATCTAAATAAGACTAAAATAACCGCGAATAAAAAGGCTCGTAAGATTAAGATAGTAAAATCTTTCTCGAATTTTTATACGGTAGCTGTTAACAATTCTGATAACAAATTGTTAAACCCGTCTAGTGAAGTGATCAGTATAGATCCTCATGGGAAACCAAATTTCGATGAACCTAATAATAGTAAACTTGAATCGGTTGATACTGAACCGCAAAGTAAGTCATGTGGCGATAGTACCCATTCAAGACCTTACATTAATATTATGGTAGGGAATTCGGAAATTAAAGACCTAGTTGATACAGGCTCAGCTAGAACATATCTTGGTTCAGTAGGTAAATCAATAATAAATTCGAATAATCATAAAATAAATAATAATAAACAAAGCAGCGTTTTTTTAGCCAACGGTTCTATAGAGCCCCAATTCGGCAGAAAAATTATCGCATGTCGCCTAAAGTGTGCGAAGAGTTCATTAAATTAGTTAAAGAACTCATAAAAATCGGAGTTTTAGAAACATCAAATAGTGATTGGTGTAATGCGGTCGGGATGGCTCGTAAACCAGATGGTACCTACCATTTCTGCATTGATTTTAGAAAGGTGAATAACGTCACAGTAAAATACTCATACGCGTTGCCCTTCATGGCGGAGATTTTGGATAAGCTTAGCTCTGCTAAGTATATCTCTAAATTGGATTTAATATTAGGATACCATCAAATACCGTTGAGCGAAGAAAGTAAGGTGAAAACTGCTTTCTTTGTGCCTGGATTGGGGCTAATGCAATACAAAAGAATGCCTTTTGGCCTTTGTGGAGCACCAGCGACCTTCCAAAGGCTTATAGATAAAATAATAACTCCGGACATGAAACCATTCGTATTCGCATATTTAGATGACCTGATAATCACGACAGAAACGTATGAGAAACATTTGGTATGGTTAGAAAGAGTGATTAATAAATTAACAACTTCTGGTTTAACGCTTAATCCGGATAAATGTAACTTTTGCGTCTCTGAGACAAAATACTTAGGCTTTGTAGTAAATCATAAAGGTTTATCAGTTGATGATGATAAAGTTCGCCCCATATTACATTTTCCTTAACCGAAAACACTGCGTCAACTCCGCCGGTTCATTGGTATCACTTTGTGGTACCGAAGGTTCATTAAAAACTACGCGCTTAACCAAAAAGAAACAACCGTATAATGGACTGACGAGCAAAAAAACGCGTATATTGAATTGAAAAGGATCTTAGCTACTCCCCCAATAATAAGATATCCGGATTTTAAAATCCCGTTTTGCATACAGACAGATGCCAGTAATTTTGGCATAGGAGCCGTAGTTACCCAAGTTCAAGATGGCCAAGAGCGTGTAATTGCTTACGCTAGTCGCATTCTTTCTGATACAGAGCGTAATTACTCCACAACTGAGAAAGAATGCTTGGCGGTCGTTTAGGCAATTAAAAAGTTTCGGTTTTATTTGGAAGGTTATCACTTCACGGTGATAACCGACCATAGTAGTCTAAGATGGTTGAAAAATCTTAGAAATCCGACCGGTCGATTTGCCCGCTGGTCACTTGAATTGTTAGAGTATGATACTCATACACAGTTTGAAATCATACACAGAAAAGGATCGATGCATGACATTCCTGACGCGCTGTCCCGAATGTATGAAGATTCGAATGAAAATATTGTCGCGGCTCTAGCAGCTATCTATGATGACTGATATAATAGGCGTCGCGAATCGGTATTAATTGAACCACATAAACATCACGGTTGGAAAGTAGAAAATAATAGGTTATATCGGTATCGAAATAATCCCTTACTTTGAGGATCCCATGGATGACCACAACGCATGGAAGTTAGTAGTCCCTACAGAGGACCAACTTTTAATTATGCGGGAGGCACATGAAAATCCTCAATCAGGTCATTTGGGTGGTCAAAAGACCTATGACCGACTCATAATAAGATATTGTTGGCCTGGGATGTTTAAAGATGTAGAAAAATTCGTGCGTACTTGCATTATCTGTCAAATGAATAAAACAGAACAATCAAAGCCTCGCGGAATAATGGGGCAAAGAATCATATAAGAACCTTGCAGTGTCGTAGCCACGGATATAATGGGTCCATTTGCAAGGAGTTCTAAGGGATTCGAATATTTGTTGTCTATCAAGACCTATTAACGAAGTGGGTTGAAGTGGCACCATTGCGTACTGCAAATGCCACAACAGTCATAAATTCATTTCGTGAAATGGCAATAAATCAATGGGGTACACCGCGTGTATTACATTCGGATAGTGGTACCGAATATCATAATACTGCAATAAAAAGCTTGTGCACCGCCTATCAAATTCATCATTCATTCAATCCCTTATACCATCCACAGGCGAACCCTGTAGAGAGAACCAATAGGGTTCTCAAGACAATGATTCGGTCATTTATCGACAAGAATCACCGAAATTGGGATATTTTTGTGGTCGATTTTCGTTTCGGTTACAACACGGCATTACACAGTACCAATCGTGTAACTCCTACGTTTTTTAATTTTGACAGAGAGCCCTTAAGGTCTAGGCGTCGTCTTGTAGAGGGGAAAAACGAATTGCCAGTCGCTGATAACTCGATTAAACGATTTAAGAGAGAAAATTTGTCAAAATCAGGATCGAGCATTGGTTGAACAGGCGAAATACTATAATAGTGGGCTAAGAGATTTACACTTCGTAATAGGTGACTTAGTTAAGAAACCTCTACATGTGTTGTCTTGTAGGCAGGATCGGTTCGCTAGTAAATTAGCTCCATCACTCTATGGCCCGTTTATGGTTGTAAAAGTAATCTCGCCGAATGTTTATGAATTATCTTCGACTGTTGATCGTTTAGTAGGACGATATTATGCTTCTCATTTTTCAGCCGTATCATGCTTTCGAACAGGAACTAGAATCGACCGATTCGGAAGAAGAAAGACGGATAGATAGAGAATTGTCGAAAATAGTTTGGTCAGATCCTGAACCTGAAGTAGAAAATTCGGATTCGGAAATTAATTCTAACTCCGAAAGTAACCCGGATATAATTAATGAGCCCCCTCGGCGCAGAAAATTGCGCAATCGTTCATAAGTTAAACATTATTATTCAAACCTGACAACTCAACAGATCAACAATCATAAAAAGAAACTGTTTTGAACAAACTCTGCTTTTCGTATATTCTTTTTTGTTATCAAGAAAATATCCATTGAACTTGTCAATCATTCGAAGCCATCAAGGGAAGTGCTTCCTAGTGTATATATTTGGAAGTGATTCCCGAATATTCAAGAGCACCAGGAAGATGAAGATCAATTGTTGTCGACCTGTCAAAACAATGAAGGCGGCCATATTGCCTTAAAGGCCAACGCGGTTCGATACCGGCAGCGGATATTTTACCTCGACCGAATAATAGTAGAAAAATAAAAAGTTAAAAATAGTACGTCGGGGACTCACCTTTAAAACTAAAAAAGAAGCGCGCGTGTAGCGACGCTCTCGTATCCAGACACACGGCCATATTTCTCACTCTCGTGTTGATAGTTGTATCAGGCGCATCAAGCCGAAAAAAATTTAAAAATTAAAAAAATTGTTAATTACGTTTTTTGTGTGTCATGTCTGGACGAGATGCTATGCGGGGTCGGCGTCGAATTAACGGTGAGTCCCAATTATTTTACAATTCGAAAAGTGATGCTCGTCACCGCATTTTCATGCGGCCTTTACTTTATTCAATTCGGCCTTCTGCCAAGCAATCTTATGTAATAAACTAAAAGAAAACAGTGATATGTTATTAATAAGAAAATTAATTAATTGCTTAAATTAAATTCAGTGTTAATAGAAGATCAATGTGTTATCTCCATACCCCTCCCCTCTTCGCAATTTCTGAGCAAGCTAGGTTAAAAATTTCTATTATAGTAAAATCATTGAATAAAATCTTTTTGATAGTTTTGCAATAAATATCATGGCGCTTAAATGATAAAAATTAAAATTATTCAAATTCAAAGTGTAAATAACGTTCAAGCATAACCTCTTGTCAAAATAATAGTCTTTGTTTTAATGAAGTTTGAAGAAAAGCTAAATTCGCCTAATAAAATTTTTTTTTATAGTTAAAAAAATAAGTGGAACGTTATAATATATATATATATATATATATATATATATATATATATATATATATATGGGACATTCCATTTAAAAACGAACCACCTTATAAACAATTGCCATTGTAAGATAATTTTCGAAAAATTATTTCTCCCATTTATTAAAGCCAAACTTTATTTACTATTAGTGATTTTAAAATAAAAATTTCTCAATTTTATGATGGTAAAAAAATTTTTTTTTTAAATAATAGAATTTATAGAAAAAATTAAGTTTGAAAGATAACCTTTTGAATATCTCGAAACATGTCGTGTCCGATTTTCTTAAAATTTATGTCAAAATGAAGCCTAAAAATTCTAGTTTCATTTTATGCAAACATTACAATGGGCAATTCGGTTGAAATTAAGAAATAATTAAATTTTATGAAGCAGTCAAAGGTTAATCAGTGTAAAAATTTGAAACAAACAAATTCCTCTCGGTACATACATTATAACCTTAGAAATTCTTGTAAAATTTAATTAATTTCTCAAATTTCCGCGAATTGCCCATTATAATGTTTACATAGAGCAATTCCAAGCCAAGTGATCATGAGGATTTTGGATGATTTTAGCAATTTTAAAAATATTTTGTGAATTTGTTCCTTTATATGCATAGAATAAGAATGTATAAAAATTTTTTCAAAATTTTCAAAATTTTTTGAGTTATGTCTTTTTCAAAATTTTGATCGTTTTTTAAAAAAAGGCACGTAACTTTTTTTCTTGTTGACCGATTAAGACAAACTTTTTTGGAAAATATTCATAATAAGAAGTACTTTAATGAAAAAAATTAAAGAAAAAAAAAAATTTTTTTTGCCCAAAAAAAATTTCAAAAAATTTTTTTAATTAAAATTAAAAAAAAAAATATACCTTCGATTTCAAATTTTTTTTTGTAAATATTGTCAATAAAGTAAAGAATACTACCTATAAATTTAATTATGGGACAACAATAACTTTTGGAGAAAAAAAATAAAATGTCCAGCGCGACGTACCGGGACGTGTGCAGTATTTGCTTATAGCGGCGCAAGTTTTGTTTTAAATCTTTTAAGAGGTCATATTTTCTTGCTAAAATGATTTTTCGAAATTTTGTAATTAAATTAAAATAAAAAATTGATCTCTCGAGCGCTATTTTTGAATTTTTGTTTAAAAAATTTTTTAAATAATAAGTATTAAAATAATCATAAAACATATTTTTTTGGCTTTATTGATTAAGAAAATTAATCAAAAATCTTATTAAAATAGTATTGGATTGATAAAGAAATAGAGAATTATTTAGTTAAATATGATTTAAACAATTAAAAGTAATTATTATCATCATGAAGTGTACTTAGAGCTAGAAATTTATAGTTTTTGCTATATTTTGCATTAAATTGTATTTTGAACATTGAAGTATAAAAGAAAAACTAAAAATTTATTAGTTAAACATTATTTACACAATTTATTTTAGTTTTTTAATTTACTGCAATTAAAACAAGAAATTCTTAGTTTTTCTTAATTGTGAAAAAATCAATTGCAATCCCTATTTTTTAATCAAATCTACTGCATTAATAAAGCAAGTAAATCTACTGCATTAATGCAGTAAGTAAATCTACTGCATTATAATGCAGTAGATTTGATTAAAAAATAGGGATTGCAATTGATTTTTTCACAATTGCAATGAAGCAAGTAAATCTACTGCATTAATGCAGTAAGTAAATCTACTGCATTATAATGCAGTAGATTTGATTAAAAAATAGGGATTGCAATTGATTTTTTCACAATTGCAATGAAGCAAGTAAATCTACTACATTAATGCAGTAAGTAAATTTACTGCAGAAAAACTAAGAATTTCTTGTTTTAATTGCAGTAAATTAAAAAACTAAAATAAATTGTGTAAATAATGTTTAACTAATAAATTTTTAGTTTTTCTTTTATACTTCAATGTTTAAAATACAATTTAATGCAAAATATAGCAAAAACTATAAATTTCTAGCTCTAAGTACACTTCATGATGATAATAATTACTTTTAATTGTTTAAATCATATTTAACTAAATAATTCTCTATTTCTTTATCAATCCAATACTATTTTAATAAGATTTTTGATTAATTTTCTTAATCAATAAAGCCAAAAAAATATGTTTTATGATTATTTTAATACTTATTATTTAAAAAATTTTTTAAACAAAAATTCAAAAATAGCGCTCGAGAGATCAATTTTTTATTTTAATTTAATTACAAAATTTAGAAAAATCATTTTAGCAAGAAAATATGACCTCTTAAAAGATTTAAAACAAAACTTGCGCCGCTATAAGCAAATACTGCACACGTCCCGGTACGTCGCGCTGGACATTTTATTTTTTTTCTCCAAAAGTTATTGTTGTCCCATAATTAAATTTATAGGTAGTATTCTTTACTTTATTGACAATATTTACAAAAAAAAAATTTGAAATCGAAGGTATATTTTTTTTTAAATTTTAATTAAAAAATTTTTTTAGAATTTTTTTTGGGCAAAAAATATTTTTTTTTTTTTTAATTTTTTTCATTAAAGTACTTCTTATTATGAATATTTTCCAAAAAAGTTTGTCTTAATCGGTCAACAAGAAAAAAAGTTACGTGCCTTTTTTTAAAAAACGATCAAAATTTTGAAAAAGACATAACTCAAAAAATTTTGAAAATTTTGAAAAAATTTTTATACATTCTTATTCTATGCATATAAAGGGACAAATTCACAAAATATTTTTAAAATTGCTAAAATCATCCAAAATCCTCATGATCACTTGGCTTGGAATTGCTCCATAGAATAAAACTAGAATTTTTAAGCTTTATTTTGACATAAATTTTAAGAAAATCGGACACGACATGTTTTGAGATATTCAAAAGGTTATCTTTTAAACTTAATTTTTTCTATAAATTTTATTATTTATTTAAAAAAAATTTTTACCATCTTGAAATTGAGAAATTTTTATTTTAAAATCACTAATAGTGAATAAAGTTTGGCTTTAATAAATGGGAGAAATAATTTTTTTAAAAATTGCTTTACAATGGCAATTGTTTATATGGTGGTTTGTTTTGAAATGGAATGTCCCATATATATAAATATATATATATATATATATATATATATATATATATATATATATATATATATATATAAAGATTTTATAGTTTAAATTGTATCTTAAACAATATATTTAAACTATATAATACATTTATGAAAAACTAAATTTAAAAAAAATGTTTTTTAAATTGTAGAATGTCCGGTAAACGTCAGAGAAACACAGAATTAAGAAGTGAGGTTGCAGAAAAGTTAAGGAAAACACTTTTATCGCTTCTTCGTGTAATTGAAAGCCTTCTTTATGCTGCAGAAGGTGCCTTTATTTTGCTGAACTTGAATGAAATTTACTGTACACAACAAGTAACGAGTTTGATTACAACCTGAGGAATATATATCTTGAATCTAAGGGAAATATTAAATAAATCTAATTTTTCTTAAGGAAGCCAAAAATGTTTCAACTTAATTAAGCTGTTTATTTCTCTCAATACAAATTTGGAATGTTCTTTAAAACAATGATTTGGGATAGAAGAAAATTTGAATAAACCTGAATCTTCAGCTGTAGAAAATGATGTAATGATGTAATGTAGATCGTGTTTGTTAGATCAATTGTGAGAATGCTTTTAAATGTCGTCTTTCAACAAGTTTTAATATCAACTTGGTACACATAAATGTAAAAGCATTTTAGATGATGCTTTTATGCTATTCGAAATGTATATTTTAAAAATATTAAAGAAACATTGAATATTAAAATTTTATGCTGTACTTGCTACAAAATTTAGAAAAGTTGCCAATGACGAAGAAAAAATTAAACCAAAATATTTTAATATTAACAATAAACAAATTTTTCCAACAATAAGTTAAAATGATTGGTATAACAGGAACATTAAGGAGTCGATATTGCAGTAAGTAGAGAAGTTTGTAAGGAAGGAATCGCAATGGACTTTACATTCTATTATAAAATTACAAATTTATATAAGTAAGTACAATACAATACGAGTTGGTTCATTCATTGATTTACCCCGTCAAATAAAATTAAAAAGAGCTCACATTAACGTTAAAAATTTTATAAAAAGTGTTTCAAGTGGGCTGTACTATCAACTATTCATCCCAAAGATATTAATGTAACAGCGCTCTACAATTATTGTCAATATGAAATAGAATTAAACTTTAATGGAATAGATTTTCCTGTTAAACTTAAAGATATTTCAAAATTTGAAAAACAAAATAATGAAATTATCATTAATCTTTATGGACTAAGTTTGAAAAATAAGAATTTTATTACTGTTTAATTACACTTGACTGGAGAGAAAAAGGAGAAGCATGAAAATTTGTTAAGAATTGAAAGTCGTTATGATGACGAGGTTCTAGTGATAATGATAATCAAATTGTTAATAATTAAGTCATCACACTAAAATATGTGTGGATTAAGAATTTGTCCCTTTTGAATTCTAAACTCTGTAAAAACGGAGATAAAAAATACATTTGTGATCGATGTCTTCATTACTTTACAACAGAGGAAATGCTAACTAAACATGTAGGCGAATGTCAAAACATTAAATGAATTTAAGATTAACCTACCCCAACATGGAAAAGATTTTATTTTATTTAAAAATTATGGAAATAAAGAAAAAGTCCCATTTGTGATCTATGCAGATTGTGAATGCATTTTCAAAACTTGTTGGAGATGAAGAA
The DNA here is from genome assembly GCA_032873175.1 of Leptopilina drosophilae. NCBI lineage: Eukaryota > Metazoa > Arthropoda > Insecta > Hymenoptera > Figitidae > Leptopilina > Leptopilina drosophilae. The sequence continues at coordinate 27,334,316 of CM065478.1, forward strand.
TGAGAAAATACTAGTAACACGGAAATCATTTAACGACATGAAATGTTGCGTGTTGGATATTATGATAAATGTAGCTATGATGACTCACTTTGCGGATACAATTTAAGTTCAGGCGGAGCGGATCCTGACAAGTGGTTTCACAGGAGTTGCAAAAAATAGCTAAAAACGTTGATGCAATTATGAAAAATCTAATTTCAATTGATAGATTGACACCAGAGCAAATTGAGGCATTGCAGAATCAACAATATGTCACATATGTGATGGGCAAATTTCATCACTTGAATAGAAAGTTAGAGATCATTTATATTTAACAGGTAAATATCAAGGTCCTGCACATGAAGCATGTAATTTATATTATCAAGATTATCGAGTAATACCTGTTGTATTTCACAATTTGAGTGGCTATGATGCCCATTTTATGAGAATTGGACCCTTTAATATTGTTTCTGTGATAATGACAAACATTTTAGTTCATTTATTAAAAAAATATTTATTTAATTAAAATTCAATTTCGAATTATTATTTTCATTACTACAACCATTGTTTACATGATTCTTTATGTTTTTTATTATTGTAGATTATGTACATGCAATATTATAAATAAAAAACCAAACGGTCCGGTTTGCCCCATGGGGGTCCGGTTTACCCCAGGGGGTAGGGCAAACCGGACCGTTTGCAAAATTTTTTAAAGTTAACACAGCAACTAAACAATAAAAGATAAAGTATAGGTGTCTCTGCGGAAAAGTTGCGCAATTAAATGATCTTTCAAACAAGCCCTCAACAAATAATATCGGTTGATTCGTTTAGTCACAAGAGTCAAAAAACCGTTAGGGGATCCGGTTTGCCCCACTCTCCCCTATATATATATCAAGAGGAATAATTTTTTAACGTTTCATTTCATTTAACAATACAGATCAAAAAACAGTTCATTTAAATGTGTGTGCACTTAATAACACACTTTCCATGCATAATAATAATGTTGTTCGCAGCACAGGCGCAAAAGGTGATAGTGACTCTGACGAGATTATGGAGAAACCTTGGCGACCCTACGAATCCTCGGCTTCTCTTCGGTGATTAGGGCCCCCTTGGTTGCTTTAATCTCGCATTCGCCAAAATCACCTATTTTGTGCCCTTAATACCAAAATAACTATTTTAAAATAATTTTCGCTGTGACGTAAGTAAATAATAATTCTATTATCAAGTAAGTTTTCGAAATAATGATTACATTATATAATATAATTGCAAACTTTTTATGGTATATTTTTGAAAGTTTACTTTGCTGTTTTATTTCAGATTTCATAAACGATGTTATATTTATGGGTCATTCTCACAATCGGGACAAATGACCCGTACTGTAGATTTTTAAAATAAATAATAATAATTTTTCAAAACTTTTACCTCCTTATAATAGCATTCATCATGATTTAATCGGATCCTATGAGAAATGAATAAAAATGTTTAAATATTTAGAGATACACGTGTTTAAAGAGTATAAAAACTCCCCTCCGTTACTGTTCATAAAGTAAGTTTCATTTATAAAAGAGGTATTATATTAATTTTGCAATTTGAAAAAATCTTTCGCCAGGTAACATCTACTTATTATTCTATTTGTAATTGATTCATTAAGAATAAAATGAAATATTTGTGAGGAATTTTTTCTAAGAATTAAATTAGTTTTGTGCAGAAATAAAACTCCCCTCCGTTACCACTCACGAATATGATTATAAAATATAGAAAAAAACGATAACATAAAAATAAATTAATCAAAACTCTTTGTAGTGTCAGTATAGTTATGGTCATTGCATAAAATGATGAAATTAAAAGAAAATAATCAGTTTTAAAAGGATTTTTAGTGTGTCAGTGTTCATCGACACAATAAAAACTCCCCTCCGTTACCGCAATAAATTTAGTTTTTTGAAAGTAAATAATAATAATTATTAATAATTTTATTCACATTGTTTTATTTAAAAACAAAGAAAACCAAAGACGTTATGAATTTATTTATAAAATTTATTTTTTTACAACAGAATGAACATATTTCGAAGCTATATCATAAAAGAAAACTCCCCTCCGTTACCGATGGTATATTTTCATTATACAGTACCTAAATTACAGACTATTAATCAAGGGATTCGTTTGAAACTCGTTACTCGGGGGTTTTCGAGGTCGCTGATTACAAATCCGATATCAGTTTTTCAAAATTCAAAATGGCGGATCCAATATGGCAGGCACTTTTTTGAAACATTCATCGGATTCGGTTGAAACCCGTTACTCGGGGGTTTTCGAGGTCGCTGATTACAAATCTGATATCAGTTTTTCAAAATTCAAAATGGCGGATCCAATATGGCGGGTACTTTTTTGCAACTTTCATCGGATTTGGTTGAAACTCGTTTCTAGGGGATTTTTGGGGTCGACATTACAAATTTTAAGTCATTTTTTAAAAATTGAAAATTAATTATTACTTGGATTCGCTTTAAATCTGTTGCTCTGGGCTTTTCGCAATCGCTTAATCTGATCTGAAGGCCTTTTAACTCCATAACTTCTAAAATTCTGGCATATCCTCAAAAATGTGTTTGCCATATTGGATCCGCCATTTGGAATATTCAAAAACTGACTTAAAATTCGTAATTATCGACCCCAAAAATCCCCGAGAAACGAGTTTTAACCGAATCCGATAAATGTTTCAAAAAACATACATATGGTGTCCACCATATTGAATCCGTCATTTTGGATTTTTGAAAACTGATATCGGATTCGTAATCAGCGATCACGAAAACCCCCAAGTAACAAATTTCATGTAATTTCCATCAATTTTTAAAATATTTTACTTGCGATAAATTTTTAACAAAAGTTCTGAATAAAAATCATTAATTTTTAATAATAATAATAAAGATTGTAACCACGTATTTTATAGGTTTATTGAGATCCCCCTTTTGCCACAGGATTATTAATAAAAGTGATTTTTCAACTTTTTTTTATAAAATTGCAATTTTGAATTTGTTCGTTTCTAGAGATTGACCCTTATATGATTATCAGATTAAATGTCAAAAACAAATTTTATTAAAAAATAAATAAGAAGTAGGGGAGACTGAAGTAAACCCGCTCAATTTTTTTCAGAACGATAAAAACTTAGAAAATTATTCTTTAAATCCAAGTTAATTTATATAATTTAAAAGCTTATGATTTCTACTAACAAAATAAAAAAGAATTTTTGGTTTATATTTCTTAGTTTTACTTAGCAAAAATTTTTAATACATATACCAAATTTCAAAATCACAATTTTCCAGGGTAAATCAGCTCACCTCTCGGGGTTAACCCGATCAATTGATTTTTTAAGAAGATTAAGAATTGCAACTATGAATTTAAATAATATTTTATTAAGAAAAAATTAAAATATAGTTACAATCTTTGATGCTACAAGTTATAGATTTTATTATTGATAAAATGCAACTAACGAAATTCAAAATTTTAAATTTTAAAATAAACAATGATAAAATGTGAACTGAACGAAGACAACAAACTTAGATTTATGTCTTTTTCAGCCGAAAAAGACAGCGACAAATTTTAATTATTTGTTTGCGTTGTTTGTTATAACCGTTATAACTAATAATGACTAATATAGACATGATTCCGCTCAATGTTGCCAAACAAATATTGATAGTTCGGCGCCATCTGTGAAAAAATCGCCATAAATCGCGAAATGCGGGACATTCAAAATGTTAAATATTTAACTAATTACCAAATAATTCAGTAATATTGTACGAAAATGAATATTATTTATCATTTAATAAATATTTTTAATTTTAATATTAAAAATTTTAAGATCGCCAAAGAAAAAGAAATATTGTTTATGTTAATTCGGCTTCCTACACAAATTTAAAAAGTAAGCGACTTTACCCTGAATGTATTTCTCAAATTTCAGAATAAATTTAAATTTTCTTTTTTAAATCAAACAAAACTTCACATATATTTCGAAAAAGGACATCCATTAGCATGAAAAAAATTGAAAAATATTAATTTTTGTAAAAACTAGAAAGATTTAAAAATAATTTTTCAGCGGTTTAGCTCTAAAATCACCATGTGCCTTAAAATTTTCAAATACTCATAACTCTGCAAAAAATTTTTTTTTCGCTAAACCAAAAAATAGGTATCTCTTTATTTATCCTAAAAAACAAGAAAAATCACATTTAACTTGATTTAGAATTTTCAACCTATTCGCCCTGCATGAATTGAAATAGAAACAGCCTAAAATAATAAATAAAAAATTAATTATTAATAATCGTTCGGGCGCAATAAATGCTGCCTATATCCAAACATTACGGCTATATCATACATAAAAAAGACGCAATGTTGTAGCCAAGATACGTACACGAATCTAAATAATCGCGGGCTTTCCCGGGTACAGAACTAATACCCTGACGGCTCTCATGCTACGGACACCAACACAAGCGCGCTATGCTTGCCTCTAATCGCTACCTGGTCGTGCGTAGAACTTTTCTCTCCCGTTAGGGCCCACAAGTTGTAGACTACAGCTTCAAAACAAATGCACGTGCGTTACAGCTGACGCAAACTACAAGGCTTGCATTCCTTATAACACTTGAACTTACGAATCAAGTCAGATGCACATAAAAACAATTTAACAATAGTTAAACATTTTGTTGTAAACATTGTTGTTACAACAAAATGCCGGAGGACATCAGGTTATATATATATATGAGGCATTCCATGTCAAGTGACCCAGGTGTCTTACGGTGTAATGCTTATTTCAATAATTTTTTACTCTTAAACTATTAAACATGAAAATTTGGCAAGGTACATTTTGAAAAGGTTTTTTCATGCTCTTTTGCTTAAAAATAGGCATTAAAAAAAAATTTTTTTTGTCCAAAAAAAACCAAAATTAAAAATAAATTTTAATTTTTTGGAAAAAGGGCAGCTTTTTTTTTTTTTTTTAAACGAAAGCTGAGGTTTTTTCCTAAAAGGACATATAAATGAAAAAGTGGGACAAGAATGTTTAAACATTGAAAAACAGAGGTTTCTACTCACCGGAGCGCTCTAAACCCGGTTTTTACGAGAAAATTCATTTTTTCAATGTTTAAACATTCTTGTCCCACTTTTTCATTTATATGTTCTTTTAGGAAAAAACCTCAGCTTTCATTTAAAAAAAAAAAAAAAAAGCTGCCCTTTTTCCAAAAAATTAAAATTTATTTTTAATTTTAGTTTTTTTTGGGCCAAAAAAAATTTTTTTTTAATGCCTATTTTTAATCGAAAGAGCATGAAAAAACCTTTTCAAAATGTACCTTGCCAAATTTTCATGTTTAATAGTTTAAGAGTAAAAAATTATTGAAATATGCATTGTACTGAAACTTCTGTTATTTTAAGTAACACTGACATTTTCAAAACCATATAACTTTTATAAAACTATATCGATTTTAATGTATCTGTAATGAGTTTAAAGCATTTTTCTTCTTCTTCTAACAATTTTACAAAAAGATTTTTTAAAAAAATTTTAACTTCATTTTTCAAAAAAATAATGTTTATTTTTTAATTTTGACCCTAATGAATATCTTTAAATTTTTTAAAAAATTTTATTGAAAAGCTGACATTTTCTCCGAAAAAATAATATAAGCTTGATAGTATGATGACCAGAACTTTAAAAGAAAAATGAAAGCAAAGTATTCGGTGCGCCTGAATTCGTACGTTACGCTGGCGCTACGGAGTTGAACTACATAAATATCACTGTTTTATCTTCATTTTTTTCAATAAAAGAAAGAAAGAAGTTTTACAAGGAACAATAATTATGATGGATTAAAATAATTAATTTTGGAACAAATTATTGATGTTTCATCAGTTCTTATTTAATATTTAAATGTTCCTTTGGTTTAAAATATTTCCGCGTTTATTAGTTTCTTGAATTCTCCCCAGATGGTTGTGGCTTTTTCTGGATCTCGAAAGTGACATTGATCTCTGTAACTATTAGAGGCAGACTGTATTCATAATTTTTTTCGCAAAATATATTTTGTGAATGTTCTTTTTCAAGGCAAAATAAACATTTTGAAAAATAATTATTGTTGAGTTAGTTTTGCTTTGTAGTTTACGTTGTATTTTCAATCGTAATTTGCTTCTAAATTATATTTGAGTCATAAATTATTTTCAAAATTCATTATTTTAACTAATAATTATTGTTCTTTATAAAACTTTAATTTTTCCTTTTGAAAATTACTCATTTTAATTTATAATAGTAATTGTAACTTATAAAAGTTCAAACATTCTTAAATTTATAAATTTCAACTCGGAGAAAAATGGATAATATGTCATATAATCCAGATTATACTTCTTATTATAATATAATATTATTTAATTATAAAATTTAGTGTCTAAGTATTACCACTTTAAAATTATTGATCATTTTAATTTGGATTATGATACTTGCACCAATATAATTGGTCTTAACGTTATTTTAAATAAATAAAATCTTGACAAATTAAAAGTAATCTATCAATTAAAAAAATTAATTGAAAATATAATTGACTAATAATAAAATAAAAAATGCAAAAATTTGAATTTGTTGTTAGTAATAATTTATTAACTGAATTAATTGATCAATAACTAAATTTATTTATTCGTAAATATCTGGTAATTTCATTTTTATAAATTGTTACGTCATCGTAACGTAATTTTTAATAATAATAATAATGATAATAATAATAATAATAATAATATAATAATAATAATAATAATATAATAATAATAATAATAATAATAATAATAATAATAATAATAATAATAATAATAATAATAATAATAATAATATAATATTAATAATAATAATAATAATAATAATAATAATAATAATAATAATAATAATAATAATAATAATAATAATAATAATAATAACAGGGGAGAGTCAGTACGGTCGGCTCACTTTTTGACTTGTACCCATAACTTCCGTTCTAGGCCGAATTTCACGTTTTCTGACATGTGGTTGGAAAGATCTTCTAAAGTGGAATGTTCCTTCTGTACATCAGAAAATATTTGGGCAAAAATTGGAAAAGTTATAAACATTTTTAAAAAAATGTCGTTACGGTCGGATCATGTCTTTACGGTCGGTTCACCATAGGAAATCAATGTGAAATGAAGGAATATTACTTAAAATGTCCCGTAAATTATAGAAGAATGCTGAAATGCACTTGAAAATGGAAAAAGGAAATAAAAAAATATATAAAAATTAATCTAAAAGTACCTAGCCTATGGACACGTGACCCGAATTTGCAAGGGCCCCGACAGACCAAAAAACTATCGGAGATGCGGCGAAGCGGGACACTTCTCCAAGAGTTGTACTAGCGACAAGCCAAAGTGCATAACGTGTACAGATTTGGGAAAAACGGAAGTCAACCATATCTCTGGAAGAATTTCCTGCCAGGTTTACAAGGAAGAACTGGAGAAGCTTAAAAGGGCAAATCTTTAAAGCTTCTTCAGGTCAACCTCCTTACAAGTAAGGATGCACAGGTGCTCCTGATGCAAACAGCTAGGGAACATGAGGTCGACATCCTGTTCTGCAGTGAGCAGTATCAAGGAAGCGACCTCGCACCTTGGTATCAGGATAAAGCGAAGAGAGCCACTATCAAACTGTGCAACCCAGAACTGCGGGTTGACAAGTTCCTGGAGACGAGCAGCGGGTTTGTGTGGATAGAGGTGGCTAACATACGTATGTATAGCTGCTACTTCTCACCCAACGACTCATTGACCGCCTTCGAAGCCAATATAGAAGACCTAGAATCGAGTCTCATAGAATCCAGGCTGGATGTCATCATCACTGGCGATTTTAATGCAAAGTCGGCAGAGTGGGGTGAGACGAGACTCAACAAGAGAGGAATTCTGATTAGAGAAATGATCTCCCAGAACAATTTATTAGTTGTTAACAGGGTAAAATCATGGACATTTAGACGAGGTGTGATCGGATCGATTATAGACCTAACGATCGCATCGTCTAAACTATTAAGCCGCATAAGCGACTGGCGGGTCTCTGAGGAATATACCGCAAGTGACCACCAGTACATTGAGTTCTCAGTCTCAACGGAAAACATACGAGGAGAAAAAAGACAGGAAGTTCCTAGTCGCAAAACCTCCTCGTGGAATATTAGGAGACTCGACAAGGAGAAGTTTTGCCGGTCCCTGGAGGAATCTCTCTTAATTGAGGAATCTGGTTGGGTGAAGAGGCCGAGCAGTCTGGATGGGGAGGTTCGAGCGGTGAGGAACATGGTAGTCACCGCTTGCAATGCGTCTATGCCACGCAAAGGCACCATCCCTGTAAGAAAATCCTTGCACTGGTGGTCAGAGGAGCTAGCCTCCTTGAGAAAGGAATGTCTCAAAGCAAGAAGGACATATACCCGATCTAAGGGAGATCCCTTGCTGAAAGAAGCTTTCAAGGAGGCGAAAAAGAACCTCAAGAAAGAGATCCGCCAGTCGCGACGCCGTAGCTGAAAAGACTTAATCGAGGATGTCGATAAGGACCCATGGGGTCTGGCTTTTAAAATCGTTACTAAGAAATTAGGGACGAGGCAAAAGACCCCCGGCCTGAACAGTCCCGATTGGGTCAAAGAGATTATACAAGCTTTATTCCCTCCTGCAGAACCATGGGTTAGGAAGAATTGGAGTGCCTGTGAAGTCGATGAGGATGAACTCTTCACTCTTACAGATTTACGAAATGTAGGTAAAATATTGAAAACAGGCAAGGCGCCTGGAATCGATGGGATAAGTAACGAGATCCTAAAACTGGTAATCGAAACTTCACCCCAGATTCTGCTTCGATGCTTGAATCTTTGCCTTGAGAGAGGAGAGTTCTTCCGCGACTGAAAGCGACAGAGGTTAGTCCTCTTAAGGAAAGGTGAAAAACCTCTAGATAAAGTCTCGTCGTACAGGCCCATATGCCTGCTGGATACGATGGGTAAACTTTTAGAGGATATGGTTCTGCAGAGAATGCAAAGCCACTTGACCGGAGAGAATCGTCTATCCGATAACCAATTTGGTTTCCGTAAAGGCAAATCTACAGTTGATGCCATCCAGGCAGTAGTAGACATAGCCAAAGCAGGAAAAAACAAATTGGGACCAGATAAAAAAAGAGCTTCTGTGCGTTGGTAGCAATTGACATACGCAACGCGTTCAATTCCGCAAGATGGAAAGATCTCATCGAGTCGATGAAAATGAAGAACATGCCGCCCTACTTGTTGCGGATAATGGATAATTATCTTAGCGACAGGTGGGTTATATATGAGGCAGACACCTGCACTCTCAAGGAAGAGATGCAGCGTGGGGCTTCTCAAGGCTCGAGGGTGGGTCCATTTATATGGAATGTATCATACGATGATTTTCTGCGAATGGGTCTGCCCGAAGATGCGATGATCATCGGCTTTGCGGACGACGCGTTGTTCGTGTGCACTGCCGAAAGTGAGGAGGCTCTTGGGACATTGGTGAACGAATGTCTGAGGCTAGCAAAAGACTGGCTGGATAGCAGAGGTCTTGAAATGGCCCTGGAAAAGACCGAAGCACTGCTGGTCACAGACAGACGTGGTTTTGAGCTCCCACGAATCGTGATAGACGGATTCGAGGTCAAGTGGAGTAAGCAAATTGAATATCTTGGTGTGGAGTTGGATGGAAGGTTAAATTTCCACCACCACATGGCTACGGGGTCAAATAAGGCGATCGAGTGTGCGGCAAATCTCTCACGTCTAATGCCAAACGTAGGCCGACCCCGTGAACAAAAACGAAGACTGGTGGCGAGTGTCGCTCATGCTAAAATGCTTTATGCAGCACCAGCGTGGGCCCCATCTCTGAGAAGTAAAAGATGTCAAACCATCTGTGATAAGATACTGTCTGCGCAGAGATCGATAACTGCGCGTATCATCTCTGCATATAAGACGGTATCTACGAGTGCTGTGCAGGTTCTTGCAAGTGTCTCGCCAGCAGATCTTTTGGCGAGGGAAAGGGAAGAAATGTTTCTCTTTTCTAAAGAAAGAAGTTCCCTGGATGAGGAAATAAGACCAAGTAATGGCCTGATACGCAAAGAAGCGAGGTACAGGCTCATAGAAAGATGGCAAGAGAGATGGGATGGTGAGGAAAAAGATCGATGGACTTATCGCCTTATCCCGGCACTCGCCACCTGGATAAATAGGAAACACGGTCAGGTTTCCTATTATTTGACACAGGCGCTCACGGGTCACGGGTGTTTTAACTCGTACCTGTGTCGCTTTAAATTACGCGAGAATGAGGTGTGTGCGTACTGCTAGTTCGCTGTGGACAACGCAGAGCACACCCTCTTCTCATGCAAAAAATGGGACCTGGAGAGGCGGGCCATGTTCGAAGGTGTAAACAGTCAAGTTACACCGGAGAACATGGTATCACTGATGACCCAGTCAGAGGAGAATTGGCGGCAAGTCGAAAACTTCATAATCTCGGTTATGTCAAGGAAGGATCTCGACGGCCGCCAAAAAGCGTAATTTAAACAGCTTTTAATTTGTTTGTTCGTTTTTTTGTATTAACTTATTTTGTGATTTATTTGTCTTTATACACTTTTATTTTAATTCGTGTTTTATGTGTCCTTATACAATTTTAACTTATTCTGTGGCTGGCAGTAGGTCGCCAGTATTCTAAATTTACTATATTATTTATTTTCTTCTTTATTTTGATTTGTTATTATACCAACCCCACATAACCTTGGAGTGCGGAATCCAAGGTATCTGTAGGCAGATTTCCGAAATTCCCTAAGCAAAAAGAAAAAAAAATAATAATAATAATGAGAATAATAATAATAATTCGTCATACAGGCCTATATGCCTGCTTGAGACGATGGGTAAAATTCTAGAGGACATGGTTCTGCAGAGAATGCAAAGCCACTTGACCGGAGAGAATAGTCTATCCGATTACCAATTTGGTTTCCGTAAAGGCAGGTCCACAGTAGATGCCATTAAGGCAGTTGTGGACATAGCCAAAGCCGGGAAGAACAGGTTGGGACCACAGAAGAAAAAGGGCTTCTGTGCTTTAGTGGCCATAGACATACGCAACGCGTTTAACTCCGCGCGATGGAAAGATCTCATTGAGTCGATGATGAGCAAAGGAATACCACCTTACTTGTTACGTATAATGGATAATTATCTTAGCGACAGGTGGGTGGTATATGAGGGGGACACGTAGACTCTGAAGGAAGAGATGCAAAGTGATGCCCCTCAAGGCTCGAGGGTGGGACCATTCGTATGGAATGTATCTTACGATGACTTCTTGCAAATGGATCTACCCGGAGGCGCGGTTATCATCGGCTTTGCGGACGACGCGTTGGTTGTATGCACAGCCGAAAGCGATGAAGCCCTTGGGACATTGGTGAACGAATGTCTGCGGCGAGTCAAGAGCTGGCTGGATGCCAGAGGTCTTCAAATGGCCTTGGAAAAGACCGAAGCTCTGCTCGTCACAGACAGACGTGGTTATACAGTCCCACGAATCGTGATAGACGAATTCGAGGTCAAGTGGAGCAAGTATATAAAGTATCTAGGTGTGGAGCTCGATGGAAGATTAAACTTCCATCACCACATAGCAACGGCGTTAAATAAGGCGATTGAGAGTGCGTCAAATTTGGCACGTCTTACGCCCAATGTTCGCGGACCACGCGAAAAGAAAAGGAGACTGGTGGTGAGTGTTGCCCATGCTAAGCTGTTTTACGCAGCAGCAGCCTGGGCTCCTTCGCTTAAGTTCAGAAGCAAAACAATTTGCGAGAACATGCTGTCGGCCCAGAGAGGTATCAATGACAGAATCGTATCTGCGTATTGTACGGTCTCGACAAGTGCTGTGCAGGTCCTTGCAAGTGTCCCGCCGGCCGATCTTATGGCGAGGGAAAGGGAGGAATTGTTTCTTCTTTTTAAAGAAAGAAATAATCCCCAGAACCCAGAGTCGGGAAGACTCAGTAAGTCCTGCATCCGCAAGAATGCGAGGAGCAGACTCGTCGAGACTTGGCAAGACAGATGGAATAGGGAGGAAAAAGGCCGATGAACTTATCGGCTTATTCCAACGCTCACCACCTGGATAAACAGAAAGCATGGAGAAGTCTCCTATTATTTGACGCAAGCGTTTACAGGCCACGGGTGTTTTAACGCGTACCTGTATCGCTTTAAATTACGCGAAAATGAGGTGTGTGCGTACTGTCAGTTCCCCGTGGACAACGCAGAGCACACCCTCTTCTCGTGCAAAAAATGGGACCTGGAGAGGCGGGCCATGTTCGAAGGTGTAAACAGTCAAGTTACACCGGAGAACATGGTATCGCTGATGACCCAGTCAGAAGAAAATTGGCGGCAAGTCGAGAACTTCATAATCTCGGTCATGTCGAGGAAGGATCTCGACGGCCGCCAAAAGCGTAATTTAAACAGCTTTTAATTTGTCTGTTCGTTTTTTTGTATTAATTTATTTTGTGATTTATTTGTCCTTATACACTTTTAATTTATTTTGTGTTCTATTTGTCCTTATAAAATTTTAATTTATTCTGTGATTTATTCGTCCATATTTATTTTAATTTATTCTGTGATTTATTTATCCTTATACAATTTTTACTTTTTGACATTATATATCTGTTGGTTTCATATGTTTCTGTTTTAGACCCGTTTAGTATTTTATCTATTGACATTTTAAATTATTTTAACATTTGTTTTTTTTTAATTTTTGTTGTGCTGTTAATTTCGCTTTTATATTGAAATGGTTTTAAATTTTTTTTAACTATTGACGCAGGAGAACCGCAGGTAAAGAACAAAGTCGCATCAGCGACAGAGTAAAGGGCTCCAAAAGAAGGGTTACGGGTTTTAGTGGGTCGGGCTAGCAGTAGGTCGCCAGTATTCTAAATTTACTATAATACTTATTTATTTTCGTTTTTTTATTTTTTCTTCTTTTTGTTATACCAACCCCACATAACCTTGGAGTGCGGAATCCAAGGTATCTGTAGGCAGATTTCCCAAAAATCCCTAAGCACAAAAATAATAATAGTAATAATAATAATAATCCGTGCCCGGCTGGAATTTCGCTTTCACCGGGGCGCATGGAACTTGTTCTATGCGTGGGGTTGCTGGTCCTCTATCGGACGCGTGCCAGGTCGCGGATAGGTAAACACTTTCTATTTCTTTCGAGGAATAGGTGGTATCGAGGAAATCAAATACTCGACGCGGACCAAAACCAGCAAAAAAGGAAACATCCATCATGAGCGATTGTAAAAACATGGAAGAGTACCTGCGGGGTAATGCTTCGGCTAAATCCCTCACTGGTTCCGATCGTCAAGCGCTTTCGAGCGTGCGGGCGGTGGCCAGTGGCCCAAGGATGTAGGAGGGCAACAACGCATTGGAGGTGCTACAGATCATCGTGGACAAGGTGGAGAGAAGAGGAAGCACGAGCAGCGTGACCAGTCAAGCCAGCTGCATTTCTGTTTTCAGTAATCTTTCTGCGATTGACATTGCTAGCTGCAATGAAGATCGGGATGAATGCATTAAGCTGCGGAAGGAAGAGGCAGCAAGCATTCAAAAAATGGAGGAAGAAATCAGCAAGATGCTGAAATCCTGTGAGGTCCAGTAGAATGTCAACATGACGATCAAGGATGGACTGGGAAGTCTGACGTCGCTCATTCGGGATGTGAAGGAAAAGCACGCAGCAGCCGCCAGAAAATATGAGAAATTCTACCAAGGATTAACTTAGTCAGAAGAAGCACGGCAAGACCGAAGGACGAGACGTGACCGTTTCAACGCAGCAATGATAAGAAACGTTGTCTTGGATGCTTAGAAGCGGAAGAGAAGCGATCGTGAGCTTACGAAGGATCCAAAAAGGAAGAAGGAGGAGAGACCTCCCAAAAAGACTGCAAGCAAGGGGACCAAAACGGTACCAAAGCCAGTTCGAGAAAAGAAGGGAAGAGCAAAATCGTCAAAGTGTCAGAAGGAAATACTTTCGCCGACGTGCTGGCGAAAGTTCGAAGAGAAGCTGACCTGGAGGCCAGCCAGACAAGGGTTGTGGGAGCTTTACCCACTAAAAAGGGAGACCTTCTCATTAAAATTGGAAGGTCTTCAAACAAGAAGCTGTTCACCGAGGAGGTGACTAAGGTGATCGGTGACCTGGGTAAGGTGCAGATGGCGGACCGGCAAACTACGCTGGAAATCCGCGATGTGGACAGCCTTACTGAGAAAGAAGACGTCTTGGGTGCCTTGGAGCAAGTTTCTACGGTACCAGCAGGAAGCAGGAAGGTGACGGTCCTCGGACCAAAAAAGCGAGGTATGAAGCTCGCTGTCGTGGTCACCACCCAGGAGGACGCTGCCAGATTGAAGAAGATGGGGCACATTAAAATCGGTTTTGTGTCCTGCAGAATTAGCAGGAGAGTGATGGTCACAAGGTGTCACAAGTGTCTTGACTATGGCCATATAGGCAGAGATTGACAAGGATTAGATAGGTCAGCTGCGTGCTTCAAGTGCGGAGAAGCTGGCCATAAAGCAGCAGATTGTAAGAAGAGCTCATGCTGCTTCTTATGCCAGGCGAAGTTCGGCGAGAAGGAGAACATCCAACACGTCGCCGGATCAGGTTGGTGTAGGGTCTTCAGGACTGCCTTAGAGGAATAATAATATTAAGAATAATAAAATAATAATTAAATTTAAACAACAATAATTTATAACAACAAATTATAACTTATAATAACGAAATAATGTTAAATATTGTAATAATAATAACAAAATAATAATAATAAGCAGCAATAACAAGGTAGTAATAAATGTAACATCAATAATAATTAATAATAACAAAATAATAACAATTTGTAACAATAAATAATAGTTATTAATTATAACAATAATAACTAAATAATAATAACTAATTGTAACAATAATAACAAAATAATAATAATTAAATGTAACAACAATAACAAAATAATATCGATTGTAACAAAGAAATAACAAGATAGTAAGAAAATGTTACAACAAAATAATAATTAATAATGACAAGTTAATAATAATTTACAACAACAAAATAATAATAAATAATAGTTCATAATAACAAGATAATAATGAAATTGTAACAAATAATAATTAATAACAAGATACAATAATGTAAACAATAATAACATATTGTAATAATAAGTTAATAACAAATTGTAATAACTATAAATAATTAACAAACAACATAAAAATATAATATTAAATAACGAAAATTGTAAAAACATATGAATAACAGGATATGAACACGTACGATCTAAAAGCTGAGTCAACACAAGTGTCTACAACAATACTTTCCCAAAATTCAATGCTAGAAGACCTTTTTCTAATAGTGCATGCTAAAAGACAAAAATTTCTAGTATAAAAAGGGCTACACTATCATCTAAAAGTCAGTCTAAAATTGGAAGTCGTCAAAAGTAGTCACCCGGACTACAGCCTTAAAAATGTAATCGTCAATAGAAGTCACCGGTGTATCAGTCTAAAAATTTTAATCTTCACAAGCGGTTCTCTTCGTATAAGTGGTCTCATCCCCAGTAAAGTAGTTGTCGTGATCTTTTCGTGAAAATTCTAATGCAAGTCATCTTGAAGTCTAATTTGGTGTTAGAAAATATCGTTCGAGTTGTGACAAAAGCTGAAAGAAACATAATACCCATTGAACGAGAATAGTTTACGAGTCTCGTAAATCATTAACCTGCAGCCACTTAGAGCATAATTAACGAACCAGATCTATTGTACTCCTGCGACACGAACTAGGACCACCACCTGCTGAGAAAAGGTAGAGAGAGACAAACCATTTAGACTCATTTTAGAAAGCTCGTGTTTATTCCATGTTTGCATAATTTTTATCTTTTCCAAATATATTGTGTTCAAATATAATTATTTCTTGTCATTTATCCAATCTCGTCCCAACTTTAATTTCTCTAAATTAAAGTTAAATCGAGAAAACATAGGGAATATAATAATAAGTTAAGGCATAACAAAATTTACAAAAGTATTAAAACTATTAAAAACATTGTTATTAAAATTGTTATCAATTAAATAATAATAATTGATCAATTAATCATTAATAAAATAATGATGATAAAATAATAGGGGAGAGTCACTACGGTCGACGCACCTTTACGGTTGGCTCACCTCAGGTTTCTCAGTTGTAACAAACTGGTGCCATTTACCATTGCATGTAAATACTTCTTAGTAATGGTAGAAAACTTTTCATGTCTCTTTCATTAAGTTCCAATGAAGTACGCGAGCAGTACAAACGTAAAACGTAAATGTGTGGTGAATTTTTTATGCGAAACTTTTACTTACTGTCGAAAAAGATTAATTAAACAAATTGGAAGATGCAAACAATAAATTAAATTGATGAAATTTATTCATTAGAGAGTCCTTTAATACTTTGGTATGTTATTTGGTTTTTATATCGTGCGTTTATGTCTGAGTGCTAAAAAAATAAAAACGACGAGAAACTTACGGTCGGGTCACTTTATATCGTGCATGTTGGGACACATTATTTTACAATTATGGTGCGTTCTGACATCGGAAATTCATTTGTTTAAGGTAGAGATGTGTGAAGAACGTCATTTTACAGTGAAAAAAAAATTTATGTTCGAAAAACGTTTGTAAAACATTTTAAAAAGTCTTATATCACATCTCCTTCGATAACGTATTGTAAACGTTTCGCTTACTGAGAATGTTTTTAGATTAATTTTTATATAATTTTTTTATTTCCTTTTTCCATTTTCAAGTGCATTTCAGCATTCTTCTATAATTTACGGGACATTTTTAGTAATATTCCTTCATTTCACATTGATTTCCTATGGTGAACCGACCGTAAAGACCTGATCCGACCGTAACGACATTTTTTTTAAATGTTTATAACTTTTCCAATTCTTGCCCAAATATTTTCTGATGTACAGAAGAAACATTCGACTTTAGAAGATCTTTCCAACCATATGTCAGAAAACGTGAAATTCGGCCTAGAACGGAAGTTATGGGTACAAGTCAAAAAGTGAGCCGACCGTACTGACTCTCCCCTAATATAATGATAAAATGAAATAAATTTTTCTTACTAAACACAAAATTTATACATATAAATACCTAAATAAAAATGTTTTTAAGAAAAGGTTAAAAATAATATTCCCTTGTAAAATTGTCATAAATTTAGACACTTATTATTGAAAAAAATTAAGATGAAACAGTGATAGGCGTAACGTACAGAATATGGGCGCATCGCTTACTTCGTCTTCAATTTTCTTCCGAAGTGCTGGACATCCCACTATCATATTTTTGATGAAAAAAAATTTTTTTTGATGATATATGGGCATATTTCTATAACTTTTAAACTTTCAGGTATTGGAAAACTTAATTTCTTTTTTCAAGGCACAATCTTAAAATGAATTTTATTGTTTTGTGCATTGATCGAATAGTAGAAATAACCTTGCGATACTCATTTTTACACATTGTTAACCCCCCTGTGTATAAATTTAACCCCAAGAAAATGTTTATAAATTCATTGATTTTTCATAAAGTTGGATTTTCACATCAATCGGTATCTTGGGGTTTTTAGGGTAGCTAATTATGATTATGATGTTAATTTTTAAAAATTCAAAATAACGGATCCGATATGGCGGACAAAATTTAAAAAAAAATAGAATTCCACAGCATTGGATATTTAGTTGTTTTTGGGGTCGCTGATTATGATTCTGTAGTCGGATTTCGAAAATCCTAAATGGCGTATCCAATATGTCGGATGTAAATTTAAAAAATAATTAATTTTCACAGAAGTGGGTATGAAGGGGTTTTTGGAGTCGCTAATTATTATAAATTTAAATTTAGTTTTTAAAAAATTTTAAAAGTGGTTTTAAAATGTCATAAAAATTATTGATATTTTAAATACGGTTTTTAAAATATTCTCGGATTAATTATAATTAAAAAGCAATAGAGGTAAATAAACAAATAACCACGAGATATAATTGTTTTAATATTCTAAAAAATTTTCTAGTCATATATTATACTCAAAGTACAAACAGTATGAACAAAAAATGAATAACATTTAATTGAAAGTTTTACTTTTCCTTTTTTATCCATAAAAAATATTATTTAAATAAAATACATAATATCTTCATTTGGCAATCAAAACATTTTGACTCATTAAAAATAATATTACCATGGAAACTTAGGAAAAAAGAAGTTTACAATTTTAAAAACAGAATAAAATTTAAATAATTTTAAATTAAATTATGCTTATAGAAATAAAATGAAATTTAAAATTGATTAATTCTTGTTTTCTTGAAAATTCTTTAATACTGTTAAAATTTCCAAAATGTTAAGTTCTTATATCTATAAAAGTCTAGTAAGATTTGTTTTAACAATTCTTGTATTACATTCAAATCATGATAGGGTTAGTGAGAGTAAGTTCGTCCACCCCCTAGGGTCGGACACTTTCTCTTATTTTTCGTGAAATTAAAAACAATCGCTGATGTCGAAAGGTGAACAAAAACTTTTATTTTCCTGATAACCTAGAGTTCCGCAATAAACAAAAATGTTGCATAGTAATAACTTTTAAGTGTTTTAAAATAATTCGAGAAAATAAAATGTCACGTTATGGTACATTTGACAGGTGCTTATTAAGCGACGATACTTTGTGTATACAACTGACATAGCCTATAATGCGTGTCCTTAAACACATAATAATAAAATAATACAATAATGTTTCTTTGAAAATAATAATAATAATATTCAATGGCCGGCTATAGATGTTTTCCACTTTTTGTGAAATTATTGTTTTATTTCGTTGTATAATGACAATTCGTTAAAGAAAGTTAGCAAATTTTTATCGCAAAAGTGCCACGAACTGATAACAAATATTTAAAAAATAGAAAAGTTGACCATTTTTTGGAAAAAAAAATGTTTCGGCCTGTCCTTAAGTGGCCGAAGACTATCACATACACTACCGTCCGAAATTGTGCGAACGCTAACATCTCTAGCTATTAAAAAACACACCCGCACAGAAACAGTGATAACTCGGTTAAAAATGACGCTAGATGGTTTTTTTAAATTGCATTGGAAAGCTTATTAAATTTCCAATGAAATGTCACTATTTTAAGTTGTATTGCATAAATAGGAAGCGAGATATCATGTTATGAAGACAAAAAATAATTCTATTTTTTTCGGAATTTCTTACTCTGACTTTGACTCCTGGCACAGCTTAGCAAAGTTTATGAAAAAAATTGTTACTTTTACAGACTATTCCTTGTAACCTAAGCTTTAAATAGAGACCAAGAACAGCAAAAAATATTTACGGGTTCCCCAGATATTACAAAAAGAGTCGGACCGTGACAAGCAGAATTTTCAATCATCGATTTCTCTAATTCGCCGTTGAGTCAATTACTTGTCTGTGAAAAAAGTGTCGAAAATTAATTTTTACCAAGTACATTCTTACTGGGATCCACTTTTTAAATATCGATATATAATAAATTAAATTAAAAAGTGGATCCCAGTAAGAATGTATTTGGTAAAATTAATTTTCGACACTTTTTTCACAGACAAGTAATTGACTCAACAGCGAATTAGAGAAATCGATGATTGAAAATTCTGCTTGGCACGGTCCGACTCTTTTTGTAATATCTCAGGAACCCGTAAATATTTTTTGCTGTTCTTGGTCTCTATTTAAAGCTTAGGTTACAAGGAATAGTCTGTAAAAGTAACAATTTTTTTCATAAACTTTGCTAAGCTGTGCCAGGAGTCAAAGTCAGAGTAAGAAATTCCGAAAAAAATAGAATTATTTTTTTGTTTTCATAACATGATATCTCGCTTCCTATTTATGCAATACAACTTAAAATAGTGACATTTCATTGGAAATTTAATAAGCTTTCCAATGCAATTTAAAAAAACCATCTAGCGTCATTTTTAACCGAGTTATCACTGTTTCTGTGCGGGTGTGTTTTTTAATAGCTAGAGATGTTAGCGTTCGCACAATTTCGGACGGTAGTGTACCCTATAACAACCAGAAGTTAAAAAAAATCCTGCAAAAAGATTTGATTTTTCAGAAATGTATCCACCATGTTGGATTCTCTATTTTAAATTTTTTTAAAATTATTTCAAATTCGTAATCAGCAAAATAGGAAACTCTTAAATGTCAAAAGATATTAAAATCTGATATTTTTTCTAAAATTTCGTCCGCCATTTTGGATTCGCCATTAAAATTTTTTTTAACTCACCTCAGATTTGTAATCAGAGGACCCCAGAAACCTATAAATAATAAATTTTAGGCAAACTTAAGAGTTTAATGCTTTTTTTCCTTAAAGCAATGATTATGACCGTAGTAGCTTATATTCTTTCTTAGATAAATTCTTTTAAGGAATAGTGTAGAGGTTAACGATTTTTTTGTATACTTTATAATACACGAGAAGAGATTACAATGAGTTAAAAGTAATTAGAAATCAAATTCAACATGTGCCCTTTAAAAATGTAGGTTTTTATTATGAGTTTCGTTTTTAATTAAAGTTTTGAAGTAACTTCATTCCTAATGTATAAGTGGCACATATTCCTGTAAATGTTCAAATTACTTCTTATTATGTAGACAATGTAACCTTGTTTTATGGTTACTTAAAAATCTTCGTTAAAAAAGTTATATCAAGTTAATTGCGAAATTGTCAAAACTTAAGAAAAGTTGCCTCGCAAGTTTGAAGGTACACCATTTTTATCTTAACTGAGGCACATCATTGTCTTAATGATTTTTTGGTTCCTTATACTACATCTACTATAAGTCATGAAATATATAATGACTCGTGTTACAAACCAGACATAAATTATTTAATTGGGCTTTTGTGATGGCCCTTTTATCTCGATTTAGGGAGGCACCAATCTGCCAAGGTCTAAAGGACCTTGTTTAATTTTGCGGGATCGTTATCCTACTTTTAAAAGTTATCGGGATAGCTTCGTTTTAACTCTGATAAATAATTATTTCTATTTACTGTATTTACTTCAGGAGTTTTTAAATAAATTAAATCAGATTTGGCATTCACATTTAAATTTTATTTTAACAAGGTTTTAAGAAATTCACAAACTTGCACTTGTTTGAAAGATAATTAAAGTTGAAAGTGACATTAAATCATTGAAACGATACAGACTTACCGCTAAAATCCTTAATCTTACCGACAGGGCATAACTTCTCTTATACTGTGCAGGTACTACGCGTACGGACTGGCCGGTTGAGAAACAGGGATCCTCCATCGGGCAAAACACAAGATGAATGTGGAAAATTAAGTCGTCTATGCGACCAATTTTTTATTTACGCGAACTCGCAAATTTTGTGGGGCCACTGCATTGAGACGGCGCAGGTACTACGCGTACGGATTGGCCGGTTAAGAAACAAGATGTTTAAATTGTTTAATTTTTAAAATTAACCAAAACCTCACTCAACACAGCTCTCACTGGACTCCGTCGCACGGTGGTCTTCAAGCACTTTTAGGTTTACCTAAAATGAGTCAAAATTGTGCTAACGCAGTTTTATCTGGAATCGTCCCAAGATTCCAAATCTGCATTTCCGAAAATCGTAGCTGCTTCTTTTTTCGAAAAAAACATATATGAGTGTCATTCGAGAAATGCCTAAGAATTTAGGAAATACCCGAATTTCCTAGCGATTTACAGGCAGTTCTCGAATTGCCTAGGCATTTCGAGAATAGACTAGGCATTTCGCGAATTGCCGAGACCGTTTTAGGTAAATTGTCAATTTGCCTAAAAAGACTTCGTCATTTTAGGCAAATTTCACGAATTACTTAGTCCATTCAAGAAATCGATTAAAACATGGAGTGTATAGGTAGATTTAAATTATTTTATTGTTTCGTAAATATAAAAAAGTAAAAAATTATTATTTGTTGCAACACGTCGAACTATTATGACATTTTGAGTTGCATAGAAGATATTTTTTTCTGCAAAGGCATCGTTTTGTATTTATGTTTTCGACGACGCTGAAGCCAAATATGATGGAAAAATTTAAAAATCCAAAATGGACCCAGCGCAGTCAAATTCTAAGGTTAACTTTTAATATAAGAATAGCGGAAAAAACAATTGAAAGTAGAAAAATTTGCAAAGAAGTACATGCTTCCAAGGAATTAAGAAATATTAAAACAATCAGAGTAAAATATTGATCTAAATAAAAAAACACAAATTGCACTATTTCCAGTAGTGTTCAATGTAAGATTTGATTTGTACCAATGTTTAAATTTTTTGTGGTTACTGATAATAGTGCAATTGGTGTTTCTTTCTTTAGATCAATACTTTACTCTGATTGATATAATATGTTTTAATTCCTTCGAAGTATGTACTTCTTCGTAAATATTGAATTATTGTTGTTTGGCATTTTTTCTGCTTTCAATTGTTTTTCCGATATTTTTTTAAAGTTAACCTTAGAATTTGACTGCGTTGGGTCTGCCATTTTTAATTTTAAAATTTTACCATCATATTTGCATTCAGCGACCTCGAAAATATTTTATAATTTAATGATTTATTAATAATTGAATTAGAATTATTTTTCAACTGCGTCTTAGAATTTTCACTAGTCATTATAATTAATATGTTTACAACTCAAAGTCAGTACAGATACTAATAATTGTAAGCAATGTAATTGAGTATTGAAGGAAATTTTGATTATTTGTTTTTGACTATAAATGACTCAAATAATGTTTCTCAATTTGCCTAATAAACGAAGCCTTTTATGCAAATTGACAATTTACCTATAACGGCCTCGGCAATTGTGGGGTTTGTGTGCATTAAAACATGTATAGACATTAATATAGCAGTTTTTGTTCAAAAAATGACATATATATGTTTTTTTCAAAAAAAGAAGCAGCTACGATTTTCGCAAATGCAGATTTGGAGTCTTGGGACGATTCCAGATAAAACTGCGTTAGCACAATTTTGACGCATTTTAGGTAAACCTAAAAGTGCTTGAAGACCACCGTGGTCGGTTAGAAGATTCTATTAAATTTTTCGTCCGCCTTTCGTATTATACTAGATATTTCGCTAGTTCTACACGGGGGTCCGACGCGCAGACGGGCTTAGTCTCGGCATTTCCTACTTGCTTCCGATCAACAGATCTGTCAGGCCGCAGCCAGGACAGGTGTTGATCGCTTGAAGAGGAAAATTGTACAGCGGCGATGGAAATTTTGAGACAAGCCTCTACTCCTTGTCCTAATGTCAAAGTAGGGTAATTTGTCAACTAAGGATTTTCAGAATTAAAAGTAGGGATAATCTTCAGGCCCATTGAACTTTGTATTATGCTGACTTTTCTGATTGCATGCAGTTTTCGTGAGTATATACAATCGTATAAAAAGTAAGTCTTAAGTATTTGCAATCGTAGTTATACATATACACATATACATGCAACTTACAGTCCTCCGGCATTTTATTGTTAACAATAGGTTACAATAAAATGTTTAGCTATTATCAAATTATTTTCTGTAAATTTGGAAAAGTGCATAAAACGAACAAAATGTATACGCTTCATAAAGCGTTGAGTCAGACGTCAAAATGCATGTGCATTTGTTATGATATTTTAGTCCCTAAGCTTGTAGGCCCAAAGGGGAGAAGGGAGAGTTTCAGTAGGAGAGACAAGGCAACGAGCAGAGGTATGTGTATCATGCCTATGTGTGTGTCCGTAACGCGAAGAACTCACGCCTGTGTTGGTTCTCGTAGCTGACAGAGTCAGTGGATGTGTACGTATACACCGTTGGTCGTCTCAATGCATGTGTGTGAAATGCATTACTTTTAATTATTTTCGAATATAAGTTTCTTTTATTTAATAAAATTTTAAGTATTAATAATGTTTATAAATTTATGCATATAATTTACAAACAATATTATAAAAATATATAGGGATTTATGTTTTACGATTTCTGTCCTATGTTTGTAGCTTTATTAAAAGATAATAATTAAAATAATATTAACTGTTAAGTACCTTGTACGTAACAACTCGTTAAAAAAGTTATACCATATAAACTGAAAAAAACGTTCAATGTCACACACGAGAAACTGTCGATTTCGACACTTTTACTCACTTTTGTCGTTCCCTACCTAATTAAAATGATTATCATACACAAGGTATATTTAAAGAGCACAATACTTTATAAAATTATGGTACTGCAAAATTATTTTTATAATTTTTAAAATATAATAATATACGGAAACATAAAGTTTAAAAGTTCTAGAGATATGCCCATATCACCGGGTACTTTGTTAAAAAGTTTTAGTCGTATACATATGCAATGGGTCCGGATTATATCTCTATTAAAATGTTAAAAATTGCTCTACCAGTCATTTTTCCGGTATTATTGCACATTTACAATTATTCACTCCACACTAGGATTTTTCGGGATATATGGAAAATGAGCAATGTGATTCCTATACCTAAAATTCCAAATCCGAAAAATCTTGGAGATTACAGACCAATTTCTAATATTTGCACATTATCAAAACCTTTTGAACAAATAGTTTGCAGTCAAATGACATCTTTTCTATTAAGTGACAACTTATTAGAGTTGATAGATTGGGCGACAATTCTGATTGGGATAGACTGAAATGTGGTGTACCGCAAGGTGCCTCACTTTCATCTTAATTATTTAATTTATTCATCTCTTATCTCGGACGTGAACTTAATTATTGCAAACATCAGAAGTATGCGGACGATTTTAACATTTATATTTTTGGATCATTGTCATCTCTTCCTCAGTTACTGAAAAATTTACAAGTTGATATTAATTATGTTGAAGAATCGGCAAAAAATAATAGACTTGCTCTCAACTCCAGTAAGACTCAGGCCATGATTTTCTCAGCATCAAATAATCCAACTAAAGAATATTTGACAACCCTCCCATCTCTTATCGTGGGAGGTAATCCCATTGCATATAGCGAAACTGTAAAAGATCTTGGTATTACGCTTAACCGCTCTTTGACTTGGAAGGAAGATGTTCTTGGAATATCGCGAAAAACTTATATTATACTACAACAGTTAAATAGAAATAGAAATGCAATTCCAACCTCAACTAGATCTTTACTCGTAAAAACATTAATACTACCTATATATGATTACTGTTGTTCTGTATATGATGATATAACTTAAGAACTAAATTTGAAACTCGAAAGATCTTTAAATGCTTGTATACGATTTATTTATAATATACCTAAATTTGATCATATCACATTATACAGAATTGAGAGCAGACTATTAAATGTTGCAAGTAGGAGACAATATTTTATTGGATCTTTACTATATTCCATTTTTCATAATCAAAGTCCTTCATATTTATATAAAGTTTTTGATTTTAAACATCGCAAGGAAACAATGAGAGGTAGGCTTTAAAAACGTAATCAGGTTTTAAACATTCCTTCTTATCGTACTTGTATAATGCAATGATCATTTCTTATAAGAGGTGCGAGACTATGGAACAAACTGCTAATTGAAATTAGAGACTCGTCGACTCATTTTACATTTAAGAAACTTTTCTTTAGTTTTCTTTTCAATAGTGAAAACCAATTATTTAATACAACATATTGGTGAATTAGATATTATTTTATTTAATGGTTTAATTTATCTATGAATAATTTTATGTATTTTTGATATTAATAGTTTTAGTATCTTATTAATTTTGCATAGATTGTTTATTATCTTCAATGTTAATTTTTTATATTTATAAACCAAAGTCATTTGATGTCATGCATTTATATGTGTGTATATATGTATATGTTTTTTATTGTTTGCAAATTTTATTATGTTTTTTTTAGTTATAAACATATATATGGGCGATTCCACGTGAGATTTTAGTCGACCCCTTAAAATCGGCCAAAAATATTTTTTTTACATTCTGTATCGAAAAAAAAATTGATACGTATTTTTTTATTTTTGTTTAACCCTTTCAGTCCCATAATTAGGACAATTAAAAATATCTACAATAGGTATAGTACTTATGGTTTTTGGCGTCGCTGATTACGAATCTGAAATCAGATTTTCAAAATTTTGAAAATTCAAAATGGCGGAGCCAATATGGTGGACTATAAAATTAAAAATTTTTAAATTTTATTTTAAAGTTGTCACTCGGGGGGTTTTTGGGGTCGCTGATTAAAAATCTGGAATTAGATTTTCATAATTTTGAAAATTTAAAATGGCGGAGTCAATATGGCGGACAATAAAATTAAATTTTTTTTAATTTTACTTGAAAGTTGTCACTCGGGAGTTTTTGAAATCGCTGATTAATTTTTAATTTTTGTCCGCCATATTGGACCCGTCATTTTGAATTTTTAAAAAGTAACTTTAGATTCGTAATCAGCGACCCAAAAAAACCCCGAGAGTCCATTTTCAAGCAAATTTGATTAATTTTTAATTTTTGTCCACCATATTGGATCCGCTATTTTGAAATTTTAAAAACTAACTTTAGATTCGTAATCTGCGACCTCAAAAACCCCAGAGAGTCCATTTTCAAGCAAATTTGTTTAATTTTTAATTTTTGTCCGCCATATTGGATCCGCCAATTTGAATTTGCATATCAGGTTTTAGATTAATATTCAGCAAACTGCGAGAATTTAGAAAACAACCATAATTTAAAGTATATGTTACTGATTTAATTTTATTACAGTCAAATTGAACCTAAACTAATGCGTTGCCGTGTATAAGTTTGTTAATAACCAAAAAACATAAATAATATAGCTTAATTTTTTTAAAAACTACTAAACCCTATTTGTAGAAACATAAAAATAAGAAATATACAATTATTTAAAGTTTTTCTTTAAGTTATGTTAAAAAAAACGGTGGCTTAAAAGGTGGTCGATATATCGACCACTGGGACTGAAAGGGTTAATTGTCAAAATTTTCGAGTAATGAATTTTCGAAATTTTGCACTTTTAACCGTAGACTTGTCAGGCCCACTCTGAAACTTTTTGCAAAACCTTCTTATCATTTACAGGTATGTTTTGAAAATTAAAAATTTATCATACTCAAAATTAAAAAAAATTAATTTGTTTATAAATTTTTTTAATAAAAAATGAAAAAAAAATTTTTTTGTTTTCATTTCCTAAAAGTCGAAAGAGAACTAAAATTTTCGTTCTTTGACAACTTTTTTCTAAACTCAATATTTTCGGACTTATAAGCTACTGAATATAGGTCTACGGTTAAAAGTGCAAAATTTCGAAAATTTATTACTCGAAAATTTTGACAATTAAACAAAAATAAAAAAAATACGTATCTGTTTTTTTTCGATACAGAATAGAAAAAAAAATATTTTTGGCCGATTTTAAGAGGTCGACTAAAATCTCACGTGGAATCGCCCATATGTATTTATAAATGTATGTGTATATGTGACGCGATACGAGAAAAGGGACCTATCGCCTCAAAAGAGAATTTTACAGGGGGGGCGTTTAAAGTGACGCCATGAGCAGAAAACCCGTCTATTTACGCGGACACGTTCAACTTTCGGGCTTTATATTAATTAAACTATTTCAGATTTTTAATTTCTGATTTTTTACATGAAAGAGCGACTCAAAATCTATGGAATACGACTAGAAACTCAAAAATGATTTTTTTATCGATAGGTCCCTTTTCTCGTGTCGCGTCACATATATGTATATCTTAATTATATACTTTTTATTCAGGTAATGTGCTTTCAGTTGCAAAGTAGTAACACAATGCTCTTTCGCTAATTGAATTAATGTCATTACTTTCACTCTTAACTTTATTGTTATTTAGTTTATAATATATTACTTACTGTTTTTTTTTCCTTTGTAATTACAAATGTATACTTAGTAGTAGTAAATAGCATTTTATTCATTATAAATATAATTGTATCTATTTACTTGTTTCTTAGTAAGCTATTTAGCTCTAGAAACTATCATAAATAAATAACTAAATGCTTTTTTTTATTTTAAAAATATTTGTTATTTTTTTAATAAGAGAATATTTAGATAGGTAAAGAATTAAACTCTGAAAGTTAATAAATAGGTGCTATAGTAATTAGATTAGAGTTTTAGCATTTGTACTTTTTAGAATTAAATTTTAATGGTAAATATTCTTTTCTTAAACAAAAACAATAAATTTTTAAAAATAAACTGGATGTTATTTCAGCTTTATTTAAAGAACTAATGTTCTTTAACTTGTAAAGTATTTTCAAAAATATAATTATTAATTTTACTAATAAATATAATTGAGCTGAAGAACGTAACGTTAAATCATTAACGAAAGTAAAATCCTGATTATTAGTGACTATCAAAATTTGTTCTCATTATGCTTATAACCAATTAAAAGGGCGTCAAAAACTGAGTCAAAGAAAGTCTGAAGAGTTCAAAAAGCTATTTCGAAAAAGGGTTAAAAGGATTATTATATCCTTAAATTACACTTATTCAAACATTAACGATGGCTTTTAGAGTAAATATTAAAAATTGTGTTCCTATTAAGCTTACAGCTAATTAAAAAGCCGTAATAACTGAGTCAAAGAAAGTCCGATTTGTTTAGAAAAATAATGGGAATGAAAGAAATTGTTTTTTGGGAACCTTAAATAAGAAGATTAAAATTCTGACATTTTTGACTTTGGCAAAGTACGGGAAAGTACAGCTAAGTATTGGAGAGTTAGAAACGGTTTTTTAAAATTATAAAATCTAAACAATTAAAATTCTGACTTTTCGGAATTACACAAAGTACGGCAAAGTACAGTAAAATATGCTTAATTAAAAAAGAGTTTTTTGAAAATATTAAACAAGAAAGTTTTTTTATAAAAATGTCTTTTTTTAATCTTGCATACTTTGTTGTACTTTTCCGTACTTTACCGAACTTTAAAAAGAAAAAATTTTAATTGTCAGATTTAATATTTCGCAAAAAAACTATTTTTTAAATCTCCCATATTTTACTGTACTTTCCTATATTTTGACGAACTCTAAAAATTTATAATCTCTATTTTCAGGGTTAATATTTTTAAACAAACTATTTTTGAGTTTTAGCATACTTTGCTGTACTTTTCCATAAATTGCTAAACTCCAAAAATATTTCCCAAAAAACTATTTTTTAAATCTCTTATACTTTGCTGTACTTTCCAAAAATACAGAATTTCAATTTTAATTTCATTTTGGAGTTCTATTATACTTTGCTGTACTTTTCCATAGTTTGCTAAACTCCAAAAATATTTCCCAAAAAACTATTTTTAAATCTCCGATACTTTGCTGTACTTTTCAGTCCTTTGCCGAACTCAAAAAATTCAGAATTTGTATTTTCTGAGTTAATATTTAAAAAACTAACTATTTTTTTAGTCCCCGTGTGGAAATTGTGTAGTGGCCCTTTATTGGTCCTACCTAGATTTCCAATTTATTAACTAGGGCCTAACTTGTACATTTTTGTAGGTCTTACATTGGCACGTCACGCTCTTCTAACTTGGCCCTACCTAGAGAATCTATTTGGGCCCAATAAAAAGAACAGTTTAATTAACTATTTAAAAAAAATTATTTATTCTCACTTATTATTACTGAGGTTTATTTTTTTCACCTTTTTTACCTATTTTTGATCACATGTAATTCATAATAATTAATTCCTAATATACTAACAGAGAAAAAATCCCCAAACGTTGAGAGTTGAACGCACGACCCTGACATTCGTAGACCGATAACCTAACCACCTAACCACGCTCACACGATAAGAGGAGTTGCATTATACTTCAGGTCACATT
Source organism: Leptopilina drosophilae (assembly GCA_032873175.1). Classification (NCBI taxonomy): domain Eukaryota; kingdom Metazoa; phylum Arthropoda; class Insecta; order Hymenoptera; family Figitidae; genus Leptopilina; species Leptopilina drosophilae. The sequence goes on from CM065478.1 coordinate 27,364,005, forward strand.
AACTGTACTATAAAACTGGAGTTTCCTTATTCCTTACCAGATTTTTAATGCAATTGGGGAGAAAAAGACAATAGTTACGGAAAAAATCTAAGTTTTTATCTCATTTCACTAAAAAATTAATTTGACAGTCTTATCGTTAACTAAAATTTTTATTAAATTAATTCACTGAATATTTAATCCAGAAAATCATAAAACTTTAAATAAATCTTTAAATATACGCAGTTTTTCAAGGTTGGATGCAAAAGTTAAATGAACATTTCATGAAAGTTAAAATTTCTTTTAAATTTAAATAAATTTTTGTTTTATATTTTAGACCAAAGAATCCAAATTTTTCTTTACAAAATTTTAAAGACAATTTTTAAGTTTGTCAACATATTATAAATATAATTGTCTCGACGTTTCGATGGTAGACAATTATATTGATAATAAATATATTGACAAACTTAAAAATTGTCTTCAAAATTTTTTAAAGAAAAATTTAGATTCTTTGGCCTAAACTATAAAACAAGAATTATATTAAGATCCAAAAACTGACTTTTAACAAATGAAATGAATTTTTTTACAAAAAGAGAGAATTTAAAGAAAATTAAAAAAGTTTTTCAAAAATTAAGAAATTTTTAAAAGTTAAAAAAATAGAAAACTTTTATGTAATGGTTCAGTTAACTTAATGTGCGTCTAACATTAAAAAATTGCTAACATTTTATGATTTGTTTTCATTTTCATGTTGACTTTGAAACTTTATTTAAATTAGTAGAATTTTTATTAATTCCATCAGTAGGTACATTTAGATTCAACTAATAAATAAGTTAATTTTTACAAAATTACTGATACAATTTTTAAATGTGCTGGTAGCCAAGGAAAAACCCACATAACCTTTAAGGTTAACTGATAACTTGGTAAATTTGATGATGAATGCAATATTTTTATACAACAAATTGAATCATCAGTAACTTGTATTTTACTAATTGAATCAGTAACTTTCTATTAATTACCTGTAACTTAATTGTGGTAATAGTAATTAGTAAAATTCTGCAAATAATTATAGTAAAATTTGCCGATTTAAAGTTAGAGAGTAAAACTTTCAGTTCAATATTGTCTCAATCTTGCCATGTGATATTTAAATATTACTTCAAATTACACATAAACAATTACTGATACATAATTTTTAAGTAAATTTTGAGACATATTCATAACCTATAATCTAACAAGAAGTTCTAGCTATAACCAAGCTAGGCCCAGGTTAAGGTATATTCCAAGTTAGGACCATTATAGGCCCAATAATCAAAATTGGCAAACCTTGGCGATTTCCACATGGGTCTTCTATAATTTGCTGTATTTTCCCGTACTTTGCCGAACTCTAAAAATTCTGAATTTTTATTTTCAGGGTTAATATTTTTAAACAAACTATTTTTTAGTTCAACCATACTTATTTTTAGCTGTACTTCCCCTTAGTTTGCCAAACTCCAAAAATACAGAATTTTCTTTTTTCGCTTATTCACTGAAACCCTACTCATTTAAAGTCTCGTTTATTTGAATCCGTTTTTGCTTCAGTTATTTTCAGTTAGAATCAGCCCTAACCCCACATATTTTAGCTCATGCACAGGACCCGACCAATGGAAAGATACTTAGATTCCCATTGGCTGAGTTCAAACAAAACCAACCAATCACGTTAATTTATCGAATCACGTCACCAACATAGGTTATGTCGACCAAAATAAAAATAAACGCGATACTTCGTGTCGAATTACGTGAGTCATTTTCACATAAGTGGGGTTTCAGTGTATTTCTAAAAGAAAGCATTTATAAGCCTTAAAAGATTAACAAGTGATACTTCTTAGTATAATATTTACGAAACATAAGATAAAAAACCTAGGGTAATGTCACCTTGAATATTCCAAGGTTTAGTATTTAGTTAGTTTATTATTTAGTTTTTTTGTCCCTAGACAAGTGTTTATACCATAATGGCTTTAATTTTTTTATTTGTAAGAAAAAATGTAATATTTTTAATATATTGATACAAAATTTATGTTTATGCAGCGTGTGTCGCAATTTTTGCAGTCCACTCATGGTTATAAACAGTGTTCCACTCATGTTGACTTGCAACTTTTTATAGAAGCCACCACAATTGTTTTTTGAGTCAAAATAATCACTTAATTAAACTAAGACAATCAATTTTATTGGTTTAGGGAGTGAATTTATCATTCGGAAATTATTAATATTAATGTGAAAGAATTGATCAATTATCCGAATCAATCTCAAAATAATTCTTATTAAGCTCTTGAGTTTCATATGTATCGACAGCACAGCCATCCTGAATACAGAAACCTGCTTTTTCAGAAAATATTTTTTTTCGAAATCAATTAATAATTTAAAATTATCAAAGAACTCAGAAAAAATTGGTTAGCATGGTGGGATACGAGCCCACGACCTTTCTATTGCCGGTAGACTGCTCTGACCACTGAGCTACATGCACCCCAAGATTCTCCGAGTTCCCTGATATATACTATACCTCCCTGCATTATTTCATGATAATGTAGGGAGTTTCTTGAAGATGATAAACCTAATTTTTCAATTACATAGGCTAATTATAGTTTAGGGAGTGAATTTATCATTCGGAAATTATTAATATTAATGTGAAAGAATTGGTCGTGGGCTCGTATCCCACCATGCTAACCAATTTTTTCGGAGTTCTTTGATAATTTTAAATTATTAATTGATTTCGAAAAAAAATATTTTCTGAAAAAGCAGGTTTCTGTATTCAGGATGGCTGTGCTGTCGATACATATGAAACTCAAGAGCTTAATAAGAATTATTTTGAGATTGATTCGGATAATTGATCAATTCTTTCACATTAATAATCAATTTTATTGTTTAAAGCAGTAGGAAAAAAATAAGTTTCATTTTAAAACTTAAATTCTACACTACTTTTACTCTTCCAAATCACTTTACTCATTGTAAGAGCGACTTTTTTTTGGTGTGTGTTTTTAAAAATTCGTTACATCAAACGATAACGTACATAATTATCGCGAAACTTAATTTCTTACGGTTTCTAGGTGCGGTACTGCTATTCGCACTATTTTTTTCACATTTCCGCTATAAGATAACTTGAAAGCTCAGATGGTCCACTCAAGGTGACAGTACCCTATTATTAAAAGAAATAAACTATTTAAATAAAAAATTAAAACTTTTAGTGATTTTAACCTTATATTGTGAATTCGAGTATTTATTGTTTTATTTAAAATAAGGTTATTAAATGAATTAATTTTTATTATTTTAATTTTTAATTGAAGTTAATAATTTCTCATATAAATTTGACTTTATATAAAAAATTTTTTTTATTCTAGTTTAAAATGGATTTTTTAATATTCATATGAATAATTTAAATTTAATGAACATTGAATTAATAGATAGTAATAGATAGAAAATTCGAATACTCAATTGTTTTTAACAAAATAATTTTCAATATTTTTTTGCCCCACATATTAAGGTTTTTTTTACTTTAAATTTAAAATATTTAGATATAAAATTAAACTAAAACACCACACTAGTTCGTTCAGTAAAATTATTATTTTATTTCTGCGAAACAATTTTTTTGTTATATTTCGTAAAATATTTGATATTTTTAGGTTTTCTTTTTTAATCAATTGGTATGAATGCATTAAAACTAAATTTTAGTTTAGACAGGAAATACAGGAGATATTTGAAAATTACCGCATCTTTGTTTCGCATAGCGCCTTTGTCCCACTCTTCCCTGAATCATTTTTCACAGAATAATTTCATTCCAACAAAAACATTTGTGACATTATAATATGATATAAGTGATTGTTTCTACTTGTTATATCTGAGAATATAACTTAAATATCACTTTTCCTCATCATTAGGGCATAATATAGTTGTCATTTGAATGGTTTTACTACAGCTATAATTATAAAAAAATTATAACAAATTTTCGAAAATTGGCTGCCACGGAGCTGACCACCCTATGCATTGAATAATACTGCCGTCAACTGGGGCTACTTTATGTACGCCAGGTATTTAATAAATAAAATTATTAAAAAGAACTTCTTTGTCAAAAAAACAAAAATAAGTTAATTAAAATCCTTAAAACGATTAAAACTTCAACCGGTGAGCAACATAACGACAAAAAATTAACTTTAATATTTATAAGTTTTTCAAATTAGTCTTAAAACTATTTCTCTCGTTTCTCTTAAAATAACTGAAAAAGTGTATTAGATATTAAATTGTTATTCATTTAACCTTAAAATATTAATTTCAAGTTTTTAAAAAATATCATATTCAAAACGTTTAAAAAAGCTTCTATTAAAATGATGATTTGAAGTTATTTACATGTGTTTAAATGATAGTTTTATAATTATCATAATGTATTATTGTAAAATGTAGATTTAAAAAGAAAAAGTGTTATTTATTTTCAGAGTAATATAAGATTTGAAGAAAGGTTTTTAATTTTTAATAAATCATTATTTTAGCAAAATTTTAGTATTTTATTTTACATTTTGTTGTATAATATTTACAAAATTTTTTGTTTAATATCTCATTCTTTTTTAATTTACTCTGAAATATCTACACAAAAGATTTAATGAATAAGAAAGTATCAAAAAAATGTTTATGTAACATTATAAAAACACAAATTTCAATACACAAAGTAGCTCCATCCTGGGGTCTATTTTTGGAACAACTTTTAATAACTACAACTCCGACAAAAAAATTTATTTCATTGACTAACTCATAGGAAACCTTCAGAAGAAAGTATAACATATATATATGCAAAAGTTGATTTTCTTTTAATTATGAATTTAAATAAATCACTGAGTTAAAAAATGCATTTTAATGCACAAAATAGCCCCAGCAAAAATATTTACTATTTACTATCAGCTTGACATAACATTATGAAATTAGCGCATAAAACTAATTGTAGAAAAGTATTCTCAAATAAGAGCGTTACAATCAACAGTAATTAAACTGTGTTTCTGCTTGGTTATTATAAAGGCGTGTTTTTTCGAATATTAAGGTGTTTTTTAATAAGACAACGGTTGCCAAAGCACTGAAATATAAAAGGACACAACTATATCTGTCCTCTTCTGTAATATGTGTTGTTGTAGCAACTGTTGATCCATGAATTTGCACCTTTACACTGTACGCCACAGGCGCCACCTAACTGACATTTTATGTGACACCACGGAGCTGACATTTGACATTTAAACTAACCTAATTCCCACAATTTTGCATAATAAATTTTTTCTTTTGGCAGATAATTTGTTTCTAATATAATCTTCAAGAAAATCGTAATAATTACCATAGAGAATGTTTACATTAAAAGAATACTAATACCACGGTACTGACCACTTTTTTGTGAACTTCACATTTTTACAAAAAAAATTGTTTTTAAGTGTAGAACTTAAAAATCTTAAACCTTTTTTTTACTGATATTTGTTGCTAATGGATCTTATTTTAGATTTTAATTCTCAGTTAACATTAAAATGTGCTATAAAAAGTTAAATTATAGGAAAAATTATCTTATTACAAAATTGAAAAAAATTGTGGACAAAACTATTTTACATTTTATAATTTTATAAGAAGTATTAGAAGATGCATTATATGTAGAAATTGTTCACTTATATACATAATTCATATTACAAAAATTCTCGTTTTCAGTTTCAGCGTTTTCAATAAAATTTCTGAATTTTAACTTAAAGTTTTAAAAAACGGACACGCCACGGAGCTGAAATTTTGGAGGGAATTCTGCAATTTATCAAAAAATATAATATCTATTTGCACATATTTGTGGTTGCGAATAGGTTTTATATATACCTGTGAAATGTATCCATACCCAAGCAAAAATTTTTTATTTTGAATGTATTTTCTGTGACGCCGCCAAGTATTACAGTTACGTGAAAATTACCCATATGTATTGGCAGTAAAATTAGCATTAGGATACATACTTTGTATTCCATAAGCAATAACGCTACTTTGATATTGGTTTTCAGAAAATAAATATGGCGGATCCAATATGGTGGACAAAAAAATTTTTAAATGCATCGAATTTACTTCAAAGTTGTTGCTCTGGGGTTTTTGGGGTCGCTGATGACGAATCTGATGTTAATTTTCAAAAATTCTAAATGGCGGATACAATATGGCGGACAAAATTGTTTAAACGCATCGGATTTAATTAAAAGTTGTTACTCGGGTCGCTGATACCGAATCTGTTATTAATTTTAAAAAATTAAAAATGGCGGATCCAATATGGCAAACAAAAGTTTTTTTAATTCATCAGATTTCGTTGAAAGTTGTTACTTGGTGGTTTATGGGGTCGCTGATACCGAATCTGATGTTGATTTTTAGAAAGTTTTATACGGTGCGTTAAAAAAATGTTTTTCCTAAGCTTAAAAAGTGTTAGGCTTCACACATAATAAAAAACAAAGATAGTTCCTCTATAAGGAATAAAATATTTAAAAACATCAATTACTTTATCCTCAATTGTTTGAACAACTATCTATTTAAGTTATAATTGATATTTATTCATTTTTTATGGCGCGCCTTGAAAAATTTATTTATGTATGGAATAAAGAATTTTTTGAAAATCTTTATTTCAATAATTATTTGAATAAATATTTTTTAACTGTAATTGTTAATATTTTTGTCCTCCGCATAGAATGCGTCATTTTTAAATTCTAAAAACCAATATGTGACGTGCCGCGACAAAAGAGACCTTAGCTGCTTAGAATTTTAGGTTATGTTTAGAGTACTTTTAACTTCATTAAATATTTATTATTGATTATTTAACATCAAAAACATATTTTTATGAAAATATTGCACATAATAGTGAATTAAATATTAATAGTTTGTAAAGAAAATTGGTCATTTTTATTTATTTATACTTCTAATTTTAGTTCTGTCAAAAACAGCTAAGGTCCCTTTTGTCGCGGCACGTCACATATTAGATACTTTATCAGTGACCCTCTTAACCCTCGAGTAACAACTTTAAACGAAATCTGATGAGTTAAAAAAAATTCCGCCATATACGATCCGCCATTTTAAATTTCTAATAACCAATATCAGATTCGGTATCAGCGACCCCAAAAACCCCCAAGTAACAACTTTCAACGAAATCTGATGAATTAAAAAATTTTGTCCGCCATATTGTATCCGCCATTTAGAATTTTTGAAAATTAACATCAGATTCGTCATCATCGACCCCAAAAACCCCAGAGCAACAACTTTGAAGTAAATTCATGCATTAAAAAATTTTTTTGTCCACCATATTGGATCCGACATATTTATTTTCTGAAAACTAATATCAAAGTAGCGTTATTGCTTATGGAATACAAAATATGTATCCTAATGCTAATTTTACTGCAAATACATATGGGTAATTTTCACGTAACTGTAATTATAAAATGTAAAATAGTTTTGTCCATAATTTTTTTCAATTTTGTAATAAGATATTTTTCCCTATAATTTAACTTTTTATAGCACATTTTAATGTTAACTGAGAATTAAAATCTAAAATAAGATCCATTAGCAACAAATATCAGTAAAAAAAGGTTTAAAATTTTCAAGTTCTACACTTAAAAACAATTTTTTTGTAAAAATGTGAAGTTCACAAAAAAGTGGTCAGTACTGTGGTATTACTATTCTTTTAATGTAAACATTCTCTATGGTAATTATTACGATTTTTTTGAAGATTATATTAGAAACAAATTATCTGCCAAAAGAAAAAATTTATTATGCAAAATTGTGGGAATTAGGTTAGTTTAAATGTCAAATGTCAGCTCCGTGGTGTCACATAAAATGTCAGTTCCGTCGCGCCTGTGGCGTACAGTGTAAAGGTGCAAATTCATGGATCAACAGTTGCTACAACAACACATATTACAGAAGAGGACAGATATAGTTGTGTCCTTTTATATTTCAGTGCTTTGGCAACCGTTGACTTATTAAAAAACACCTTAATATTCGAAAAAACACGCCTTTATAATAACCAAGCAGAAGCACAGTTTAATGACTGTTGATTGTAACGCTCTTATTTGAGAATACTTTTCTACAATTAGTTTTATGCGCTAATTTCATAATGTTATGTCAAGCTAATAGTAAGTAGTAAATATTTTTGCTGGGGCTATTTTGTGCATTTAAATGCATTTTTTAACTCAGTGATTTGTTTAAATTCAGAATTAAAAGAAAATCAACTTTTGCATATATATGTTATACTTCCTTCTGAAGGTTTCCTATGAGTTAGTCAATGAAATAAATTTTTTTGTCGGAGTTGTAGTTATTAAAAGTTGTTCCAAAAATAGACCCCGGGATGGAGCTACTTTGTGTATTGATTTGTGTTTTTATAATGTTACATAAACATTTTTTTGATACTTTCTTATTCATTAAATCTTTTGTGTAGATATTTCAGAGTAAATTAAAAAAGAATGAGATATTAAACAAAAAATTTTGTAAATATTATACAACAAAATGTAAAATAAAATACTAAGATTTTGCTAAAATAATGATTTATTAAAAATTAAAAACCTTTCTTCAAATCTTATATTACTCTGAAAATAAATAACACTTTTTCTTTTTAAATCTACATTTTACAATAATACATTATGATAATTATAAAACTATCATTTAAACACATGTAAATAACTTCAAATCATCATTTTAATAGAAGCTTTTTTAAACGTTTTGAATATGATATTTTTTAAAAACTTGAAATTAATATTTTAAGGTTAAATGAATAACAATTTAATATCTAATACACTTTTTCAGTTATTTTAAGAGAAACGAGAGAAATAGTTTTAAGACTAATTTGAAAAACTTATAAATATTAAAGTTAATTTTTTGTCGTTATGTTGCTCACCGGTTGAAGTTTTAATCGTTTTAAGGATTTTAATTAACTTATTTTTGTTTTTTTGACAAAGAAGTTCTTTTTAATAATTTTATTTATTAAATACCTGGCGTACATAAAGTAGCCCCAGTTGACGGCAGTATTATTCAATGCATAGGGTGGTCAGCTCCGTTGGCTCAAATGTGTTTTACTTGAATAGATTTCGAGTGGATTGCTTGTTTAGATCACAAGGAATTATTGGCTGAAAATTTTTAAGGGGAGGCACCAGCTTTATTTTGGCCCCCTTAAATTTTAAACATCAAAAAAGTTATTATAACTTTTTTTGCATTATTTTTCACCTAAAAACATATAGGGTAGTTCAAACAAACTTTTTTGTTTTTGAGCAGTTAAATTTGATTAAGTTTTTATTAAATTATTGTTAGTGAAAAATTAATATTAAAAATCTGAGAAATTGCAGAAAAGGAAAGAATATTTGATAAAAAGTTAAGGAAAGTACTTTGCGTGGTCCAAAAAACAAAGAAAACTACGAGCCCGAATGTTAGACTTGAAGGAATAACTTAGTTAAAGGTATTTGTGAGTTTTTTTGTATCTTTCAATTACCTAAGTTATTCTATCAAAAAGTTAGTCGAGGCAGAGCCGAACGACTATTTAACTGCATTCGGTTAAACTCGGTTTATCCTCGGGTCGCAAGCAGCTGTTTCCCTTTTGTCAATATTTCAACTTAGAGGTTATGTTTAAGTTGAACTGGTTAAACTTGGGAAATAAAATTTACACCTTTTATTGTTTAAATAAACATGTTAACAAAATCAATGTCTTTAGTAATTAAAATACATAATTTTTAGGTATATATATATATATATATATATATATATATATATATATATATATATATCCAGATAGCCAAGCGTACTAATCATTACTTTTTAGTACAGCGTATTGGTATCGTACTCATATTGTACTAGCACAAAATAATAAAGTATGTACATACCATACTAGTATAATAACGGTATATCATACGGATAGAATTATAAAATTGCCAAAGTACTCCGTACGAGTATAACACTAAGTACAATACCAGTACGTCAAACTAATTGAGATTTTAGGTTATCAATTTACAATGCTTTTCCGCCATTATCTGTACGACATACCAGTACAGTACCTGGTACAGTGCGAAGGTACATGGATGGTACAGTACTAGTACGCTGGTTATCTGGGTATATATAATTTTCGCACTCTAAATTTGAACAAGCATACCTGACAATCCCAATCAGTGTATTTCCGCTAATAAATTAGTGAAATTTCATTGATTTGTCACTAATTCATCAGTGTATATTCGTTGACTGGAATAAGTTGTACACTTGTAGCTATATATCAGCAAGATTTCGCTGTTTCAGACTTAGAGTTCACATACTTACAAATGATATCAAAACATGAATAAACTTTATAAAAATTTATTAACAGGCTATGAGAAATGTTATCTACGCTTCGATTTACTACGCCGTTTTATCCGATGAAAAACCTTAACATTCTTTGTGTCCTGAAGGCCCAAAATCTTGGTGTTCTTTTCAAGCAGCGAAGGCGAAAAACAAAAAACCAGGTCCCCACAATGTGAACATCCACACACCACTTAACCAATTATGCTTCAAAAAATTTTTACCGTTATATCAGATGTTGACGGAAGATTCTCTGTTATTGCGCTGCTCAAGATGTTCGACTCAGAATGCCAATGAAAGCTTACATAATGTAAGTTGGAGTAAATGTCCAAAAGAAGTGTTTGTTGGAAATTCTAGAGAAAAAATTGGAACATCATTGGCTGTTTGTGTATACAATCTATGGACCACAAAAACAATTTGTGATATTATTAAAAACTTGGGATTATCTGCTGGTAGCGAAACTTTGAGATTGGCAATCTTTGACTCTCGAAGGTTAGCTAGAGGAATTGAGAAGTTCACCGAAAAATTCGAAAAAGCTTGGCCGATTATTGCTCTTGCAAGTAGTAGAAGAGAGGAAAATTATCTTCAAAACGAGGGCATAATGTATGGGACAGGTATGTTCTGAAGAAGTCACTCCTTTTATTGTATGTAATTGTGTATATATGTGTATTCGTATATATTTATGTATTTTTAAAAGTATTGATGTGTGTATGCATACTGCCGTTTGAAATAAAAACTTAGTTAACTGACATTTATGTCTAAACAAGAAAATAAAGAAAAACTGTTTGCTTTCAGAACCCTAATAAAAATTAAAAAATTGTTCAATTTAACTTCACACACTCGGTATAATGATGGTGCTCTATTTAATTATGAAATAAAAAATTAATTATTTAAACAAATTATATGAAAAATGCACTTGCATGTTTTTCCGAATGAAATATGAAGTAAAAAGTTTGGTAAAGTCCTTTGCGTAGTTGCTCAACAAAAAGGTACGCGAGCTCGGTTCTCCGATTTGATGGAAAAACTTATCTAACTGATAATGACGTCATGTAGTAGGGGGACGTCTTCTGTATTTCTATAATTTTTACGAATTCACAAATTTTGTTAAGATAAATATAACAAATAATAATATTTAACATTAATAAAAAATATTTAATTAACTAATAATAATTAATTATGTTAATTAATTACAAATTATAATAACTATGAAAAATTATTTCACATTTTTGAAACTAAATATTTTTATGTATGTGTGTGTAATAATTTTAATTATTAAAGACATTGATTTTGTTAACATGTTTATTTAAACAATGAAAGGTGTAAATTTTATTTCCCAAGTTTAACCAGTTCAACTTAAACATAACCTCTAAGTTGAAATATTGACGAAAGGGAAACAGCTGCTTGCGACCCGAGGATAAACCGAGTTTAGCCGAATGCAGTTAAATAGTCGTTCGGCTCTGCCTCGACTAACTTTTTGATAGAATAACTTAGGTAATTGCAAGATACAAAATAACTCACAAATACCTTTAACTAAGTTATTCCTATAAGTCTAACATTCGAGCTCGTAGTTTTCTTTGTTTTTTGGACTACGCAAAGTACTTTCCTTAACTTTTTATCAAATATTCTTTCCTTTTCTGCAATTTCTCAGATTTTTAATATTAATTTTTCACTAACAATAATTTAATAAAAACTTAATCAAATTTAACTGCTCAAAAACAAAAAAGTTTGTTTGAACTACCCTATATGTTTTTAGGTGAAAAATAATGCAAAAAAAGTTATAATAACTTTTTTCATGATTAAAATTTAAGGGGGCCAAAATAAAGCTAGTGCCTCCCCTTAAAAATTTTCAGCCAATAATTCCTTGTGATCTAAGCAAGTTATCCACTCGAAATCTATTCAAGTAAAACACATTTGAGCCAACTTGCAAAAATTAAATGTTGTGCTTCTAAAATGTCCCCTTTTAAAATAATCCATAACACGTTCATTTATTGTCGCAGAGATCGTTGTTTAGGGTGTCAAAGAAAACCGTTTTAAATTTATCGCAATCCTCACAGTTTTTGTTCAGCAGCAACTTCAGCGCAAAAATTACTGCATGTTATTTTTAAATAGTAAAACTCCACTTTATCACCCTAATCAGGTTCCGCTGTGGATGTTCTACTTCGTCATCTTCATTAAATTCTTGAGAACTTAGACGTTATGATATTTATCAATACTGTTTTGAAAATATCTTGTTCTTGCATACAATTAAGTTTTACAAAACGATACGAAAATCCTCGCAAAATAGAGAAAAAAGTTCTCTAAAGCATCCTGATTCTTCAAACCCAACTTCAAGTATGGAAAGCCAAGGTCTTGGGCCTTATTCCAAACTTTTTTCATAACATTCAGAATGTCTGGCAACGTTTTTAAACATGGTGGATTTGAATAAGGTACTTTTGTTTTTAATCAACAAAGCGCATTTTTGAAAGCTTCTGCAAGAAGCTTCTGTAAGAAATTATTATTATTATAAAATAAATATTACTTTAGTTTTTCTAACAAAAAGCAAAAATAATAACGGATAAAACAATAATGTATCAATTTTAAAAACACAATAAGCAAGTATAAAAGTAACGAAGAAAAGTATACACTACCGTCCGAAATTGTGCGAACGCTAACATCTCTAGCTATTAAAAAATACACCCGCACAGAAACAGTGATAACTCGGTTAAAAATGACGCTAGATGGTTTTTTAATTGCATTGGAAAGCTTATTAAATTTCCAATGAAATGTCACTATTTTAAGTTGTATTGCATAAATAGGAAGCGAGATATCATGTTATTAAGACAAAAAAATAATTCTATTTTTTTCGGAATTTCTTACTCTGACTTTGACTCCTGGCACAGCTTAGCAAAGTTTATGAAAAAAATTGTTACTTTTACAGCCTATTCCTTGTAACCTAAGCTTTAAATAGAGACCAAGAACATCAAAAAATATTTACGGGTTCCCGAGGTATTACAAAAAGAGTCGGACCATGCCAAGCAGAATTTTCAATCATCGATTTCTCCAATTCGCCGTTGAGTGAATTACTTGTCTATGAAAAAAGTGTCGAAAATTAATTTTACCAAGTACATTTTTACTAGGATCCCCTTTTTTAATATCGATATATAATAAATTAAATTAAAAAATGGATCCCAGTAAGAATGTACTTGGTAAAATTAATTTTCGACACTTTTTTCACAGACAAGTAATTGACTCAACGGCGAATTAGAGAAATCGATGATTGAAAAATCTGCTTGGCACGGTCCGACTCTTTTTGTAATATCTCGGGAACCTGTAAATATTTTTTGCTGTTCTTGGTCTCTATTTAAAGCTTAGGTTACAAGAAATAGTCTGTAAAAGTAACAATTTTTTTCATAAACTTTGCTAAACTGTGCCAGGAGTCAAAGTCAGAGTAAGAAATTCCGAAAAAAATAGAATTATTTTTTTGTCTTAATAACATGATATCTCGCTTCCTATTTATGCAATACAATTTAAAATAGTGACATTTCATTGGTTTCTGTGCGGGTGTGTTTTTAATAGCTAGAGATGTTAGCGCGTTCGCACAATTTCGGACGGTAGTATACAATGTTTGAAAATATTTTGACAAGTGATTGTTAAGATTATGTTATTTGATATAATTATTAAGAAAAACTTATACTTATATTATAAAAATATTTTGATTTTAAATTTATTCTACTTATGTAAATTAGAAAACTAAGCTTACTTAAATGTTTTTTAAAAATATTTAAAAATGATAAATTTTAATAATTAAAATGTTAAAAATTGATATTTATAGTAAAAATTTCAAAAATATTTAAATAATTTTACTTACCACAAGAAATCTCATTAGCTGTCATACGTTAAGTACAACACTAATTCACTTGCATAATTATAATCAAATACGCGACAATAAATAAACAAAAATACAAATGTAATTCAAAAAGACGGTATACAATCAAAGTAATAATACGATGAAATTCAAATCTGTGGATTTACCTCTAACAAAATTTAATTTACCAGAATTATAAATATTAATTTTAACTGACAATGAGATAAAGGAAGTAACCTTAAAACCTTAACGAAAATAAAAACGTGATTTTGAGAAATGTGGGGGTAGACACCACAAAAAACGTGTTTTTGACGGTTTTCAATATTCTTTTTCTCAAAAAACTTGATGTGCTAAAGACTTTTATTTAGTCTCAAACATGAAGGATCATAAGGTAATTACTAATACTAATTATTATATTATTAATTTCTATTACTTATTCTGTTGTTATTTTATCACGTCACTATTTAATGTGTTTTTATTAAGATTATTATTATTATTATTATTATTCTTATTCTTATTATTATTATTATTATTATTATTATTATTATTATTATTATTATTATTATTATTATTATTATTATTATTATTATTATTATTATTATTATTATTATTGGTAATTAAAATGTTTAATATTACAATATATTATTTAACTTATTACAAAATAAGTATTTTATCGGTATTTTAGAATATATCTAGTTTTTAAGAAAAATTTTATTAATAAATTTATCAAAAATATTCGGATTCGTCTTAAGCTTAATAAAAATAATTCATACACATTTAATAACACAGGCCTGCAAAATGAAACTTTTTTTCGAATAATGAATGCGACAAGGTGTTTCCGAAAGCAAATTTTGCCCTGAACACGAACCCGAGGTCCAAAATGCTCAATCACGTCAAGTTTTTGAAAAAAATAAGGTTCAAACCCTTAAAAACAGCGTTTTTGACACTTTTTGAAAAATTGTTGGGCAAAATCCTGACGTGATAAACACTTTGCTAATATCAGAAATTTAAGCTTAATTCATGCCCTTTCAAATGAGCCTATAGCCGATTAATATACTTCAACCTTTTGAGTGCAACAACTTTAAAATACAAAATATTGGAATTCTAAAGGATAAAAATTGATAATTACAAAATAAAAAGCCGTGTAGTCAAACATCTTGCTAAAGAAATTTGACTCAATTCACTAGCCCTAAAACCAACCAATAAATAATTTTTTTCTATTAAGGGAAATATCTGCAGAAAAATATTTTAAATTTTATAATATACAATGAGACTAATAAGAATAAAAAGAGATGTTTCTCAGTTATAATACCTTTAGTACATAATAATCTTAGCGTCCTTATAACACAGTCATGGTAATGCACATAGGAGAAAAGAAACTCTCGCGCATCAAGCATATTGACACTTTGATATCGAACTGGAGGCTTGTGACGGGAAACGGTGGTATCAAACAATTTTAAAAGACGTTTTATATGTTCCCAAAATATTGTTTAAATTATTTTCAGTGACACAACTGTTGGAGAAAGGACCTATTCAGACTGCAAATGCCGACATCTCCATTTTTAAGACAGCAGGCAGAAAGGAACAAATTTTGGTAGTAGAACGATTTGAAGAATTATATCAAATGATGTTTCGAAAACAGAGGACAGAACTGTGTATGATGGCTACTTCAATTAAAGATTGGCATGAAAAGCTAGCCCATCAAAATGTAAAATATTGCAAAGACATTATGGACAGAAACAACGTGAACTACATTGATGATTAAAATGATCACACCTGCGTTGGTTGTGTATACGGAAAGCAATACTTCACACCCGAGAAATAAAAAAGTTGCATAAAATGTGCTGGATCTAGTCCACGTTGACTTGGGTGAAATGGATTCTTTGTCATTGGGAAAGGCTAAATATTTTTTATTGTTCAAGGATGATTTCTCTCATTACAGATCAGTGTATTTTCTTCGATCAAATGATGAAGCTCCTGTGGCATTGGAAAAATACATGAAGATGGTGGAAAATCAGTTCCATAGAAAAGTGAAGAGTTTGAGATCTGACAACGGGACAGAAATTAAAAATTCGACTACTAAGAAATTATTAGAGGAACTTGGAGTTTTACATACAAGGACAAATACTTACACACCACAGCACAATGGACGAATCGAAAGAGAGATGCGAACTATTGTGGAGTTGGCACGATAAGTTTTGCACGCACAAAATCTGAGTGTGAGCCTATGGGCTGGAGCTGTTAATTACGCCGTGTTTACTATAAATCAGACAGGAAAAAGTTCTGTCAAGGATAAAAGTCCTGCCAAACTTTGGTTTGGACGTACAGTAAATCTTTCCAAATTGAGAAATTTTGGATGCGAATGTTTTGTGTTAATCGAGGATCACAAGAGAAAGAAGATGGTTAAGAAATCTATGAAAGGAATTTTTGTTGGCTACAAGTTTAACTCACCCTGCTATGGAATTTACTTGGAAGAGAAGAAAGATGTTATCTGTTCTGACAACGTGATTTATAATAAAAAGTCTGAAAATGAACAGAATTCTACTGAGATTGAAATCAACTTAAACGAACATTCGGAAAACAGAATTGAAGATTCAGACACTGAAAGTGAAATAGTCGTAAGTTCAGAAGAGGTTTGTTCATCAAACCAGTCACAATACGTCACACCTGAAGTCACCGATAGCGAATCTGATCACCCGATTGAAAATCAACGAAAATTGCGAGATCGTTGAAAATTAAAAATGCCCGTTCGGTTAAACGATTATGAAACGTGTTTAATTCATGAAAAAGGAAACGTCGAATATGGTATTTTTTGTGAAAATGAAAACATCTCTGTTAAAGAAGCTTTGAAGGACAAAGCGTGGTATGAGGCTATGTTGGATGAGTATAATTCCCTGATCAAGATGAAAACTTGAATTTTGGTGGAACCTCCGAAAGACGCAAAACCACTAATATGTTGTTGGATTCTACGACATAAAGATGACGGTAAAATAAAGCTTGTATGGACTTAAACAAGCCCCTAAAAATTGGAACGTCAAATTTTCATCGTTTCTACAAACATTGGGACTTGTGAACACTGATTTTAAACAAATGTAAAATTCATAAGGAACGTTGATAACACAGGCACACAAAAAAGTCTTTGGCCAAGACACTATAGCATATTCCCATGTACTTTGGCCTGCTGAAATTCACATTTTTCTTGCTAGTAAACAAGATTAGTGTATTTTCATTAATATATGAAAGAGTATACTCTTTTAAATTCAAGTTTTTAAGCACTTTTCATTAAACTTAAAATTTTGAGCCACTTTAAGAATTTAACAAACTTTAAGAATTTAACTACTGCAGTGTTACAAAAATTTTTTATTTTAATTCGATTTTTTGAGTTCATCTCAAAATTTTAAGCAAATCTGTTTCTTCGAATTCGAACTCAGCGTAGAAATGCATAAAAATATACTACTGTACACTGACAAAATTTTAGGCTGTTAGCTGTACTGATTCTCTTAAAGCGCCGGAACTAGTATTTTCCTTCTGACCAGCACGTCAGACGTCCTTTTTTTAGACAGTAGACTTATTTTTTCTGTTCACCCGCCTAGGCCAGTCGTTGGGTCGAAAAAGTGCAACCTGAAAAGTCTCAGTGGTATATTGTAGTTTGGGGACTCCACGTAAAAGCCCCATAGATTGCTCTTGATTATCAGTTGCGAAAAATATTGTAGACAATCGTCAAAGTTTGGAAAACGTGGTTTTTAGATGACCGATGCTACGGGTTACATTTTAGAGAAAAAAATTGTGATTGAAAGTTAAAGAGCTTGAAAATAAATTTAAACCATTAAAAATAGCACCTTTTTAATTATTTAATTACTTTGTTAATAATTATCGAATTTGCTTATAATTCACCAGAAATATTCTTCTTGAGAAGCTGAAAAAATCCCCAAAAAATTCAACTCGATCGGACAAAATATAGTTTATGCATAATACCATTTGTTAACTAAAAACATGTAATTTTGCAACGGAATTTCTACATTTTTGGACTGGCGAATTTATTTTTTTTCCTAAAGTACAAAAGTATAAAATTTTCTGACTAGTTAATTATTAATATCTTTAAATGAAATTTGCACCACCTACAGTTTAATACATGTATTTTATGAAAAAAAATTAATTGTTATATTTTATGCTTTTATTTTTCATTTATGTCAAGTAAAAGTATATAAAGTTTTTTCAACTCTTGGACGGCGGAGTGAGGGAACTCAGTGGCGCGTGCTTCTCGACGTTTCAACTGATATCAACTGTTAAAATTTACAAAAATGGATATATCTTCGTTAATTATTTACCGATTTTAATTTTTCTTTTTTTAATTTGATGTATTTTTTTATGCTGAATCCGAGAATGATTTTACATTTTTTCAAAATACAATATTTTTTGTAATAATAAAAAAAAATTTAACAACAAATGATTATTGTTATTTATCATATTTAACAAAAAATTCTTTTTGTACATATTATTCCATTAAATTGAAAGTAATATTATCACAAAAAGAAATTCAAATTATATGTATATAAGTGTGTTGCATCATCATCTTAGTACATTTTGCGAATTAAACCGGTGCGCATATGTGCACGTGATGCTATAAGCTAAGCTTACATATACCCAGATAGCCAAGCGTGCTAATCATTATTTTTTAGTACAGCTTATTGGTATAGTACTCATATTGCACTACCACGAAATAGGTGGATTCCACGTCAGTTCAACACACTTATTTTCATGAATTGTTGGGATTTAGCTGTACTTTTGTAAATTTATTACTTTTATAGTGATAAACAACTCCACCAAATATTTTTTCAAAATTTTAAAAACTAACAAAAATATGGCATTTTCAAAATTTTTGTATTTTTTTCATTAAAAAGCTATAACTTTGGTACTAATTAACCGATTTTGGATTTCAAAAAAAGTATTTCTTTGGTTTTAAGTATATTTTAAGATACAATTAATATAATAAAGAAAAATTAAAAAAAAATTTTTTTTTAAATTATGAAAAATTAAAAATCCGTTTTTGAAAAAACATCGTCTTCGATTTTTTTCAAAATTTTAATAAATGTTAGGGCAAATGTGCTTTACATGTCCTGTAAGTTTTATCTTGGGATCTCAAAGGGATTCGGAGTAAAAAAATAAAACGTAACCACAAATTACGAACATATGGGACAAAATTCCTTAACTGCCCAGGTAAAAAAATGAATTTTCTCTAAACTTTGCTAAAATGTAACTATTATTAGTGGAAGTGTAAATATGAATTTTTTTTAATTTGATAAAATATTTTTTGAGTTATGGAGTTTCAAAATTTGGATTTATTTGAAAATATCTTTTTTTCGATTTAATATATTGATAAGTAAAATTAATTAAATTGAAAATATGAATAGTGATTTCACGGACCAGAAGCTGGTGATGAAGAAAAAGTTGTTTTCTGTCAATTTAACCTTGAAATTCAAGGTCAAATTCTGAATTTCAATATACAGTAGAACCCGGTTAATACGATCTCGTTTAATACGATTTCCCGCTTAAGACTCTCATTCATAGTGGTCCCTGCAATTAAAGACATACATTTTATATCTCACCTAATACGTTTTCCTGCATAAGACGCATTCTTAGTACGGTCCCTACAGAATCGTATTAACCAAGTTCTACTGTATCTCAAAATCGGTGTTTTTTATTTTTTCGTAACCTATCCCAATCGAAACCTTACCTTTTTGCATATAAGCCATGTAAAAATTAGAGTAGGACACTGGAACTTTTTGAAAAAATTAATTAAAATCGTTAGTTTCTATGCAAAATAAAGATAAATTATTATTTTCCTCAAGAAATCTCATGGTCCCACTTTGATTTTTACATGGCCTATAGAAAAAAGGTCACCAGCTTCTGGCCCGTGAAAACCCTTTTAAAAATCACTATTCATATTTTCAATTTGATTAATTTTACTTATCAATATATTAAATCGAAAAAAAGATATTTTCAAATAAATCCAAATTTTGAAACTCCATAACTCAAAAAATATTTTATCAAATTTAAAAAAATTCATATTTACACTTCCACTAATAATAGTAACATTTTAGCAAAGTTTAGAGAAAATTCATTTTTTTACCTGGGCAGTTAAGGAACTTTGCCCCATATGTTCGTAATTTGTGGTTACGTTTTATTTTTTTAATCCGAATCCCTTTGAGATCCCAAGATAAAACTTACAGGACATGTAAAGCACATTTGCTCTAACATTTAGTAAAATTTTGAAAAAAATCGAAGACGATTTTTTTTCAAAAACGGATTTTTAATTTTTCATAATTTCAAAAAAAATTTTTTTTTGAATTTTTCTTTATTATATTAATTGTATCTTGAAATATACTTAAAACCAAAGAAATCCTTTTTTTATAATCCAAAATCGGTTAATTAGTACCAAAGTTATAGCACTTTAAAGAAAAAAAGAAAAAAATTTGATAATGCCATATTTTTGTTAATTTTCAAAATTTTGAAAAAATATTTGGTGGAGTTGTTTATCACTATAAAAGTAATAAATTTACAAAAGTACAGCCAAATCCCAACAAGTCATGAAAATAAGTGTGTTGAACTGAAGTGGAATCCACCAATAATAAGGTATATACACTGAAAAAAAGGATAATGTTAATTTTGACATACAAGTATGGTTAGGATGTATGGCTGAAACAGCAATACCGTATTGCTGTTCTTAAAATACAGTATTCGTGTTCTCCGCATACATATTATTGTCTTTTAAATACATATTGCGGTTCTACATATCTACCAATATAATATGTCAGAATTGGCTATATTTATGGCAGTACCATAAATATTTTTTTTAAGTGTACATACCAGTGCGATACTAGTTTAATAACGGTATGTCATACGGATAGAATTATGAAATTGCTAATGTACTCCGTACGAGTATAACACTAAGTACAATGCCAGTACGCCAAACTAATTGCCATTTTCAGTTATCAATTTATAATGCTTTTCTGCCATTATCTGTACGACATACCAGTACAGTACCTGATACAGTGCAAAGGTTCATGGCTGGTACAGTACTAGTACGCTGGTTATCTGGGTAATTAATATAAACGCATAAGGGTTTGGTCTCCCTCCCCAACCTATTTATTTTTCTTATAGAATTTAAATATTTTTAATTATTTGAATGTATAGCATTTTTGAAATTTATCTATTTCTAAAAATTACAGCTGTAATGCTTGCAGATTTGAATCATTTTTCGGTTCAGATTTTTAAATAAAATTATTTAAGTCTTTAATAGGTACTTTTCAGGTCTTTGATCTTTAATCATATCAAAACTAAAATTCATAAGTATATTACAGTCAGATGGGGTAAATCGAAACAGTAGTTATTTGAGTTAAATAAAAAAATTAAAAAATAAATACGGTCTTAAACCTTGAACCGTAGATCACCTCCAAGAGGTACTAAACATTTTTTCATTTTCCGTTTGTCAATTAACAGCAATATATACAAAAATATTTCCTATTGCATAAATAATTAAAAATCAAAGAAAACATCCTTTGACTTCTTTGACTCACATGTGGGACAAGCTAAATTAAAAATGCATACTAAAATTTATAATTATCACTTATTAATACTGCAATCAAAATCATCTTTAAGTTAATCAATTTGCAAACCTTTTATTGAAAATAGGAAACTGTTTCTATTTACCCCTAAAAACTGTAAATTCAGAGTAAATAGAAACAGCAGAAATAATTTCAATAATATTTCTGATAATATATATGAAAAAATTGTTTCTATGAAACTACAACACTATAATAAGAGAGAATAAGAGAGAACGAGAGAGAATAGTAAAGAATTGTAGACAAAAAAACCGTTATTTGTGTAATGTGTTTCAAATTTTGGCATAGTTTATTTTTAAACTTATGTAATGTATTATTATTTATTAGTTTAAATTATTTTATAACTAGCATACCATTTTTATATAATTCTTTGTATTTTTTAACATTTGCATACTTGAAAATGATTTTTTCTTAAATTTTTAATGAAATAATCAACTGTTTCTATTAACCCTTATAATTTTCAGTTTTTTGGCATAAATAGAAACCGTCTCCTACTTTTAATTAAATTTTTCAAAATAAAAAAATCAAAGTTAAATTTTGCTGTAGTATTAATAAGAATCAATTACATAAATTCTAGTATGAATTTTTGTTTGGATTTTTCCAAATGCGAATAAAAAAGTGAAAGCGTGTCTTTTTTTATTTTCAATTATTTACGCAATAGGAAATATTTATGTATATACTATCACTAATTGACAAACGGAAGATGGGAAAATACTTTTAACCTGTTGAGGGTAATCTAAGGTTCAAAGTTTAAGGGCGTATTCATTTTAAAAAAATTTTATTTAACTTTAATAACTATTGTTTCTATTCACCCCTAAATTTTAGCAAAGTTCAAAAATTTAGGGGTAAATAGAAACAGTTGATTATTGCTATTTGATGATAGGGGAAGTCTTTTGACAGAAATGAGGTTTGTCTAATCTGGCAAATATCACGTATATGTTATGACCTAACGTAGTTTTCTATGCGAATACAAAAGTGATTAGACAACTGCGCTTTTTACCATATGTAAATTAATTTTGCGACAAGTTGAATATAACAAAAATGTATTTTAAAACATTGTTAAATGTTCAATAAATCCAAGTGAATTAATTAAAATGATAAGTTCAAAGCGTATTTACACAGTAAATATGTTATATTTTACGATCCAATATCAAGTCTCACAAAAATGTTCACAAGCAAAATTTTCTTCATGATGTTTTAAAATGATCGTCAAGTTTGGTTGTGAGCATCTAAATTGATTCGGTTGTTGACACCACTCTTATTTTTGATAAATCGTGAAACATCGTTGTCAATATAATCATAAGTAATCCTTTACAACATTAAATAGTGTTTTATGAATTTTAAGAGTTCGTGGTCCAGCACGGAAATTAGTATAATGAGACTTTGATGTCCGTACGTCGTTTGCAGTTATAGTAATGGGGCATGACTGGGCAGTTCAGGTTCAGTGTGAGAAATCTTATATGTAATGTCAAAATTAGAAGAAATCATCCTCATGAAGTTAACGAATGGTTACTTAATTAATTTTCTTGCATTTTCAATAGATTTTTCAAGAGTGCCCACAACCGAACCAAAATTTTCTTTGATAGAAAAATGACCAATTTATTAAATTTTTAATAAAATTTTTTTAGTCAACGGAATCAATTTATTTTCTTCACGAGTAGTTAGCTAAGGTCCTTAGCTTTAAATACATATCATATGTTTGCTTAAAATCTACAAGGACACAAATTATGAGTTAAAAACACACAAACGAACCTTGTCCCCCATCCATATTTTCTATTACGCATGAAAAAAAATCTTCACCTGGAACAACTATAAATTTCACTATATTAACGAAATTTTTAATTATTGCAGCGAATACTTTCGCTTTTTTTAATAAATGCTTTCACTATTTTTGCGATAGTTATTGCTGTTTCAGTTAAAAGTTTTTTCGTGCGTCATAAACTAGTTCTACGGTAGTGAAACAATAACTCAAAACAATTTAAATAGTTAAATTTTAAATACTAATTGAATATTGAAAGCTTTTAAGGGAGAGCGAGGTTGAACGTGCCAGGGGTAAAAAGTGTCGTTTAATTATATCTCAAAAACAAAAAAGATTTTAATAAAATCTTTTTCGTTCAACCTCGCTCTTCCTTAAAAGCTTCCAATATTCAATTAGTATTTAAAATTTAACTATTTAAATTTTAACTGATTATATTATCAAATGATGGTTAAACCTTTTTTATATTTAAAACGATTAATTGAATTTTAATATTTAATTAGGTTAATATTAAATAACCTACTATAAATTTTTTAAATTTTTTGTTAGTTCTAATTCAATAAATTAAAGTAATTTTTAACAGTAAAAATATTTCTCACTTCACACGTTTCATGAATATTTCGCTTCCAATGGTTTTTGTTCGATTTCGTTTTGATGGATGGAACAATATTTGTAAATTGCTTTATTTTTGGATTCAGATTGAGTAGATTCTGAAAGTAAAATTTTAAAAAATCAATAATTTCTCCAATTATATAATATTATTTTTCTATTGTTTTTTCTTCTTGTTAAAATCAAGGTTAAAATTTAGAAGTTTTATAATTAAAGTTAATTTTTTTAAAAAATTAAATTTATAATTGCTTATTTAAAATTTAAGATTATAAATTATTTGGAAAACATGTTCTCGATAATTAAAATATAATTTAATTGCCCGTAATAAATTTGTTATGTAATTGTTAAAGGTATTTTTTTCTTAAAAAGCAGCATATAATGAGAATAAATTAAATTTACCTCAATATCAGGAGTATCGTGACTTATCATTGTTTCAATTTTAGATGACCTGTTCTATTGATTGGATAATCTTGAAATTAAAATATTTATCGCTGGTTGATAGTTTTAGAACTAGAATATTATATAACACCAAAAAAAGAAAGAAAGCAAAAATTCACTCACGAGTGAAATTTTTTTTATTATTAAATTGATTTTATCAATTAAGCTTTAGGTATGTTTAGGTTTTTATCAATTTTGTATTTATAAATTCAGGTTTAAATAAATTGATAAATTTTGTAATTAATATTTAATTTTAGCATGTTATTTAAAAATAAATTGTTTTTTGTAATTAACATTTATTCACTTATAAAAATTAAGAATAGTATTGGCAAATTTTTTTTAAATCAATAATCAATTATAGTAAATTAAAATTATTACTAACAGTACTAAAATGTTAATAGCAAGAAATAAAAAAATTTCATTCTACATTTTTTAAAGTTATAAAGACTATTAAATTTATAAAAAATTAAGTATTTTCAATAATTTTATTTGTTCTAATTTGCAATGTTAATTTTTTATTATTTTATTAATATATTTACACTACATGTAAATTTTTTTTAAATTTACACTATAAATATGTATTTCTTTACTGCGAAAGTAACTGAAGTTATTGGACTCCGAGTTACGAAAAATAAACTTTTTTTCACTCTTTATACCAAATTATTTTATTTTAATCTAATTTTAAAAAAACACTTAAAATAAATATCAATATTTTTTTATGTTTAATATGCTCTGTTCAAAGGTCTTGACATTTAAAAGAATGATCTGGAGTGACTGGAAATTGTACGAAAGGCGTTGAGAAATGAAGTTTGTGGACATTGTACTACACTCACAATCTGTTAAGTATGTACGTATATGTTTCCAAGAGATAAGACCACTGTAATTTCTTAATTATCTTTAATATAAAACTTATATATGAAGCAAAATTTCTCAACTGCCCAGGGCAAAAATTAATTTTCTTGAAACTTTGCAAAAATGTTACTATTATTAGTAGAAGTGTAAATATAAATTTTTTTAAATTTTATGAAATATTTTTTGAATTACGGATTTTCAAAATTGTGACCTTTTTCAAAATATTTTTTTTAGATTTAATATATTGATAAGTAAAAGTAATCAAATTAAAAATGTGAATAGTGATTATTAAAGATTTTTTCACAAGCAACAAGTTGATGAAGAAAAAATGGTTGTTTTCAATTTGACATTGAAATTCGATATAAATATCATTTTTTAAAATAAAAATGCGACTTTTATTGCGTCAAATGGGAAAAACGTGGAATGCCATTTGTTGAAAAGTATTCTCAGATGCGATTTTTTGGTCGGACCAGATATAGGTTAACTTATACGAGGTTGGCCAACCTTCTCGTGCTAGAGGATGGGGTCACAACCATAAAGATGAAATCCATTGGCGGCGATGGTTGGCCGACAAAACTCATAACAAAGTTGGCCCAACTTAAAGTACATATTTTGCGCCAATCATACTTTTGAATGGTTGGTCCAAACTGACGCCAATGTTGGGCCAACTTACAATGAGTATGTTGTCCCAACCACAATTTTCAAAGTTTGGCCAACTTTCAAATTAAAAGTTGGGTCACCTTTAACTAACAAAGGTTGGGCAAACTATACAAACGATAACGGTTCACTATGGTAGGCTTGACAATCGTGGCACTGAGTTCGGCCGACCAAGAAAGTTCAAGTCATTTAAACTGCGTTTTGCAGAGTTTTTCCAGCCAACGAACCAACCGTGGTCTAGAGTCTGGTTAACCTAAACTTGTAAATCCTATGAACTACGTTCCCCTTACTTGAGCTAACTTTTTTGGCCAAAGTTGGCCCGATGATTGGTTAAAATCTGCAAGTAATGGTTAGCTAGCAAAGTCGGTCCAACTCTGGGCACTGGTACTTGCCAAAGTTGGGCAAACTTTGGCAACCAAAGCTTCGCATATATTAGGAAAGTAGTGAGAAACACCAGACTATAACGAGAGTCGAAGCCCGGTCACCAAGTTCTCAGGTCTGCTTAACCTCGACGATCGCAAGCCACGAAGTCTCACCACTCACCACATGTGTTATATTTTTTATTATTTCTTACTGCGATGGTTTAACCAAACAACTCATGACAAAGTTGACACAACTTAAACTACATATGTTAGACCAACCATATAAGAATAATATATAATTATGCTACAAATAATAACAAATTTTTATTAATTAGTTAAGAATAATAATTTATTATTGTATTTTTATGATATACCTCTTAATTAAAAATTGATAATAAATTAATTAAATATTTGATGTTATTGTTGGTGAATAATGTTTTTAAAAATTTTGATAATTTATGCAAGCTGACAGTGAAACATTATTTAATTTTTCACGAATCATCGATACGAGTCTTTCTAAGTATCTAAATTCAAAAGATTTTTTGTAATTAATGCAAAAACTCGGCTGCATTCTACACGGAAAGAAAGTTATTATATTAGTTATTATATTAGAAGTATTAAACTTTAATAAAAATTATACTATATTTAGTAAAGTTATATCAAATATCGAAAACTTTTAACAAATTTTAATATAACTTTACTAAATTTTATATAGGTACGTTTTGTTAAAATTTCACAGTAAAAAGAAAGTCTTATTTTAAAACAGGAAAGCAGCCTTAAATTAAGATACAACATTTTTTAATCCTTTAACATTATAGCAGACAGTGCTGAATTTAAGACCGATCTTAATTAAGATTTACTGGATTAGTTTTGTTGATAGAAAAATTTTCCTTTGTCGCATTTTGTCCTACACTTGTAAAATACTTTTACAAAATTTAATATTATCATCTTTCCGTGTAGTGAAAATAAACACGAGTTTATAGTGAAAGAACAGTTATATTAAATTTTTGTAACAGTGTTCTAGAACACTATAGGAACAATGTTACTTTAAAATTCTATAACTAATTTAGAACAAATGTTTCATGTCTGTTATAGAACAGATACAGAACAACTGTTCCAGGACAAATTTAGAACAAAGCTCTAGAACTGATCTGTAATAAAATTGTAACACTTATTCTAGAACACTGTTTTTTTTGTCTAGAACAGTTATAGTAAGTGCACACTGGGTTATAACTGGATCTCCTAGATAGTTCTATGTTAGGACCAGTCTAAGTACAAACTTGGGCTAATAACCCAGGCACACAAAGAATGTTTTTGTCCGAAACACTATAATAGTATATTACCATGTATTTTAGTCCGCTTAATTCAAATCCGAAGTCAGAATTGTCAAATTTCAAAGTAATGATGAAAACATAATGTTACAGCCGATTCTTACAGGACTTTGTCAGTAGAATACGAATCTGATCTTCGAAATATTGGATTGGCTCTAGTTTTTAACCAAATAACGTTTCAATACGCAAAATATGCGTTTTTTACATTTTTTGAATGAATGTAAAATCATAAACCGAAACTGTAAATTTGTCTGCATAGAACCAAATTAAAGAATAAACACTGCTATTTAATTTCCAAAAACAAAAAATTTATTTATGTAGACTTTAACCTATAATATTCAAAGAGACATACGCTGTTCCATAAACATGTTGAAAACAATAGTACTTTTGACCATGTAAGGTAATAATTTAAATAAAAATTAGTCTCTCTAGAGGTTTTTACGGTCGCTTGTTACTATTCTGTATTCAGATTTTAAAATTCAAAATGACTTATTCAATATGACAGAATTTTTTTAAAATTTTACATTTTTATCATAAGATTTTTTTAAACCGGTTCGACATTTGTAATTTTTACATCTTATAGCAGATTTGTAAGCAGCGATCATAAAAAACCTCAGAGAGACTAATTTTTACTTGAATTGCCTTACATGGTCAAAAGTAATGTTATTATTAATACGTTTATGAAACAGCGTATGTCTAAAAAATGAAATATTTTGTTTTTTGATATTGGGTAGCTCCATGCCTAAAAAATTAAAGTTGTACCCTAGTTCTTCGATTTTGTTAAAACTTCGAAATTTTAAAGTGGAATACATGCCAGTAAAAAGCCTCAATTCGATTTTAAAAAATCGGTCGTCGCGCTTCCTGTTTCAAATTATGTGTTTTAGACCGACGGAATAGCTCAGTTGGTTGGAGCTCCGGCTTTGCGGGTGGTGCGAGCGAGGTTCGCGCCCTCCGTCAGCCTGGGATTTTTTCCGACAGGTGAGATATTCCGAGCGGGAGGTTTGACTCTAGGTGCGACGGTGTGCATTGTCGATTATTGTCCGATGCCTACCGCCGAAACTAGACTGTCGATAAACCGGTTGTACTCAGAAAAGGTTTTTCTACAGTTTCCCTCTTCTCTGGCGAGAAAACCCAATTACGGGTGGTCCAGGCAAAATGCGAGTACTCCTATCTTCGAAAGTCGCACTGTAGGTGCATTAGGTTAAAATAAATTTGCTAATATTTGTAGAATGGTTATGCTTAATCCAAAAAAGTATCAGCAGGGACTCTTGTCGAGAGCGTAAGGCCATAGGACAGGAGTATAAATGAAAAAAAAAATTATGTGTTTTATGAAACATTTTTTTTCTTAAAGTTACTACGATTTTAAGGATTACATTCTCATCACATGTTTTTGCTGATGATTGCGAGATTAAGTAGACTTAAATGTATTTTTTTGGTGTCGATGAGTAAAATTGTGAAATCATATTTAATTACTAACTCTTTTAGCAGAAACATGATTTTCTCAAGAAGCTATAATATTCTAAAAGTATTAGATTGCAGAAGAGACAAATGAATACATTTCCTATGAATTAAATTGCAATATGGGAGAGAGCTTGAACACAAATAATTCAAATTATTGTTTACGAAACTTTTATTAAAAATGTTTAATTTTTAATTTACAATTGTATTCAGCGCCTCCTTCTCAGATCATCAATTGTAGTACCCTCGTTTTCGTGCCGATGGAGTCTCAAGGTTCACAGTAAGATAAATAGGAAATCTTACTTGTACATAATCCGCGAAATAAGGTTCAGATTCATCTCTTTTCCTTGTGCCACAAGGGAAGCCACGTTGGTTTTTGAACTGTGTGTTTCTTTTAAATATTACAATGGGAAAACATAAAAAACACTTTCGGGAAGATACTGCTTCGAAAAACTTAGCATCGGAGTCGGCAAAAGTAATAAAGGCTCCTCCACTAGAAGCCGAAATATTGGAAGCCATGGGAAAACGAATCGAGACAGAGAAAAAACGAGGTCCATCAATCCATGTCGACATCGTAGTTCGCTAGGATGATATCCTGAATGAGGGATTACCTAAATAGGACAAGAAAAATTTAAAAGAGAAATATCCGACTCCACAGAATTGCATTCAGTATGAACCTGCCGGTCTTAATAAAGAGGTAAAAACCTCTTTAATCGAACCTTTACTGACGCGCGACAAACGCATATCAGATAATTAAGAAAAAATAACCATGTGAATTTCAGCGGTAGGTTCAACTCTTTCCAGACTGTCTGTCAATGAGAACATTGAGAGAGTCGAAATGGTCTCAATATTAAGTGACTTGGGCAAAATGCTTGCAGATCTACAGCGCGATGAGACCCAAACGAGACGTCTCATTTGACTTTCGAATTTAAACCCAATTATGAAAGAAGCCCTCAGCGCAACCAAACCCGGAGAGTTATTATTCGGAAAAGACGTCACAGAAACATTAAGAACCGCAAAAACATTAGAAAAATCATCTCAAGACCTAATCTAATCTAATCAATTACCGAGATCAAGCTGGATATTCCCAAAAGGGAAAGCTGGCACTTAGATTAGAGAATCCATTGTACCAAGCTCCAGCTTGCTCGTTTACAACAACCCATTAGAGTCCTGTTCTTCTCCAGAAGTCCAGTATTTCCTCTATAGATAGGTTGCTCACCTGCATAGGGTCTATAACTGCTTGACCCCCGCTAGAAAGTCTGATCCTAGCTTATGCCGGGCATTCAGATAATATGTGAGACGACGTCTCGTCATTCGTCTCACACAGTCTGCACATAGGTGAGACTTTGTTTCCTATTTTATGCTAATGATAATTCAAAAGCCCATTTCCTGTAAAGAGGCGAACAATGGTTTTAACTCTGATCTTATCGAGTTTTAGGAGACTGCTCGCTCGCCTCTTGTTGGGCACTAAATCCAACAGAGCCTTCGCTTGCCTTTCCACCCCAATGCCCACCCAATACTTTTCATGTTCCCTTTGACCCCATCTTTCAATGGCTCCCTTAACCAGACACGGCATTAATGCCACTGCTGGTTCAGGACCTAAAAATACCGTTTCAGAACCTATTTTTGCCAAAACGTCCACCCTTTCATTGCCCCTGATTCCCGAGTGTCCCGGTACCCATATCAACGAAAGTTTATTTACTGAACCTAACTCGTCTAGTACGCTACGGCATTCCCAGACAAGTTTCGATTCTATTGTGGGATTCTTTAGAGCCCTTAGGGCCGCCTGACTATCCACACAAATACTAATCCTTTTGCCCCTTGTTCCTTTTTGAATGGACATTTGGGCACAAGTTAAAATCGGGCAGACCTCGGTCTGCCAAACCGTGGCATATTGTCCTAGTGACTCAGCCACTTTAATGCAGACAGTTTTTCGTTATATTCCGAAGCCTGCACCGCAATCCATCTTGGAGCCGTCCGTGTACCACACCTCATCCCCAAGTAGAAACCCCTTTTTCCAGTCTAATCTGGAAGGTATTATTATCTTGAAGCGAGGTTTAAATTTTACCGTCTTGATCATCCTATCTTGCACCATACTTAACTCTGGAATTGATAGGATTGAAAGTGGGAGCTTGGTGTGTTTACCACTTAACTTCCACTTTCCCTGCGCGTTTAGCCTGCTCATATTAAGGGCCGCCTTTTTCACTTGTAATACCCCTAAAAACCATTGCTTGGAGTTGGTCCAGTTTCTCTTTGACCGTGATCAATTGAGTCTTAGACCACCAAAGAACCACCGCGTGAAGTCCCCATGACGACCCTATCGCCCTTCTACACGCCCAGAACGCAGTACAGAATTTCCTATACTGATAATCGAAACGTTCTTTCCAACTCAGCTTTTTATCCAGGATTACTCCTAAGTATTTAACCGATTCGGAAAAAGAAATCTCTTGTCTATAAAATACCGGCTTCTTTAAACTCGGTATCTTGTATTTCCTAGTGAAAACTATTATATTCGTTTTCTCTGGATTCACAGAAAGTTCAGTCTGACTGCACCAATTCTTGACAATCTTGAGTGCACTTTCCGTAAGCTCTAAAAGGGTGTCGATTGAGTGCCTTCTTATAATTATAAGGAAATCATCTGCATAGCTTTGCGTATAATATCCCTGGTTATTGAGTTTCCTAATCAACTCATCTACCACTAAGCACCACAATAAAGGAGAGAGAACTCCTCCTTGTATATTCTGCTTCGAGCGCTCTCTCGCGAAGCATGCTGTCGATCCATTTAATTAGTGTCTCGGGCACGCCTCGCTTTCTGGTTGTCTTGCAGATAGCTTCGCTAGAGGTGTTAGGGAAGGCACCTTCAATATCAAGAAAGGTACCCACCGCATAACCCCCCCTGACAATTTGCTCCTCTATTCTACCTACTGGAGAGTGGAGGGCTGATTCTACTGATAAACCTGCTCTATACGCATGTTGTCCCGAGTGCAAGGGGTAATCTCTCAGACATTCCTGTCTGATAAAATTATCCACCAGTTCTTCTAATGCCTTTAATATAAAGGAGGTTAGACTAATTGGTCTGAAGTCCTTTACAGCAGTATACCCTGTGCGACCGGCCTTCGGGATAAATACCACCATCGTCCTTTTCCAGGACTCAGATGTATAACCAAGAGCAATACATGCTCTCATGATTTTACACAGAGGTAATCTAATACAATCCAATCCTCTTTGTAAAAGGACCGAATATATACCGTCCCACTGATGCTTTAAAAGGTTTGAAAGAGCCTATAGACTAATCAATACCCTCTGGAGTCACAACTTTGGCTGCAAGTTTCCAGTGTTCCCGGTTTCTTTGGGCTCTACGTGGATCCCCGCCAAAGTCATGTAACGTTCTCTCCTCAAAGTCCGGGAAGATTGATTCCATCAGATACTTTAAGCAGTCTTTTTTATCCTGAGCATATTGCCTATTAGATAACTTAATGGTCGATAGTTTTGCCAAAGGGTCTTTAGCCAGAACTTTATGGAGTCTTGATGCTTCAGGTACTCTTTCGATTCCTTCGCAAAAACTCCTCCAACTAACACCCCGTGCTTTATCTACTTCTTTCTTATAAGAATTACGAGCTGCATGGTAATTATCCCATGCTTGCTGATTCTTACGTTTCTTGGCTTTATTAAAAAGCTTTCTTACTGTTTGCCTGTGACCCTCCAAACAGGAGCTCCACCACGTATTACTCCTGTTGGTTACCTTTTTATTACCTTTTTGGCTACACAGTTTCTCTTAAAGGAGCCGACAACCGAATCTCGTAGATATTCCGCTGCGAATTCTAACTCTTCGTACGTTCCGTACGAGGTAGGGAAGTGACCCATGGAGACCTTGAGGTCCTCAGTAAATAAGTCCTAATTAGTACTCCTAGGGTCACGTCTCCACTTATGTTCCCGATCTTTCGATTCCAGTCTGAATGTGATAAGTCTGTGGTCCGAGAGTGAATCATCGTCAGATACTCTCCAGTCCCTCACACCACCCCACACAGACTTGGAGCAGATCGTAATATCCAATACCTCCCTCCTATTAACAGTAACAAAGGTTGGCTCATTTCCCTGATTTAAAATTTCTAAATATGTATCTATCAGAAAATGTAGTAGATTTCTGCCCCTGTCGTTAATGTCAGTACTACCCCAATCTACATGGTGCGCATTGGCATCACAACCTATTATCAAAAGGAGACGTTGCTGTTGACAAAATTCTACCAACTTTTCCACCTCTTTTGGTGGCGCAGGTTCTCCCTCCGAACCCGGAAAATAAGCGGAAACTACTATAATCTCCCTTTTAATTCCGTTCGTCTCTGAATACTTAGCCTTTACAACAGCCAAGTCTCTGGTTGTCAATTCCAACAAAGGGAAAGCGTCTAGACCTTTATAGATCAGACACGCCCTTGGAACCGGTTCATGTGGTAAGCAAACTAGCTCTCCGCATCCATTTAGACATCTGATTCTCCCCTTGAAAACTCAAAGTTCTTGAACAAAGGCTAAAGCTGTCTGCATCCTTGTCAAGCTCTTGGCTAAAATCGCCGAAGAGCCTTTACAATGATGCAAATTGATCTGCGTACATTGAATCCCTGAAGCAGCCATTTTAAGGCTGATTCACGGTCTCCTCAGCCACGTCCCTACCCTGAGCACTTTGCTCAGCAGCTGCGTCTGTCCCTGGTCTCGGCACTCTTAGAGTGATTTGGCCAAGTCCAAAGAACAGTTTACACTCCTGAGCCTGGAGAACCCCTATGTCGCTCTCTGGTACTCCAAACGCGAGAGTCCAGCCCCCAGCCGAAGCTTGGTCCATTCTTCCCTCGCCACACGAATACACCCTCCAATTGGATGTATCCACCCCGGTATTTTGTCTTCTGAGGTTTCTAAGAATTGAGGCCTGGTTCACCCTTGGACCGGGTACCCAGGCAACAACTCTCACCAGCTTGATTAGCAGGGACGGTCCACCACCTTTAGGGTGAGGCCCCCCACCGCCTGTCCAAGTCTCGGTATACGGCTATTCAGCCATTCCTTAGAATCAGAATCTAGGCACTCCACGAAGACAGCTTCTCTGGTTAGCCGAACTTCCCCAAAACGAGGATAGGATCCTGCTTCGTCCCCTTCAATCTCTCCATGAATAGCTATCCTCAGTTGGTGAAGATGCTCTGTTGTCATCACAACCCTGGGATAGCCTTCCGCAATAATCGCCCCAGAAAGTGACGATCTTGCAATCTGCGAAAAAGATGCGGTCCCCACATGTGGTCTCCTCATTCTTTTCTTTGGCATGATCTGGTTAGGGGAAGCCTCCTCCGAGTCCTGCCGTCTTTTAGACGCCCCAGACGAGACCCCTCCGCTCCCAGAAGCACTCTGAGAAGTGCCAGCGAGGTTCGATCCGGTCCTCTGAGAGTCCCTGGCTCGAGCTCGCCTTCTTCTTCTTTTTTTAGCTCTACTTGGTCTCTTATCCCCAAGGGCAAGATCTCCTAAGTGTTGCCGAACCCTGTCCACCTGTTACGCGGTTGAGTCTCCTATGGTCCTCTCACCAGCAACAAGCGAATCACGCACTCCAGTGTTGCGATCCTCCAAAGGATGCTCTGCAATACTTTCGTGCTCAGAATTTAAATTTAAATCTTGATTAGTAGTATCCATATTTGATCCCACGAGTACAGAGGAAAGAAAAATCCATCCTTAGAGAGCCTCAATCTAAGGATAAGGCTAGTTACATCCAAGAGGTCGCCTGGTATTTTGGAGTCTCGTTTACGATACCTCCATTCAGAGCCCCCCAATGGGGACGGGGCGTCCAGCAGACGGGCCCCTCCCGTAACACAACCGCTCCTGAGCTTTACGAGAGCTAAATTATGCCCAGCGATGGTCGTCCACCGTCCACCCCGCCTCCCGGAGGAACTCGAATGATTTGATGACATGGAACCCATGGAAGGGTTTTTTCTTGGTCAGACTCCCTCCAACAAGAAATCTTCAGAATGATCCCGCGGTTAAGCCTCTGTTCATCCCGTCTCTCCCGATAACCTCTCGAAATTCATGAGCGGCTGACCCATTGTGAAGGGTTCGCCCCTCAATCGCCACGAGAGACATCGAAAAGTAGTTCCCTGATGGGAAAAGAGACCCTGAAGCCCTCCCACCAACAATAAGGTCCTGAAATCCCTAGGGAGAGATCTCAAGACCTAAAAATTAGATCAAAAACAACTCCTTCATCAGGATCCAAGACTTCAAAAAGATCGAAAGGCCCCACCCGCCAGAAGAATTCGGAATACTCGAATTCGCAGCTGACAGTGGGGCATCCGAAACCATTCACATTACAGCCGAACAACTCCAATCGCCCGAAATTCACTCGCAGACCGACTCAGGGACCAAGCTCCAGGACGAATTACAACAATTTGAGGAAACCCTGTTAACGGTAAATAGAGCAGGCCGTTTACAACATTTCATAATAATTTGGAAACAACTTTTCCCTAGTACACCTGTACTCTCTTAGATTGCCGTATACAATATCCCCTTTTCCACTATCCCAGTTCAGTTCGCAACTCCGGTGGAACCTTACTGGACAGAAAGTGAAATGAAATCAATGTTCGAACAAATAAACGAACTGCTTAAAAAAGGAGCAATCACATTGAAAAGGAAATGTAAAGGCCAGTTTCTCTCGCCCATATTTTTGACACCCAAACCAGATAGAACCGATCGATTTATCTTAAATCTCAAAAATCTAAATAC
This sequence comes from Leptopilina drosophilae, assembly GCA_032873175.1. Taxonomy (NCBI): domain Eukaryota; kingdom Metazoa; phylum Arthropoda; class Insecta; order Hymenoptera; family Figitidae; genus Leptopilina; species Leptopilina drosophilae. Next base: position 27,399,959 of record CM065478.1, read on the forward strand.
ATTTATAAATATCTCTTATTTTTAATTAGAATACAAACGGACAGCTAGAGACTTGATGCAACCAAATTGTCATATGGCAACTCTCGATGTAAAAGATCCTATCCATTCATACCATTCGCGATTTTGCATCTCTCATTGGTCCACTTACCTCCTGTTGTCTCGAGCAAAATATTGTTGGGCTCACATAAAAGATCTCGATCGAAAAAAGTTTTTAGCTCTCAAAAATAATTGCGATAAGTTTGATGCGCGTATAAAATTATCAATCAAAGTAAAAGATGACTTAGACTGGTAGAAAAGAAATATTCTACACTTTTTTAACACAATTTCTAGTTCGCATAAATAAAATTCGAAAATTTAAACAGCATTACAAAAATAATCTGGAACTAGTGCGAGAAGCACAACATCTGGATTTACGCTTCATATATCTCTTCTAAGGAAAACGCGAAAGCAGACTTCGAATCACGACGGTTAGAAAGAGAAATTGAATACAGCCTTTCACAAAAGGCCTTAATAAAAAAGGCTTAATAAAAAAACAAAAGGCTTTAATAAAATTTGTTCCAGATTTGGATACCCAGAAATCTATATTTTTGCTAGTAGAATTAATCCAAAATGTGCAAAATATATTTCCTGGAAACCCGACCCCGATTCAATTGCAGTTGACGCGTTTACGATTAAATGGGATAATCTTTTCTTTTTTGCCTTCCCTCCGTTTGCATTGATTCCGAAAGTCTTGAAAAAAATACAAAGCGACAGTGCCATTGGCATTTTAGTGGTTTCATACTGGCCATCACAAGCTTGGTTGCCCCGGTGCATGCAAATGTTTAACTCAGCACCAATAATGTTTAAACCTGCAATTAATCTTCTACGCTCTTCCAACAGGGAACCTCATCCTCTGTGGTCCCAGCTTTCCCTGGCGTGCGGGATCTTGTTGAGCAGGCATATCGACTAAAAGGCCTTTCCGACGATGCAATCGAAATTAGCATTGCTTCATGGTCGCCATCATCGCTGCGTCAATATAACTCATGTTTAAAAAAGTGGTGGACTTTCTGCCACCTAACTAACACATCTTTTTTAACTGCATCAATATTGGATGTAATGACATTTCTCACTAGCGAGTTTAAAAAAGGAATTGCTTACGGATCAGTGAATTCGTTACGATCAGCTATAGCTCTCTTTCTTGGACCTCATATTGGAGAAGATGTCTCTATAAAGAGATTCTGCAAAGGTGTCGAAAGATTGCGACCCCCAAGACCAAAATATAATTCAACTTGGGATCCATCGATTGTTCTCAAATACATAGCTGAATGGACTCCAAATGACGAAATTCCGTTGAAACAATTGTCAGAAAAGATTTATATACTATTGACCCTAACTACAGGACATAGAATGCAAACTCTGATAGCTATAAATATTGAAGATATCTTTATAAAACGTAATCGACTAGAAATTAAAATACCTACACAAATAAAAACATCCGGCTTCAACAGATCTCAACCAAATTTAATTATACCGTTTTTTCCCGACGACCCCAGAGTTTGCGTTGCCACTACATTAAACTCATATATACAACGAACGAGTGCAATCCAAAAAGACGTCAACCAATTTTTCATCTCATAGAAAAAGCCTCATAAAGCATCTCAACGCAGACATTAAGTCGGTGGATTAAAAACGTTATGGAAAAAAGCGAAGTCAATGTAACCGAATTTTCTGCATATAGCACTTGACATGCTTCTACATCGGCAGCAAAAAATAGAGGCGTGAACATCGATTTAATAAAGAAAACAGCGGGATGGACCCCATCATCTTTAACCTTTGCCAAATTCTACGGCCTAAAAATCAACGAAAACGTCAAAAGCTTTGCTCACGCTATTTTAGAGCGCGTTACAATATAAAATATATTTTTCATTTCGTTACGTATGTTTCTCGATATTCACTTAGTTAAATAACTTTTCAATAAATACTTCGTTCATATATAATTTCTGAATTAATTATCTCCTTAAAAATACAGTTCAACACCAAATTGCCGTACACTTCTTTGAACATCTACAATTGGTGATCTGAGAAGGAGGCGGTGAATACAATTGAACGATTAAACAAACTTACCAAGTGAAGTTCTATCGTAATTGTATGAAGCGCCTCCTTCGAAAGATCACCCCCCACCCATACCGGACCTTTTTCCGCGGACTATGTACAAGTAAGATTTTCTTTTTATCTTACTGCGAACCTTGTAGCTCCATCGGCATGAAGACGAGGGTACTACAATTGGTGATCTTTCGAAGGAGGCGCTTCATACAATTACGATAGAACTTCACTTGGTAAGTTTGTTTAATCGTTCAATTATAGAAATATTTTCATTGAAAAGAATAAACAATTTCGTGTAATCAGTGTGTGTTTAATAGAGATATTAATTATTTTTTAAGAATGTTGTATTGTTCCGTTATAATACAAAAAATAACACAAATTTTAAAAACAGTTTAAAAAAATGTGTTCTTTTGATTTTTACAAAACTTTTAAGATTTTAGGAAATCAATTAAATTTTTTTTAACACAGAATAGTTGATCGGGCCCAAAAGTCTTAAAAAGCAAAAAAATTTTAAGAAAAAATTAAAGAAAGTGAATTTATCATTCAGTAGTATTAATATTAAAGGTGAAAGAATTTAACAATTATTCAGAATCAAATCTCTCGAAAATAAATTTCGTGAGTAAGCACTAGATTTCGTTATGAAAATACAATATATTTTTCATATGTATTGACAGCGCATGTGTCCTAATACAGAAACCTGCTTTTTCTGAAAATCATTTATTCGATATTAAATAATAATTTCAAAATTATTAAAGATCTCAGAAAAAATTGGTAAGCGTGGTGGGATACGAGCCCACGACCTTTCTATTGCCGGTAGACTGCTTTGACCACTGAGCTACATGCACCCCAAGATCCTCCGAGTTTCTTGATATATACTATGCCTCCCAGCATTATTTCATGATAATGTAGGGAGTTTCTTGTAGATGGTAAAGCCTTATTTTCAAATTCATGGCAAATATAATTAAAGAAAGTGAATTTATCATTCGGTAGTATTGATATTAAAGGTGAAAGAATTTAACAATTATTCCGAATCAAATCTCTATATAATAATTTAAGAAAAAATGTTGTGAGAAAAAGTTGTTTGTCTTATTCTAAACTAAAGTAGGGGAGACCGTGGCGTAATGGATCACTTTTCACTTTTTGTTGCTGAAATGTTTAAAATTTCATAAACATCTATCGTCCACAACAAAACATAAAACACTTTTAACCGTTTTTGGCACTTTTAAATTTTTGGTACTTTTTGCATTAACAAAATATTACAAGAAATATGAAACAATTAATAACAAATATGCTTTATATAATAAAATAATAAAATATACAATGGTTACACTAAATTGTTCTCACTTCTCAATAAAAACAATTGCATGATTGTAAATTAAAATATTTAATATTTTCAAAACAAAATTTCAAACAAATTATCAAAAGTGTTGTTTTGTTTTATTTTCAACTACAAGCTTTAATTAAAAGTTTACTAAATACAATTTTTTTCACAGTTTAGCTAGGCTGGCCCAGAAACTTAGAATAAAATTAACTTTGTATGAAAAAATGTTGTAGAGAAAAGTTGTTTGTATTTTTCTAATCTAAAGTAGGGGAGACCGGGGCGTAATGGATCACTTTTTACTTTTTGTTGCTAAACTTCGTCATTCTTTCTTTAATAAAAATTTCATGACGTGGAAAACTTAGCCTAACATCTCAGCCTTTAATTAAAAAAAGTACGTCTTAATATCACTTACACTTTTGTTTCTAGAACAATGTTTTTGGAGAAATGAAAGGTGAGAAATTTTGTCACGAGCCGGGACGTAATGGATCAGCAATGAAATTATAATTTAGATCATCAAATATTATTACGGTATTGACAATTTTGATTTCTATTGTACAACAATAACAAAGAATATTGACAATGGAACATATTTTATTTAAACTTTAAACATTTTCATGCAATTTTCAAATTTTAAAAAGTTGTAGCGAAATGCAAAATCCATTTACTTAAAAAAGTCTATTCTTCAGTTATTTTTTATAAAGAGTTAAAATTGGTTATCATTTTATTCATATTTTAAATATAATAGGTTTTTCTTAATAAAATATGCGAGCCAATACGCCCCTGAGGTTTTTGTTGAAAATTTTGTTATTTGTTATCAATACCGAAAGTATTAAACAAAAATTGTCAATTGTTCTTTAAGAACAAATGTTTAAAGCTCAAAACCTGATAAAAAAAATTTTCACAAGTAATTTTAAAAAAGTTATAACAAAAAACAAAGATTTCAAAAATTTACTTTCGAGCGTCAAAATCAATTTTTCTACCATATTTTTAACAATAATAAATGAATAAGAATGAAACTTGGTACAAACTTACAGTATACCAAAGTTGTATAGCTAGGCCGGTTCTACGTCGTGTCGATAATGTAGATTCCTACTTACCGACCTTTAGGGTAAGTTACCGGCCGTTGGTGGGGGTTTCTCATTTGCACAGTAGATTCCTACTTACCGACCCCTAGGGTAAGTTATCAGCCGTTGGTGGGGGTTCCTC